>MU826829.1:678907-1146407 GCA_029204205.1 Desmophyllum pertusum | reverse complement strand
GTCACGTGACATGTCAATCATAACATGATACTCTATTTCAGATCGGACCTCTAAAATTCGTACATGTGTTCGTATATGATCTTGGTTAACTCTTTTCATTGTTTTATTTACAGCCATTCCAGTATACAACGGTGTTTTCTTCAACCTCGATGCCTCCGATATTGACATCGATGATCCCATCCTGTTAGCTGAAATCCGAGTAATGGTTGAAAGAATTGGTCCCCAACCACCCCTCCCATGGAATGGAAACCTTGTCCTGTTCGATAGGTTCAACCAGAGGCCTGTACAGTCGGTTATGATTCAGGGGGGAGGTGCTAGGTCGGTAGTGTTTCCTGTTCGCCCTTTGGTGAAGAGGTGGATTAATTCCCCGCGTCTTAACCGTGGTGTACATATCGGGCTTCAATCAAATCAACCGGAGGATGAATTGTCTCTCAAAGTGATGGTCGACTCTACGGGTTCAGCAAGAGATTACAAACCACTGTTGGTTGTGAAAACACAGTCCAAACCTCAAAAGATTGACACACTGTTACCTTGGACAAGGTAATAATAATAATATTTTATTAGGATAAGTATATGAGTTCGAGAGCGGTTTTCATTTAGAGCGGTTGTCTAGTGAGTATCAAAACGTAACACGGAATTGCTTCGCTTTTGCTTTACTACGCTCTGCGATTGGCTTAAAAACTCGCGCCACCAACTCAATCAATCAGATGCGAAAGCGACTTGGTCACACGCGTTTTTCCGCGCTTGGCGCCGGTTACGTGTATTTGCTTTGAGTTCTCACTGGTTCATTGTAGTGTTTTCGTCTGTCGTGATTGGCCATTGTAATTGCTTTGGTTTTGGTTTTACGACAGTCAATATTGAAAAGTCAGTCGTATAAAACCAAAAACCAAAGCAAGTACAATGGCCAATCACAAAAAAATATAAGCAACACCAGACTCGTACCCAGTCGCTATTTATGTTTTTGGGATGAGAGAAGATTGGATACGAGAGTAGATTGAGGCGCGCGGGGAATCATGAGAAGAGACGAGGGAAAATTTTGCCTTCGTCCCTTCCCATAACCCTCCGCGCGCCTCAATCCACTCTCGTATCCAATCTTCTCTCATCCCAAAAACATATAAATAACGACTGGGAACGAGTCTGAAGCAACACAATATGAATCCGTGGCCTATTTTAACGTACCTATATATTACGATTACACAGTCATATCCAATGGGCTCACCTGCAGAAACGAAAGTCTAGACATTATCGTGCCATCAGAGACGAGGGAACGTGCTCCCGGCGTCCTATGCGGGTTGAGTTCGGGAAGACTATGCGTTGGAAAGATGTTATTGTTCCTAAGTTCTACGAGGCTTACAGGTGTGGAGGAGAATGCAAATTTCCATTGGATAGAAGGTAAGTTCACTTCACTTACTTAGTATGGGCTCCTGGTATGGTTACACGTTTATTATAGAACGGTTCATTAATGACCGAGGAATCGGTTTTATTTCTCATCAGCAAACAGATTCTTTTTTCATGAACTCTATACTTTTGAGTTGTAATCCTGGTTGTGTTGCAGATTTTACAATAACGCAGAGAATCCAAGAAAGGATTATCAAACAATTACAATATGGTATTATATTAACGACTGATTAGTTCCATTTTTCTCAGCTCAATCCATCCAACCACGCAGCCGTTCGAACCATTTTGTATTCTTCGGGACAGGACCAAGGAAGTGGCGAGCCCTGCTGTGTTCCAGTAAAGCTGCGGGGAATAAGCACGATCGAATACCATGGCAACGGGTTTATCATGCGCGCCCATAACGAGATGGTGGTCGAGGAATGCGGATGCCGATAAATCCTTATACCAATATGTTACTACTACTACTATTAGGCCAGCATTGGTACTACCTTGGGCCAACATTGGTACTACATTAGGCCAGCATTGGTACTACATTAGGTCAGCACGTAGTACAGAGCAAGCCACCAATGCTGACCCAACATAGTACAGAGCAAGACACCAATGTTGGCCCAACATAGTACAGAGCAAGACACCAATGCTGACCCAACGTAGTACAGAGCACACCAATGTTGGCCCAATGTAGTACACACCCATGCTGGCCCGACGTAGTACAGATCAATAAATCAATGGTGGACATGGCCAAAATTCCAAAATTAGTACATGTAATAGGACTACGTACTATATCCAATTTCATGAAATAATTGGAGAGTTGCCAGAATATTATTTACCACTAGCAATAGAACACCCGTCACGAAAGGCTTCCCTTGAAAAAGCCCGATCGAATTTTACTGAATTTGTAATAAACGCCCGGGCGTGTGTTGAAGTAAATACTATTGATGGAATGAAATAAAGTAGAACGTATGTACTTCGACAAACATATGAACAGTTATACCGAAATCGAACGAAACCTCGACATCATATAATAATTTACTAAGGTAGAAAAACAACAAAGGTAATAATAAACCAAAATGGAACAAGGATGCATGGTTTACCGGATTGGCGAACATGATTGACACGGATTACGAAGGACGAACTTGAAAAACGTATAGAGCAAGTGCGAGCAAGGTTCAGTGATCGTATGAGGTCGTGTTAGAATAACTGATGAGACGAAAATTGATGAAGACACACTCATTCTATCAGTACCTGCCTCATCTCACATGGCTTATTCCCTGCTGCCCGCCACAGAGGCTAAATGCGGACTACTTTATAGCCTGTTCAGGCTCTCGGATAGTGAAAAGCGAAAAGAGAACGGCCGCGCGAAGGGAGTCTGGGAGAGAGATTAGCGTAATCTCTCTCCCAGACTCCCTTCGCGCGGCCGTTCTCTTTTCGCTTTTTCACTATCTGAGAGCCTGGAACAGGCTAACTACTTTAAAGCTCTCAGTCCGGACTCTCAGTACAGTGGAAGCTCTGAGCGGACACTCTCGTAAGCTCTACTTACGGCCGCCTTGACAAAACCCTGCTCGAATTCTACTGAGTTCATATACAAAACTCTGTATTTATTCCCGTAAGCGGCCACTTCCAGTTACGGACACTCAGTTTTCTGCTTCCCGAGGGTGTCCGCTTACGGGAGTTTCGCCTGCATTGTCTACAGAACAAGCCTCGGTTTTTCGGACTTCTTGGTGGATCGCGAGGCATGCTCGAGTCACGCGCGAGACACGCGCGAGGCACGTGTGACTTAGCAGCCTCGTTCCCAGGGTCTCTCTTCTCTGATGCTTTTGGCGGGAAGAAGAGAGACCCTGGGAACGAGGTTGGTGACTTAGCTGCCTGTATACTGCAAGTGCTTGTTTCCGAATGAAAGGTCCCTGTATCTCTTCGGAGCAACTGAGAAATCCAAATTTCAACCGAAATTTCCAGAATATTTTGATAAATGGGAAACGAACATTGTATACCAGAACATCACGTAATTTAACAGTAAAATAAAGAAAAACCTTCTTAATGATATCAGACCATTATGAGGCATAAACAAACGAAAAAACAAACAAACAAAACCGACAATTAAATTAAATGGTTTTGGCAGGAATTCTCGCATTAGTTCTGAAATGGAACTTACCGCGCCACAACGACGAAGACATTATTTTCTCTTTCATGATACATATTGAAAGACTCAAGGAAAATTAATATTGCCTGACAGGTGAAAACCACGCTTATTTACTCCTATTGTTGTAGAAAAACGGTATTAACATTAGACCCTTTAAACATACTCATTGTGTATAAAATGGTGTAAATTAAGACACTTCATGTTTTCACCACTTTAATTACTGACGTTCTACTGCCATCTGGCTACAAATAAATGACTGTATGAGAAGACTGTAGACTACGAGTAGTCCCTCATTTTTCTCAGGGATATTTCCACGCTCGCCCATTCAATCCCTGAGAAAAATGAGGGCTACTCGTAGTCTAGAAGACTGCGTCTTGTAGCAATTATATTTAATTGCAGCTATTGAGTCGGCGCAAAATACCAACTAGTCACACATCTTCGGTAGTTTTTAAAGTTATTGTTGCGTTAATTAAAATTACTTATATGTATTATAATTTGACATTGGTTATAAGGACTCGGTGACCAAAGTTGTTGGCAACATACATTAGTTTTACTTGCGTACTATATTTTACAAGAGTGTGCTTCTTTTTCGACTCGGCTGTTGAGATGAAGGAAGTATTTCTTCTGCTTTTGATGTGGTGGTTTCTACCGAACCGTGTTTCATCAGATATTTTGAGGAGCAACTGTTTACATGTAAGAGTGGCAGACTTCGAACAGCCTCACACAAGTAAGTCTCGCGTTCATGCTCCTCAACTGTTTCTGCTCGCTCTATATAGGTAGACTTGCCACAAGTCGTCTTCTTTGAGCGAAACCGGGCGGCGCGCGACAACGATCGAAGAACACCAAAACCAACGAAAGGGAAAAATAATATTGGAAAGGGCTTTTAGAAAGTCTATATATAGGACACTTAGTAGGTCAGACGTTCCACTCAGTACACTGCAACCCTAGCATACATGTAGTATAGGAACCCTGCATGCCTATAACGAACACAAATTTGAACCGGGCGTTGCTATAAAAATACTCTCTGGAATAGACCAGGTAAAATCAGACCTGGTCAGTTATCTAATTATTTTGTTGAAGCATCCCGTAACAGCAATCTTACATAACTGAACAAAGTTTGTCAATATGTTTTATTTTTCTCCATGAGTTCTTTTATGTGGCATCAGTTTAAATTGTTTAACTCTGTTCGGCACCTGCTCTGGTAGTCTTGAAATTATCTCTAGTTCAAAGGCGTCAGTGAAAAGTAAATCATTAGCAGGGACAGGGCTGAATAACGTCTGCGCATGCCCCGATCGCTTGCCAGGAAACCATAGCAACAACATAGGTAAAATGGCGTGATTTTCAAAAATACGAAACACTGCAAAGCTTTAAAATCTTGCAGTGGATCCGCCTGTTACTGAGTGAAAACATATCTTTTGAACACCAGGGTTTTTTTTCTGAACACTCGCTGAAAAATAGCCACGAAGCGCCCCACGATGTCAGAGTCCGCGAAAATGCAGAAACGAAGCAGTAATGATATACTCAAGTTTTCTCGTATTCCACGGCATTTCATGGCGAAAAATCTTCGATGTAAACTTTGAAGTGTTCAAATTATTATTTGCGAAAGTAGGAAAAGGAAATATTCCCGTTTTGGAGCGGAAATATAAGACATTTATCTCTCCTTGCCGTCGTGTTTCAAAACCACACAACAAACACGTTCGCGCCAAAAATTTGCTAGTTGCTGTCGACACAGCGGCAAAATGACTGCGCGTGCGTCACGAGATAAGGCCGTCACGAAAAAGATAAGGTTTTCCCCTTGAAGACATTTAGGACACAGTCTCTTCTTCAATATATATTTTTCGCAAAAAATTTATACTCCCCACAGTAGTGAATTATTCGCTCGAAGTCGAGCGATCGTAAGTGAAACACGAAAACATAGCTCAAAGAGTTCATGTTTCACTTACGATCGCTCGACTTCGAGCGATAAATTCACTATTGTGGAAAGATAATTAGTTTGCTAAAAAAGATATGTGAAAGAAGAGTCTCTCTCGGAATGTTTTCAAGGTAAAAACCTTATCTGTTCCGTGACGGCCTTATCCACGCGAAATGAAAACAAATTCGGGAATTTTGAATTGCCGCCATTATGTTTGTATGGAAATGAGCGAGCAGGTTGGCGCACGCGCAGTCATTTTGCCGCTGTGTCGTTGCTGTCATGAAATCCGCACATGCGCAGACGTTATTCAGCCCTGTCATTAGCAGGTGCATCAGACACCAACAACCTCGTCCCCAGGGCCATCTCCGTTTTCAAGATGGCGGGTGGACGCGAACAACAACAACAACAACAACAACAACAATTACGCTCACCCGGATGATCACGCGCGCAAGACAAACTACAGTCAAAGCTCTCTGAGCGGACACTCTCGTAAGCGGACAGCTCTACTTAGGCCGCCTTGACAAAACCCAGTTTGAACTCTAGCTCATACAAACTCTGTATTTACACATTCCCGTAAGCGGCCAGCTCCAGTTGCGGACACTTTTTCTGCTTCCCGAGGAAGTCCGCTTACGGAAACGTCGACTGTACTCATACTTCCAGCCGGATCTGAACCATTTCCTATAAAACTTGTTTCTTTCTTGCAGATTACAGCCTTTATGGTCATGTGATTTCCAACATTACAGTCCCGGATGTAATATCATGCTCGTTTGAGTGCCTGAACACCCAGCAGTGTTTATCATACAACTATAAAGATGAAGGGATTAATAACTGTGAACTGAACGACGCTACAATGGAGACGAGGTCACGTGACTTCCACAGAAGGCCTGGTTACAGATACTACGACACTCAAAAGGTTTGCAGACTACTGAGTAACACCAAGAGATACCAACAAAAGGTCTGGGATCGAGGTTGCTAAAAATAGATTTAAAAAATTATCATTGGAAAAGAGTGTATGGGGGAATCCTTCTCTTAGATCATCCTCTCTGGTAATCCCCTCGCCAAATTAGTCAAGTTTTGGTTTCCCACATTTTTTAATTCTTGGATAATGAAAAGTAGCTTACGACATTTAACTTCCATCAGTCACAAGCGAATACACTAAACTGAAACTTTTCTATTTTAAGAAGTTATGTAGCACGTTGTTCTCTTCAACTAAGCGTGGTTTTCACTTTTTTGAGTTGGGAGGGGGGGGGGGGGGGGGGAGAGGAGAAGTCACTACTTTCAAGTGATAGCTATTTTCGAGGCGTGGTTACTTTCGAGAATTACTATAGAAGGTTGCCGAACTTGCTGTATTTCTTATTTAAGTTCCATTTTTATCCATCATCCATTGCGCGCCGAGGTACAATTTTCACCTCGCGCAAATACTCATATATTCGAGTAAGTCAATAAGAACACACGTCAAAACAAGACGCTAACTGCCGCAAAGCATACAGGATGAAAGAAAACCTGCTAAAATTTATAACTGTAGCTAATCTTGTATTCCATTAATATATTTTATTCCTGTTAAACTAGGCGCCCTCCAAGTGTGCCTCGTCTCCATGCTTGAACGGTGGCACGTGTGTGGACACGTGTTTCGACTGATTCACACATCACGTGCGAGTGCAAGTTTGGGACATATGGTGACATGTGTCAATCAATTAGAGGTGGTATAAGTTAATTTTTTTATCATTTTTCGCTACACAATCCGTACCCTGTTCCCAGAGGTCTTCTTTCTTCTTTCTTAATTCCACTGAAGGAAAAATGCAGCTCTTTCCGCTATATGGGCATTATAAGGTCCCACAACAGTTTCTCAGTTTAGAAATAATCATTCTATTATATGTGTTTATTAGCTTCGTTGTATCAAGAGTTAAGGTATAGTAATCGTTTCGAGAAACGACATAACTTATTGCAATTTTCTTTTCGGAGATTAACTGAGCTTAGACGAAACTTTTTACAATGAGATGTCTAATATTTACGAATTTTGAATAAATATTTTCTCTTTTTGTTTTCCAGATAATTTATTTAACTATGACATAATATTTCCCAACAAGAACGGAACTACTTTTGCCGCTGTAAACCTGGGCACGACAATTACGTCATTCACATTGTGTATGTGGCTTCAAACAACCGACCCAGGCCCTTTTCATCTCTTTTCGTACGTGACAGGGAATGGACATGATATCAAAGAACTTTCGTTGGAATGTGAAAGCAGCGAAGACTGCAAATTACTCTTGCTTCAAGAACACAGGTTAAATAACGTTATGTCTGCAATAACCTAATCTGCGATCATTCAGTCATCATCCCTCCATCCATCCATCCATCCATCCATCCATCCATCCATCTGTGGTTCATTCATTCAACCATTCATTCATTCGTTCGTTCATTCAGTTCATGCAGTTCATTCATTCAGTTCATGCTTTTCCTTGACAGAGAAGTGAGCCTGATATCATTGAACGACGGAAAATGGCGCCAAGTTTGCCTCACTTGGAGCAGTGCCGCCGGGGCCTGGAACTTATACTTGGACGGCGCGTTGAGAGGCAATGGTAGTAGCCTGGGAACTGGATTGTCAATACGTGGCGGAGGAAGACTGGTACTGGGTCAGGACCAAGCTAATTCAGGTCTTTCTAGTCACCAGTCCTTCAGCTCTGCCAAGTCATTCACTGGTAATATCAGTCAGTTTAACTTATGGGACCAAGTCATTGAGCAACCCACTATCAAGAACATGTCACGGTATTGTTACGGGAATCAATCGATTGGAAATGTTGTGATTTGGAGCGAGTTTCAAATGAAAATTAATGGACAGGCACAAATGGGATCGCAATCGTTATGTAACATAACAGGTAAGCTGTTGAATTAAAACTTGAAAAAATAAGAAATGTTTTATCACCCTTGTACGTCAATCAATTCGAATTTAGCATTTCCCTCTGTGCAAAACTTAGGGGAACTCTTCTTCCCTGGCAATAACCAAATCGCATTAAATCAATCTTTTGAACGATGTTAAATTCTAGGTCCAAATTATACAAAGGGTAGATGACGCTAGCCAACGTAAAGATGCAGTGGATAAGTGTTAACCCTACTCTGCCTGGGGGGGGGGGGGGGGGGGCAGAATGAAAGTGCCCGCGCTGATTTCAATAATGGTCAAGCTTCGCGACTTCTGCAAAAAATTAAATTATCTCAGGAAACATTTTGGTATCAATTTTCGGTTTGCGTGACTTAAGGTTTTCATGGCAACACATTTTGGGAGTTTTTTCCAAAATCTTTACAGTTTCTTTTATTTTTTTTATTTTCAATTTTTGAGATTCTAAAAATCTTGAAATCCAATATGGCGGATCCAAGATGACGTTTTATACACATTTGACGTCAGTTTAGGGTGATATGACGTCATGACGCGTGACTGCCACTATACCTATACCTACCATAGGCTCTATTTCCGCCGTTTTCCCGAACAGCGGCTGGTAATCGAGCCGATACCCACCATACACGGTTTCATTTCTATAGCGTGAATACTTTTAGAGATACCTAAGGGAAACTGTCTGCCAACGAACGCCAAAAACGCCCAGGTAGAACCAACTATACTATCCACTGGTAGCGATTTTCCGGAATGATTTATCCAGCGAATAGCTCGTTTCCCATATAAGGAGATAGCTCATTAAAGAAATAAGAAATCGGTCACAATTAAATATTAGCCAGATTCTTGTTGATTTATAACATTTCTATATTTTTTCATTTGTAGCTGAAGAATCAAGATTTATTCTTAATTTCCCAACTGTTACCATGGACAACGCTGTTGTTGTGAATCTTTCCATGCCATCGCTGACGGCAGGGACAATTTGCTGGTGGATGAAAAATGCCATGAATAATTACAATGTGTTCTCTTATGTTGCGCCTGGTGAGCTGAATCCGGCGCTCGAGGTGTATTTTGGGACATCGTGGAGGTTGCATCTCTTTGTAAAGTCACAGAAGTAAGCATTGCACCGATGTAAGCGTAGCGTAGTAAGCTGTTTAGACGACCAGAACTCGAATCCGGACCGCTCGATCGATTGGCTACGTAGGTGCCTTCTGTCCATCGATATGGGACGATGGCAAGCAAACTCAAAACCGTCAATACATCAGTTTTATCGATGTTCAGTATGTTAAATCAGGATAAGCCCGTGGGTTAAGCTAAAACTAGCAGACTACTCGCTCTCGAAGCCATATAAACCTTGATCCGCGGGGGGTGAGATCGTCGTACCTTTTAGGGGTGAAAATTTGTGGTTTGGTACCTGTTATGGTGTTTAAATCTAAAATGACCACCGTTAGAGGTATTCCTGTACCTTTTAGGGTTCTGAAGCCAGAAAAAATATATCAGGAACTAGTTTTGTTTTAGAATTGGTACCTCTTAGGGATAAAAAATTAATTTGAACCACACCCAGAAAGCGAGACTCTAGTTCCTTTTCGGGATTCTTTTCAAAATTTCCGACGAATCAACACCCGTCACTTTTATATGGGATCCCCCCCCCCCCGGCCTTGAGCTCACAAGCAAAATTTTTTGAATTTCAGACTTTTTTATGACGGCCCACCGCTTGCAGACAGTTACTGGCATCACCTGTGTACAGATTGGAATTCTAGCAGCACTGTTTGGCATGTTTATCTAGATGGTGTTCTACAGCTTACACAAACACAAAAACACATAAAAGATTACACGATACAAGGTGGAGGAGTGTTTCATCTTGGCCGGCTTGTAGAAGACGGAGCTTATCACCCAGTGAAATGTTTCCAGGGAATGATAACTGGGTTTAACATCTGGACAAAGACGCTTTCCGCAAGAGCTGTGGCAGCGTTAGCAAGGGAGCCTGGTACAGAGAGTGGTGATGCGATTGCGTGGTCCATGCTGAGAGAGGGCATCATGGGAAGTGTTGAAATCTCTTATAATAATCACGTTCAACTCACAGGTAGCTAAATATCTCATTTAAACCATGTAGGCTGCAAGTTTAAGAGAAATGCCTTTACCCAAGGTTAAAATTAATAAATTATCGTAGCAACAACTATTACTTTCTGAAAGTTTAAATTTGTAAATTTTGATCATGTAACGCGCGCTCTGATTGGTTGTGTTCGGTTAAAGTATACAAGCCTAAGTGGCTTATCAGGTTGGCACTTAACTCCGGTTTCCATAGCATAAAGCGACTAGGAGTATCGCTACTCGCCCTGGATGGGATGCTAGTCCATCACAGGTTACAGCATTTTTGTCAGGTTGCCCTGACAATTCGCCGGTACCCATTTATTCCTGAGTGGAGAGAGGCAATGCGAGAGTAACCAGTCAGTATAATTTGGCGAAGGAGCCATTTTTATTCCTTGACGGAGGGGAATTATATTGAGTTTGGAATCTTATACCCACGACCGGCTGGCCTATGGACAGTAACACTTTGTTTCTATTTTTTCAGATAAAACAACTTGACTATTCAATTTTTTTGCAGCTTGGGAAAGCGATTACACGCTCAACTTTTCCATGAAGTCAAACAACAGCTACGTTAGTTATAATTACGCCAGTGTAGTCATGAAAGCATTTAGCGCATGCGCCTGGATAAAGACGACAGCGTGGTCTGGTGAACTCACCATTTTTTCTTACTCAAATGAAGTCCATGTTACAGCTATTGTGTGGTCCATTATCGACGGAAACACCATTCAAATGAACGTGAATGCTTGGGATCCAAGGTAGAATAAGCCAACCAGGATAGACCGGCCATTATACCCTGGTCCGTCTAGTTTTCATATAAGACAAAGTTTGTTATACAGTCGAACCCCTATAAGCCCAATATCAGTATAATACTGTAAATAAAACCTCTATTAAGCGGCCAACCCCTATTAAGCGGCCAACCCCTATTAAGTGGCCAACCCCTATTAAGCGGCCAACCCCTATTAAGTGGCCAACCCCTATTAAGCGGCCAACCCCTAGCTATTAAGCAGCCACTTTCCATTTTCCCGAGGGTGGCCGCTTAATAGGGGTTCGACTGTATTTACATTTTTGTAAACATGGCGATAACAGTCTAGTTTGCTAAACTTTATGTTTACCAAAACCAGTTTTTGTAATACCCCCTTTAATTCAAATATTTTACTTCCTCTGCCAGTGTGAGATCTCCGGTTCATTTCCACAGTTGTTTTTTCTTTCAATATTATTATTTTAGATCATTTTACAGTCGTAAAATTAACTAACCGTGCTCGGGACCCTGGTTAGCATATAGGCCCTTCGTCTTGTTTATACGGGAACAGCCAATAGATTGGTAAAATGTGACGTCACAAATTTTCAAATTATTTTTATCAAGCCTCAAAATCCCATCATCAGATAAAGATTGCTGCTGTATGATCAGCCACAAAATGTCAACTTGTTAGCACGAATAGAACAGAAGATATAGAGGTTCAAAATTTGGTACCATCCCATACAAACCTCTCTAATTTTGCGCCTGTTCTAAACTGAAGGAACAGACGCAAAATTAGAAGGGTTTAATTGTATGGAGAATTTAAAACCTGAAGTATCCATATCTCGGCCGCAAATTTCAATGGAGAGCTATTTTTTGGCAAGTGGACGTTTTCTGGCATGCTTCATCCGAATAGCTGATCAAATTTCATAATTTCGCAAATTTAATGTTTGTGAAGTCATAACTTTAGTACACAATACCTCAAGTCAGATATTCTTCCAATATTCTCTCTCCGGGGGGGGGGGGGGGGGGGGGGGGGTTGTAGGTTGGATTCTCTCTCCCGCTTGGTTCATAAGACATTATTGCTATTATCTCAACCAGAAATATCTCGGTCAGCTCCAACTTGACCGACGGGAGCTGGCATCATGTGTGTATCAGCTGGAGGCAAAAAGCGGGACATACTACATTTATGTCGATCAGCAAAAGGTACAGGATAGACAGGGATACAAAACACACGAAAAACGTCGCCAGCGGTGGAACATTCATCCTTGGGCAAAGACAAAAATCTTTAGGTATGTCTTTTGGGGCTAACTGATTATATAAGCTTGGTTGATACGTGATAAGTAAATGCCCCCCCCCCCCCCGGAGGGGGGATACTCCCGTCAACGGGTGTGTGCCGCGAAGGCCCTTGAACCCTAACCCTATTTAAGGGTAGAAAATCGAAAATTGATACCCTTTTTAAGGCCCAAAACCGAAAATAACACCCTTTTTAAGGGAAAAACAATAACTCAAAATTGTGTGAACAGGTCGTTTTTATTTCTTTTCTGTTTTAAAATCGTTTCGTTAATACTTTAACGGGTAGTTCAGTTTTAACAGACCATATCTTTTCGTTTAGCTGGACGTTTAGGTACTGCAATTTAGCTAATACAATTTAAAGGAACTAAGGATCACAGTACCAAATATACCAAAAAGGATACGGATACCCTATTTAAGGACTGAGCACCTCAAAAACCATACACTATCCCGCGGCACATACCTACTGATAGCTTACAGTACCACTCGTGTAGATAATACTTGGGGACATATAAGACTATTGTACTCGTAAAACACGTGTATACCCTTGCATACCCTTGTACACCCTTGCATGCCCCTTTTGAAACCGTTATATACTCACGCCCTCGGTACACCCTACAATGAGGGGTGTGGTTTCTATATACAGTCTAACCTCCCGTAAGCGGACACCCTCAGGACCAGAAAAGTGTCCGCTTAAGAGAGGTGTCCGCTTATGGAAGGTTAAAAATGCAGTGTTTGTATGTAGCTGGGAACATGACCAAGTGTCCGCTTACGAGAGGTGTCCACCTACGGGAGGTGTCCGTTAGCGGTGTTCGACTGTATATCTATTTTTATAACAGGGCAAAACGACTTTGAAGCATCCAAAGCTTTTGTTGGTGAAATAACACGAATGAATGTCTGGAAACAGAGATTGGAGTTACCTTACGCAACGAACATGGGTAGAGGGTGTGGCCTGTGGAATGGTAACGCGTTGCGTTGGACTGAGTTGAAATCCAATGTTGTTGGTGATGTCCAAGTCATCCCTGGCTCTGAGTGTTTCATATCAGGTAAGCTCATTTGTAGACTTCGCTTGACTTCGAGCAGACGTTCTTTTTTAGTTCGTCGAGCGAGAAACGAAATAAAGCAAGCAGAAAAAGAAATGTTTTCACGCCCATTTTTTCCTCATACTCCTCATGATTTTTTTTTTTCATTTTCGAGGGGAGGGGGGGGGGGGGGTTCTAATAGAGCTTCTATTGTAGAGCGTAACATGGTTGATATTTTAAAGTTGAGATTTCTGGGTTTTAAGCACATATATCTCTTTAACATTTCAAGAGAAATCTCTTTTGACTGACACTACCGTTAGTGAGTTTCGATCCTACTTGGGAAGACTCTTGGCCACGTTCAACCGGACATTGAATATCAACAATGGCCGTAGTCCTCAAACAATAGAGCTGCTACACACAGAGGGCGCCAATGAAAATGAGTAGCTTACGAGAGCTGTTATACACTACCGGTTATTTCCTTTATTCCTTAGATATCACTGTCCAGGAAAGACGCGATTATATGTGTCAAAATATATCTACTGGATGCAATGGACTAAACAGTTTCTCCTTGTTTGACTTTGCTAACCAGCAGAGCTCAAGCGGAAGACGACTGCGTTGCTACAATGAAGATGCACTGACAAGCAGCGACTATCATTATCGTAAAACATTTGATACAGTAAAAGGATCAACATGCACCAAGAACATGCCTCGGGAACTGATGAACATAACTCGTTAATTAAACTACCGTCGAGCCCCTATTAAGCGGCCACCGACCAGTTATCAAAGTCCCGAAACTATTGTCAGTAAATACTGTAAATAAAGCCCCTATTAAGCGGCCACCTCTATTAAGCGACCGCGGTCACCTTTTGGCCGTCTCGATGAGGGTTCTCCTAATCTAGATTATCCTCACCTCTCTTGGCACAGCGAATCCACCTACGCAAAATTTATACTGAGTTAAATCGGTGATTTATATCTTCTCCATGAACACCCTTTGGTTTAAACAATAGAGCGATTTTCAATAATTATTGAGTGTCGTCAAACCAAAACCAAAGCTATTACAATGGCCAATCACAACAAATGTAAACAACACAATGAGAACTCAAAGCAAATACACGTATAACTGGCGCCAAGCGCGGGAAAACGCGTGTGACCAAGTCGCGATGGTTTCGGTTTTGCATCTGATTGGTTGAGAAGATGGCGCGAGTTTTTAAACCAATCACAGAGCGTAGTAAAGCAAAACCATAGCAATTTTGGATTATTTTCTACACTCAATTGAAAACCGCTGTAAGTTCCCATGTACGATCTAATGTTAACCCTGACGCACGAGGTCTGTAGACTTTGTAGTTATCAGACGAAACCGCAACCTCGTTCCCAGGGTCTACTCCGCTAACCGTTCGGAGAAAGAAAAGTCTGAGTCAACAAGATTCGTGGCTTCACACACATTATTATTCAACAAATTGTAACACTGTCCAAATATGGTAATGATGCACAACAGATATCCTGCGTTAAAATCCATCAAATTTTTTTCTCGCGCGCGATTGGTCTAAACACGTCACGTGACGCAGCCAAAACTGGGGAATATCCGGTGATATTCCCCAAGTGATATTCCCCAGTTTTGAAAATTTGCGTTTCACATTCGCAGGTTCAGTTTCGTCTCAAATAAATTGCTAATTAAATAGAACTGATTTGTTTTGAACAGACTAGAAATATTTTTGAACGCCAACATAATATTTTGAAGTTAAACAGCTTGCCGACCGAGATCTTCCACGGCAAACAGAGCGGCCTTGTGAAAAAAATATATTTGAAGGATAATAACTACAATAGCCTCCATTTGGCTTCAAAAATATGCTCGGATATTTGTCCTTGGACATTATCTGTTCCTCGAAGCTCACAGTTTTCCTCGAGCTTCGCTCTCGGAAAACTGTTCGCTTCTCGGAACAGATAATGTCCGCGGACAAATATCCGAGCATATTTCCTCGCCAAATGGAGGCTATTGTTTATATATACGTAATTTCGTACGCGCGCGGTAAAATGTTCAAGGCAATTCTTGAAATAAAAGTGGAAAGAGTATTTTTTTTTTAGTTGTGTTATCCTTGTTGAATTGTCCTGCTCAATCTTGCGAAATATCGCCTAATATGATTTTAGCCAACTCGGCCTACAGCGTCGGCTAAGTATCAGGCGATATTCCGCGCGATTTCGCAGGATTAATTGTTAATTATAGGGAGTACCCCACCCCCCCCCCCCCCCCCCCCCATCCCCTCTCCCAGACAAGCGAAGAGTCTGGATACAGCTTTCCAAATTGCGACCAAGAGAGAAGAGAGACTGGGGCCTAAATTCAATATGGCTGTTGTTTTGGCCCGTCTTCGTGTCGATCCACTGAAAACTGTTCCTTCGTAAAACAGTCAGTGTGAAATCTATGGCGAACAAAGTTTACGTTGAAACAAACACCGAGATTCATGAGCACAGTTTCGTCAAAAACACAAGTGAATGGAGTCGAAATTCACCACGAAGTTGCCGGTCAAGGTCGCCATGTTGTTCTGTGTATGCCCGGCGCGCTGGGATCAACAAAAAGTGATTTTGGTCCACAGCTTAAAGGCTTAAAGGATGAATTTACAGTGATAGCCTTTGACCCTCGAGGGTATGGAAAATCGATTCCTCCTAAACGTGATTTTCCAGCAGATTTTTTTTCAAGGGATGCAAACGATGCTGCCGCACTTATGAAAGCTCTTGGTAAGTGAAATAAAGTTTTCCTTTCATCGCGTAATGTTTTTTTGCAAATTACATTGATTAGGGTCTGATTTTTCTATTCCGATTGCTTTTTAAAAAAATCCTATTCCACAACCTTGATCTCCCCCACCCACCCCTGTGTGGCCTCAAAGGTACCAGTGTGTGTTTTTAGATGTTTTGGTCAGAAATAGGATATAGATTTTGACCATTTTGGTCAAAAAACCAGTGGGGGCGAGTGAAAGTCTCCAGGGTACCTTTGCGCGGCCGTTCGCTTTTTCGCTTCGTCCCCACTATCTGAGAGCCTGGAACAGGCTAGGAGTGCAATTAATGAGGCCAAATTTTTAGACCCCAAAAGTCCCATCAGACTAAAACTAGACCCCCAAAAAGTACAAGCTGGAAAATTGATTTTCTTTGTACCCTGGTAGGTCATTCTAAATATTCCATCCTTGGATGGAGTGACGGTGGAATAAGTGCCATGATCCTGGCTGCTGCACATCCTCAATGCGTCCATCGTATGGTGGTGTGGGGGGCTAATGCTACTGTTACAGCCGAAGACATCAAGCTATATGAAGTTATCAAGGACACATCAAAATGGAGCCCTAAGATGAGAGAGCCCTTGGAAGGTGAGATGTTTTGTTTCTGTGCAATGTAACTACGCCTTTTAGGTAAAAGATAAAGTCTTCATGAGCGTAGTGGCCAGAGCTTATCCCAGTAAAGGAGCATTGCTATTCCCAAGGGTAGCATGCTAGTCTATATCACAGGTTATCCCAAGCATTTTGTCGCCGGTACCCATTTATACTCCTGGGTGGGAGAGAGGCACTGTAAGAGTAAAGTGTCTTGCCCAAGAACACAACACAGTGACCTCGGCCAGGGCTCAAACCCAGACTGCTTGGTGTGGAGTCCAGCGCGCTAACCATTAGGCCACCGCATCTACTTTATGTCTTATAACCACGGTCCTACATGTATTAATACAACCACAGTGTTGTTACAACCACTTTTGTGACCTGAAGAAAAGCTAAGTCAGTTTCTTATCTGAAAACCTAATCTGAACACCGTGTTAATGCGACCAACATCTACCTTTATCAACAACCTTAACTTTCTTTTTAAATGACCAATTGAAGTAATATGACCCCTTGAAATGTCTCATGACATAAATGA
This sequence comes from Desmophyllum pertusum, assembly GCA_029204205.1. Taxonomy (NCBI): domain Eukaryota; kingdom Metazoa; phylum Cnidaria; class Anthozoa; order Scleractinia; family Caryophylliidae; genus Desmophyllum; species Desmophyllum pertusum. The sequence continues at coordinate 1,129,052 of MU826829.1, read as the reverse complement.
CATTAAAGCAGATAAAAATTGAATAAAAATTGTGTTCAGTTACTGACAATAACATGCATCAATTCTAGTTGTTGTATTACAAGTAAGGGCCAGTTGAGAGTTACAATTAAATTAAACTGCTACTTGTGACGTCATGTACCAAAGGGATTGCCTAGTACTAGTGTCATGTGGGAGGTACAGTGACCTCATGGTTAGCGTGTTGGACTCTGGATCAAGTGATCCAGGTTCAAGTCCTGGCTGGGGTTACTGTGTTGTGTTCTTGGGCAAGACACTTATCTCTCACATTGCCTCTCTCCACCCAGGAGTACTAAATGGGTATCGGCGAACTGTCAGGGCAACCTGACAAAAATGTGGGGGGTTACCTGGGATGACTAGCATCCCATACAGGGGAGTAGTCGTGATACTCCTAGTCGCTTCATGCTATGGAAACTGGCTAACCAAGGGCACCTATGGTTATGTTTCAGCCCTGTATGGCAAAGAAGGACTCCAAGAAATGAACAGTGGTTGGGTGGATGGTATAAGCCAATTCTTTACTGACCAGGGTGGTGACATTTGTACGAGTGCAGTAAAGAACATCAAGTGCCCGACCCTGGTGGTACACGGGCAGAAAGATCCTCTGGTACCACATTTCCACCCTGAATATTTACACGCTAACATCTGGGGATCCAAGCTCCATCTCATGCCGGAAGGACGACACAATCTTCACCTTCGCTACGCAGATGAATTCAACTCGCTTGTCAGGGCATTTTTGAAAGAAGAAGCAGTCACTAAATCCTCTATTTAGCCTCCTTTCTCAAGACACTGCCTGCCCTCCTCTTTTAAGAAGCCCCCTCTCTTCCAATAAGCAGGTGTCCTAAAATGTCCCCATGCTCTAATAAGCCTCTCTGTTCTAAGCCCCCTATGTTTGAAGAGCCCCCCCCCCCCCCCTTCCTTTCTCCTTTCTTCTTATAATACCCATCTCTTACAATAAGCCTTGTGGCCTTGCTGCTCATTTTCCTGGGTTCATCGCTATTATTTTGTTGTCGTATCGTGTAAGAACCCATTGGACTTTGATTCTTCCATTAATTAACCCCCCTCCTCCCTCCCCCACCCCCTCTGATATAGCCTCGTCAAAGTACGCTAAACCCCGTTAACGTTCAGGTTAAACGTTAAAACTCGTTTTATCTAGAAGATGCATGGCAGAACGATAGTTGAGAATTTTTAACTATGTTGTGGCATTTGAAATGAAACTGCACAGTCTGCTAAAATTTGATAATTTTTTTGGAAGACCCTTATGGGTCAAAAAGATATGAAGAACCTCTAGTTCTAAACTATTTTCTTATCCTCAATAAAATGTAGATAATTGATTGATAGCTTTTTGCTGGACAAATCTCTGCCAAATCATACGGTACCCCAACAACTGAGCCAGCAACGTGTACTGATCCGCGCGGCTGTGGCTCTGCATAACACAGGGTCGCAAAATCTGGGGCGATTTCCCGCGCATTTCCGGCGCTAGTTGCTCTAAATTTCGCCTGCGACTACAGCCGCCTCTCATCGTTAACGGTCGCTTTGGACGTTGGAGCGACGAGAAGCGGCTGTAGTAGGCTAGCAGGCGCCGGAGTAAAATGAAGAGCGAGTTGGAGGGGCGCGCGAGAGAGGAAGAAAACGCGCGAAGCGAGAGAACCCTCCTTCCTCGCGCGTGTCTTATGCCGCGCGCACGCTCATAAAAACTCGCGCTCTTCTCCATTCAGCGCCTGCTATGCAGCCACGCCTGTAGTCGCAGGCTACTCCAAATTTTGCCCAAGGTTGTTTTAATAATGCCAGGAGAGGTGCAAAGCAAACTGCAAGCATTAGCAGTCTCAGTTCCTTTCCTAAGTTTTTCTATGAAGCGATTTTTACCGGAACCTCGTTCCCAGAAGAAGAGAGACCCTGGGAACGAGGTTGCTTTTTACCGTTGATTTGCATAATTGTTCAATTTTCAGTCTCGCGTAGATCTGAGGAAAGAGACTTACAAAGTTGCTTTCGTTGTGAAAGCAAGATAAGTGGTTACTAAAATCAAAACAAAATAAACTTTATAACTTTCATTTATTATATAACTACTGACAGTTGTCTTATATCAAATAAAAATCAGTCAGAATTTATAATCGTTTGTGAAAAACGCGACATTGAAACTGGTCAGCAGTCAGTACTTGTATAGGCAAGTAGTCCTGGAAAACGCGTTTCTTCGATACCCTGGTTTTCATTCGCTGTGGGCTCGTGGTGTCCGTGGCGCTACAAACTCCAGTTCGGCGGACTTTCGTAGTTGAATTGTTCTGCTAAAACAAAAACAAAATAGCATATAGTATTAGCAGTTATGAAATAAAAAAGATACTACGCGCGCTCTGATTGGCTCAAAACCATTTACCATAACTCTATATGGAAACACAGAAAATTGCTAAGTGCTTTTATTTCATAAGAGCAATAGAAAACGTTTTCCTGTGTTTCAATAGAGTTATGGTAACTCTCGTGAAAGTTTGGGAGAACTCGAAATTGTTGTGGAAACTCTCGCCTGCGGCTCGTGTTTCCACAGCCTTTCTTGTTCTCGCAAACTTCACTCGTGTAACCATAACTCTATGGAAACACGGAAAACGTTTTCTATTTGGTATATAGTATTATCCCCTGAACCTTGTTCTCGGGCTAAAATTTGAACCCGCCTTACGATCACTGCTACTTTCCCTATTGGGCCGAGCAAAAGCTCGAGCGTCAGTCATTTTCTTATTTAAAAAAAAAACTCTAATTACTAGTAATATGGCCTTCACTGTACATGCATTGCAATGATTATCTGTATGGGAGTTCTGAATAGCGGCTTATAACTCCCAGCTGTATTTCAACTACTTTTGCTTAATATTAAAACCACTCAAACTATACCTTAGTAAGCACGTCAACTTCGGACAAACTTGAACAGTCACTTTCCAGTTTTGCATCTGAATTGTTTGGAGATTCTTCTGCATGTATGCCTGCGGCCGCACATCCATTAGCTGAGAGTTGATAGTTACTTTTGTTTCTTTTCTGATGATGTGTCGAACGGGAGGAACCAACACTATTTGACGCGGGAAAGGAGAGCAATTCATTTGACTCAGTGTTTCGGCCTAATCAGAGGGCTCTTCGCTAGTTGTGGAATTCTCTGCTTTCACAGAGTCGTCTATTTCCTTGTGAGGACTGGCACGTCGATAATTCACTCGTTCAGTGTCTCGCTGGCCCCGCTCTGGACTCGGCTACCGAATGTTAGTAATGATTTTCATTTGAAGGTTAAAGCCTTTAATACAGTCAATTTGGCGAATGACGTCCAAAAGGAAAACTTCTAAGGGAACCACACCTCATACCTTTTATGGTAATACGGATGCCGCGGCGAGTTGTGAAAGTGTTGCGAAAGCGAAATCAATTTCGTCCCCGTGTGCAAATTAGGCCAATTTCGATATATTAAAATTCTAACTTGGCTCCGAGGCTTAGGGAATAAAACAAAAGAATTCGAAAGAAATCACATAGAGGTTGAGGGATGAATGCATAATGTCTTTTGTTTTATTCCCCTAAGCCTCGGAGCCAAGTTACACTCTTTCTGTTTTATAAGAATATCTATTTTCATGCCCAGGCTGAATATTCTTATTTTTCTGCCGATTTTAGCTATAGGCTGAAAATATTCTTAATACATTCTTAGATTACAAAGCATAGTACATGTGTATTTCAGTAAAATATCACTATATGCCCATTACTTTTCTATCTTTCATCATTTGTCTACACTTAGTCGTTTTGCTAACTCGTTTCGTTTTGTGAACCCGATTCAGGGATGTAAGAAAAACTGTAACATATTTGCCATACTTTTCAATGATACTAATAAAGTTCATTTCAAACATGTGATTATATATATTTTTTAATTTCTATCAACATGCAAAAAAAATTCTTAACTAAATCTCAGCATATTCTTAAAATTTCGCCAATCTCAGCCTCAATATTCTTATAAACAAGATTCTTATAAAACAGAAAGAGTGTACTATCTCGTACTGGGAGAATATCCTCGGTCAGAAAGGACAGAAAGATCTCGGGCAATATTTTCCCAATACGGCCCTCGCCCTGTTAATTATATATGTTATATAATAAGAAGTAAGTAATTATCAGCTGGAATAACTGAATAAGTAAGTAAATGAGCTGAACGGAGTAAATATAATTAAGAAAAACACGAACGAACGAACAAAAATGAGCCCGAATCAAAACAAATAAATTGACTAAATCAGAAGGTAAGGAAGGAATGAATGAATGAATGAATGAATGAATCAATCAATGAATCAATGAATGAATCAATCAATGAATGAATCAATGAATCAATGAATGAATGAATAAATGAATGGAAGAAGGAAGTGAAGAAAGGAAAGAAAGATGGAAGGCATATTAAGCCCAAGATGATCAAGCTTTATTTTGTACACTGAGACAGTTTAACCAGATCATTAGTGTCCAGGCTATCTTCTTTCGTTCCTCAAGATAGGTGAGAGACTGGGCGACACTGGGAAAAACGAGGCGACCAACAAGGAAACGCATGTCAACAGTTCGTACAATCGCCGCAAAGCTTCATCACGCTAACTGGCTTTACGCATTGAGGACTCGAGGAAATATTTACATATTTTAAAGACAAGATAAATATAATAATTTAAATTCATAAAATGGATTTACAACGGGATGACTGACTGAATTGAAAGAACTAAGAGAAATTTAACCGGCCATATGTTGAAAACCGCGCGAGTCTCTGCATATAACGACAAAATGTACTCTAAACTGGAGTTTCTACAACTTCAAGTATCACGCCAAGCTCAAGAAAGCTTTGTCTAGCAGTGTCATCCTTTTCGTTTTTATCGTTGATCTTCAGGGCGTGCTTCCAAGCGCCAAGCTTAAGATTTCTGTTCTGACTGTCCAAACTAACACCACTCTCAAGTGACTTGTCTGGGTCGCACGTCCAGCCACAGGTCCACTTGCCTAATATGGACAGGATCTCCTTCATGGCAGCCTTATAGCCCGCTCGGTATCGCTGGCTCACCAGAATGCACGTGACTGGATGCACAAATGGGTCAGCGGTGGAGAACGAAAACGCCAGTAAGTCGAAGTAAATGCTTTGCCAGTTTGCGTGATAAATAAGCATTACTCGAACCTGGAGAGAAATGAAAACCACAACTGCATTATGATTGGTTTGGACAGTCAGTCGGGGAGCAGGTACTAGTTGAACAGGTACTAATCTCCGAGATGGGACTGAGCCCGCGGTTTTCGTCTCGAAGTTGTTAAGCAGCACTGACGACGTATCTTTGCATATTGAGTTTTGAAAATGCGCGTGATATTTAACAAATGAAGAAGCCAAAGCCATGTATTATACTGTCATAAAACGCGACGGGAATTTGAGAACACGAGAGAAATTTAGAAAACACGAACCGCAGGCGAGTTGTTTTCTATAGATCGTTTTCAGTCACGTGACCACCTTACGATTGGCCGCCATATTGGTGCACATAACATGCACATGTAAACACGAAACACGAAGCTAGTTACTACAAAAAAAAATGGTTTTATGCGCGATTTTTGGCTGTGGGACCCGAAGTGTCCGTGATAAAGGGGTTCTATGGCAAGAATACCTTCAGTTATAACTAATCAAGGTGAAGAAGTGAGGAAACTTTCCGAGGAGAGGCGAAACAAATGGATATCTGCGATCAGTAGAAAAGACCTCACAGACACCATTTTGGAGCACGACCGAGTCTGTGGCAAACATTTTATCTCCGGAGAAGCGGAAAAACTGTGGGATAGGTACGATCCAGATTGGATTCCAACCCAAAATCTAGGTCATGAGAAAATTAATTAATTAATGTGATTCTGCCGAAAAGCTTCAAGCCGATCTATAAGCTGCCGCGAAGCGAGATGAGAGAGCCAGAGATGATATGTCCTTGCACGTTGGAAACAAAGCCCGAAACCATGTGGTTGTAGGCCTCGAGACTTCGGAAAGATTTAAATTGCTTTTGTGTGTAAAAGCTGGTCTCGAGAACCAAATAGCAAAGCAAATCAGTCGATTCAATCGGCGGAAGGCAGTCGGGTTCGAAGCGTTTCCTATCAAAACAGGATCGATCCCAATAGTCGAGATTTTCTTTAGCGCTTTTTAGCGTAATCAGATATTGGAATTGGGACTATATTGTCTGGATCAGACGAAGGAATATAATTTTTTTCGCCAGAAGCCATTAAACTGGAAGGAATTATAATTTTGGACTATGTTTGCATGTATTAGTAGCTGAAACATGTGACTCAGATGTGCACCAACATGGCGGAAATTAATTATGTGACGTCACGTGAAAACGATCTATAGTGTGTTTAATAACCGGAGTGTTTTATGACACGATATAATACATGGCTTTGATCCCCCACCCACCCACCACCCCCTCTCCCCGGATCGACCCGGACTAACTAATTATAATTGAAGCCCTTACCACGATTGGCAACCAGCAGAGAGAGTATGACAAAGCCATAAGGCCAGTGAGGTTTGACAGAATGATGGACTCGCGATCTCCAGCAAATTGAGCTCTGATCTCCACACCCACGGACCGATTCATTTTCTTCAAAGCTTTCAGTACGGACACATTCAAAATGAGCATCAGAAGAATGGAGAGCGAGAAATTACAAACAAAGGCGTGCACCACGACTGTTTCTCTTAAACTGTGTGTAGAAAGCGAGTACAAACATACAGCTATGGGCTGCTTTGTGAGCTCAACCGTATTCAACATAAGAGGGAGGCTAGAGAGCACAGCAGCGTGCACCAAAATGTACACAACTGCTGTCACAATCTTACGAAAGTCGATAAGTTGTTCGTAGTAAAACGGACAGCACATGGCTATAAATCTTTCCGCTGACATCACCAGGGTTATCATCACAGTCATTGTCCCGAAAAACAGCAAACAGAACGTTCCCAGTAAACAGCCAACATTTCCCGCGGGCCATTCACCCGTGAAATGAGCAACCGCTGTCCAGCTGTAACCCGTGAGCGCCAGGAAAATTCCCATGACCGCTTGCAGGCCCATCAAGAAGTTGTTGTACTGTTTCCGGTTAAAGAAGCCTTTCTTGCATATAAGCAAATAGTACGCCGCCACGGAGTTGACCACGACAGTTACAAATGCAGAGAAGATGGTACAAACTCCCAGGAAAATATTTTGTTCAACTTTGTAAGAGGTTGCGGTGCGATTGAAGCTTTGATGAAGCCCGTTGAAAGTTTTAGCAGACATCATCAATCAGAATTAACCGCCAAACTTACAACACCTGATTTTCGAGTGCGTTCAAAATGCCTGATGTGAATTTAATCTTAGTGCACCGTCGCCGACTCTTCAGATGTCCAACCTTTCCTAAAAAGTAATAAAAGAAATTGATATATATTATTAAACGGATATAAATAGTTTAGAATTCGAATCTGTTAACCAAAATTTCACACGAAAAAACTCACATGTTAGTATAGGTTTGATTTTTGCGGTATTATCAAATAAATTTCGAGAATGAAGTTAATGCATTTGTCAAATTGCTCCGCCGGATATTGAATTGATGGCTCTTTGCGAAACTCTGCATGTGGCTATGAAAATTAAAAGGTTTTGTGTGAATCAAGCACCTGATGCACGTATACAGTTTATTAACCGGGTTAAAAGCACTCTAAGTAAAATAATAGGTTTTTTCTTGTGTAAAATACAATGACTACATTATGAAAATTTATGCAAAAAAATCATCCGTGTTCTTGTCACGGGCGTGTAGATGAAAAAGCGATTTGCACTCAAAGGCAAAAGACAGCACCGAGAGTTTCAGTTATCAAAATATATTTTGCAAACCGAGGGATAGAAATGCTCAGTTTAAGTATACGACAATTGCTTGATTATCAATATATTTATAGGCAATAACTTCATCGTCAAAATGTAATAATAAAAACATTATACGATATAAAAATGATAAAAAAAGCGTCACAAGGTATGATATAAAAGTGATTTACATTCTGATTTCTTCGCCGTGTCGGCAAAAGACAATAACTTGTCATCAAAACATCGCCTAGAAAGCATTAAAAATTGATTAACGGATAAAAATGCTTAATTCAGGTAGATGGAATAGTTTGTGTCAAAAATGTGCATTATTTTTCGAATAATATGACTAAAAGAGGCATTAGGTACCCAAAATCAATTAATCAGTGTTCTCTACGATCTGCGATGCTAGCGCTCTTTTAATATAAAAGAATAAGTAATAAAAGTACGTTGTGGCAATGTACGTTTTTTACAGAAATGGTAGTTGGTAAATTGTAATCAAACTTACGTCAATTAAGCTCAGATAGCCGTGTATTTATTTGTTAATCAGTCATGGTCACCTGTATGGCTCGCTAACTGATCCGATATTTTAATAATTCAGCTCTACAATTAAAAACTGTTTTCTTGGTCTTTGCCGGTCATTTGTCTTGATTTAGCTGGAATAAACTAACTATATTATAGCCACATCTATCGGTTTTTTTCACATTTAGGTAATATTTTCGCAAACGAAATAACAATATTGAAAATATAACTGAAGGGTGGGAGAATGGTAAATTCGAGACTTTGCGAGACCGTAAAAACTAGCGTTTTCTCTGCGAGACCGAGACGTTTTTAATTTTTAGATTGCGAGACCAAGATCGAGGCTCCAAAACAGGTTTGCAAAAAATCGAGACTGCGAGACATACAGAACCGCTCAAAATACGAGACTGCGAGACCCATGGAAATTGACTAAATTTTTGCGAGACCCATATTTTTTTTAAAGACCATTCACGTACCACCCCTAACTGAGAGGAACATAAACAAATTACAAACCTATCTTATTACATGAATTTTAAGAGAATGCATATGTTACCTGAAAATTGCATCAATATGTTACGGCTTTAATATCTGCAAATTCGCGATAGAAAACCAAATCATACTGTTTTCTATTCAGATCGAATTGAAATTTCAGCTGTTGGTTTTGAGGCCGGACTGGACAGAAAACCGGAGAACCATGGTTGGGGCGAGAAATTAGCCAATTGTGCTATCCCTGCTCTCCTGAAATACTGTGATGGATTGGAAATAAACTGTAAGGACGAACAGTTATAAGAGAAAGCACAGCTATTGTTGAAATCAACGATGTATAGTTTGTTTTCTTTCTTTCTCGAAAACTGAATAAACATTTTTACCAGCTGCACTGAAATGACCGAGTATGAATCTAGCGCTGAATCCCATGCAGCTATTAAATCGGTTTATTCGACAAAGAACTGAAAAAAATAACAAACAAAGATGGCGATTCTAATCTTCTTCCTTTTTTAATCGCCTTTCGAACAACGGGAACCTATTAGGAGAAAATATTTTCTTGTCGACTGGTTTATTCTACCTCAAGCCGGCTGGATTAGTGACCTAAATTACCGATACAGACTATACAGTGTATGGGTATTATGTATGGCTTATATAACTAAATCGTGGTTCTATGAATATTACTAGTAAAAACCCATGGCCACGTATATAAAAGAACCCCTCAGTTTTTTCCAAGGCAGGCTGAAATGGTTTTTATATATTGGATGTCTGGTGAGAAATCAGGCTGTTTAGGTTCTTAAATAGGTTCTTATTTTCGACAGGGTAAATACTGCTTGCTGTTGGCAGGAGCATATCACCCGGAGTCTCTATCTGTTATTATTAATGACAACAGTGTAGTTACACCTTCGGCTATTTTTAGAATCGTTCTTCCGCGAAAAGATTTCCGTGTACGTCCGCGGACAATAGTGATAATTCCTAGTAACGACATTCCGCCGTTCTAGTTTTATTCCACGTTCCTCTCGTCTATTCTTGGTTTTAGTTATTTTTAATCTGAAACATGAATGACAACCTCGTCCTCGCGCTCGGGTGATTTTCGCGGCAAAAGTAATTCTAAAAATAGCTCAAGGTGTAACTACGCTGTGTCATAGGGCCAATAAGGGAGATGGAGGCTCCAGGGTGATATGCTCCTGTGTTGGCCATAAGAGTAATTCAAGATACTTTATCCCCTTAAATCTATTTATAAAGTAAAACATTGCTATTCAGTAGACTGCAAAACAGTCCGTATTTTCGCGCGAGAGTGTCGGGCTGAACGCGGCCGAAGGATCTGGTACGAGCGTGAAATTACGAGTGGGATTGGGGAGAGACAATATAAATTCGCGCGTCGCGCACAATATCTCGAGAAAAAGAGAGACTGTTTTGCAGTCTACTATTCAGGAACAAATCAGTCCTGTACATTGTGATTATGGACCTCCAAAGCACATTTTGGTCTAAGCCTGTGTTTTCTGAGTTTTACTAATTTTTCGAAATAAGAACCTGTTTCATTTGTCAGGCTGAAATGGTTCTTACATATTGGGTTTTTTTTTAATTTGCCAAATTTCAGCCTGCAGGTTCTTAATCCACAGTTTCTTATACGCGGCGGGTTTTTATTGCACAAGGCCGTATTTTCACGGACAAGACATAAACCGTGTTGTGCTAAACTGAAATTATAGACATTTACGATGCGGCCCGGCTCTAGCTCTTTTACTGCCTCACATATAGACTGAGAGACTCCAATGCCAGAATGTTGCTATAAGCATCTGAAACACCACCACAATCATCATGTGATAATATACATATCCATTTACAGATAACGGTGTGTATCTGAAACAAATACCCTTAAAAAATGTTATTTCATACTTGCTCTGTCCTTTTTCTTTTTTTTTCCTTCTTCTTATGATTGTTAATAATTTATTGTAATCGAAATAAGTGTGAATAAAAATGAACTGAACTGAACTGAACTGAACAGGATCTCGAAAGCAACATATAACTTATAAGTCATCTTACTCACCGAGACGTTCAAGTCGCGATCGCCTGCAGCAGCCGGCCTGGACGGAGAAGAAGTCAGAGTGCTCGAGTTGCTTGCACCAGAGTGAAACAAACAGACAAGCAAATCAATTTTATGTCAGTGACGCAAGCCATTAGCGAAACGTTTAAGTGCCATTTAAACAAGGTAGTTCAATTGGTTTATCATTTGAGTAGCCAGTTACTTTGTCGCATCTTCATCCGTACATTATCTCGGCGGCGCGCTTTCGAATTGCGATAATGCATGCAATAAATTGCACGGTTTGACGGCACGGGACTGATATCGATATTCATGTATTATTTTAGTGATAAAATCATAACCAAGAATTATTTACAGCGACTCAGTTAACAATCAGTCGCATAAGCCGGCTGGGTTGATCGAGCGTTTGCGTGTGTACATCACAGTAAGTTAACCGGATAGTATTCAGCGGGCATAAAGTGCTCACTATTGCTGCTAAGTGACGTCAGTGGGGTTCCCAATGCGTCATTCCGAGTTGCGATCATTTTAATGTAAATCAAGAAAGTTCTCATTTTGAAACAGAGGCAAATCGCGGCTCAGAAATGGACTATCTATGAGTTGTTTCCTTTTCATGCATATCAAAACATATTAGTAAAAATCTACTACCGTAAAGTTCCGAAAGTAACGAGGGTCGTTACTTTCCGAATTAGCAGTCTTTGGGGTTCGCTACTTTCGGGGGTCGCTACATTCGGTGGGTCGTTACTTTCGGGGAACAAAAGCCGTTAAGCGAGCTCTTTTTCCGAAATTGCTGTTGAAAAATGAGACGAAATTTTAGTGGTATAAGCGATATCTTTCCTTTTAGTAAAGTGCCTCATGACACTGTACGAAGACATTTATACTTGTATATTTGAGTATTGATTGGAAAAAAAATATGTATATATGTATAATGTCTCGCTACTTTCGGGGGCTCGCTAATTTCGGGGGGCTCGCTACTTTCGGGGGGTCGCTACTTTCGGAACTTTACGCTAGTATACTAATGCAAATGCGGCAATCTAATTGGCTGCGTAGACCAAATGTCCTCGTAGATCAGTCAGTGGCTGGAGGTCGTCTACAAAATGGCGGTTTCTTCTCGTTTCAGTTCGCCGAAGTTTCGGTATTTTTCCTGACGCACGAGTCTCACTGAGCTCGTTTTTATTATGACTTTTTCTAAAACAATTCGATTATTCGCTCTCAATTTCTATGAGTGAAAATTGATTCGAAAATCTCGAGCTCTTAATCTAATTATTAACGACAGAGAAATTAAATGAGCGTTCAGTCATTGGCTGAACCGCTGACCGCGCGTCGCGTCTCCTCGAGGTGATTTTCGCGCGCGCTCGCGTGCTCTCCCACTCGACTATCCCTGAGAAAAATGAGGGACTGTTCTTAGTCTATAAACACAGTGCAGTGTTACTGTTAATATTATGGGGTATTTTCTAATTTTAAAACAATTACTTTGACTACTGAATCACGTAACTTGACTACTGAATGTTGGCTTGTTGCTAAAATTTGTTATTCTACTGTCATCTGTCACAATGAAAAAGCCTTACCCACACGTGAAAACAGCTGCCAGAGTGAAATATTTCAGTCACTTTAGACTTGAAAAGCTTGCACAAACCGCCATCTTTAATTTGTACGTCTACTTTCTTTTATCTTCTATTTGCCGAAAATTCAATTTAGTCTGACAAACTTATAGATTCGACTTATGATGATAAATCGATAGCGCCTGGGCCATTTAGTAATTGTAGCAAATGCCCGTAAACTCCTTCCCTACCCCTCCCCTCCTCCCGCTTTTTATCGCCGCTTTTCTCCCGCGCTCTCGGAAAGGAAACGACTGCTACGCAGGCTACCGAAGCCCTGGGCTTATACAACTTCGTATAATGGGTTTTTGGTCTGAAATAGGGTAAGGGTTTAAAGAAGCGGGCCGCACACCCCCACCAAAAATTTCAGGGAGTACCCCCCCCCCCCCCCCCGGGATAAGAAAAAAACAAGTTGATGCAGCAATATCAAGATACGTTTTCCTCAGTCCATATCGGAAACAAAAACAAATTTCAAGCTCTGAGACGCATTAAATACAACTGGAACATAATGAAACGGATGGTCTAAAGTTCCACAATTTCTGTGAGGACATTTATAGTAAGGAAATAAGGAAACGTAGGGGCTTATATCCGGGGGGGGGGGCTTATAACCAGAATATTTTACGGTATGAGAGGAATGTATTGAATATTGTACGAGATGTTTCCTTTTGAAACCCGTCAAATTCAGCCTAGTACCCAGGCGTTCCCTTCCCGCTTACTCGATATGGGATTTGGCGCCGGCACGCAAACCCGTTTCCCAGGTCCTTACGTGGACTCGGCGCGCTCGCTCGAGAGAGAAAAGAGAACGACTAGGGACTAGGCTGCGTCAAATTTATTCACAGATGTTAAGTTTATTTTTATGCGGTGAAAAATTAACGTTTAATTAACGCCTTGTACTGTGCCAAAGAAACCCGTTTTTAAAACTGTGAAAATAACCTAAAGATTGTCACTGTACAAAGTAGCTACAATGTGTTAATGACTTCCTTCCGTTGAATATGCTTGATTAAAATTCGAACAAGAAATAAAACAACTGCCGAAGTTAGTTATGTTTGCTGAAAAGGAAATGGCAAGATTTCCTTATAATCCTATCATTATGTATATTGCTGGTTTGCAACCATTCCCGAGAGATTTAAATGACAAAGATTGCAAACCAAGAATATAGTTCATATGCCGCGAGTTTCGATCGATTTGTGATTGTTGCTCGTGAACACTCTTTTTTTTTTTGTAAGAATCTTGTTTATAAGAATATACCCAAGGCTGAGATTTAGTTAAGAATTTTTTTTGCAAGTTGATAGAAAATAAAATACAATAAAATCACATGATGTTTCATTTAAAAGTATGGTAAATATGTACCATGTATACTTCTTCCTTTTCTTATTCTTATGTATCAAAACGAGTTAACAAAATGATAAAAACGTGTACAGCTCAGTTCGTATTATTTCTGTTATTTTACTGAAATACTATACCGTCTGGATCACTTCGAAATCGTAATCTAAGGATGTGTATTAATTAAGAATATTCTCAGCCTAAAATCGGCAGAAAAAGCATGAAAATATACATTCTTACAAACAGTTGATATAAGAGCAAAAACGTGGAATTTCGATTTCTGTTTCTCATATCGTTTAAACCTCTTAAAGGATATTTGTATAGATAATTAACTCAGTTTGATCTGTTCAGATTCTTTAGCTGATTGAATATAAAGTAGTAGAACTTTTCACTCATTGAACGAAGTCTTATTATATATCCAAATGTTACGAACTGCATGCTGTTGTCATTTTCGTACCTTAATCCGACATTTTTATCTTTCCGAAAAAACAGGCATAAATTTTCCCATCAGTTACAAAGGTTCGAGGTGACATTTCACTAAAGTAAAATCCAGTTTTTTTGTGACATCTGAGGCGAATATAGGCTTCCGAACAGATATTCGACCGAAACGATTCGTTCATGTCGTCATGGAAAATTTAGGATAGCTTTGGAAAACAAAAAACAATCATTGTATCTGAACAGTACATGTACTGGGGCAATATATTTAATCACGAAATTAACAGCCTTGTTAGTAACGGTTTATATCTTTTTTTAAGGTGAAATACATCATTCGCTTCTTTTAACGTAAATTTGGAATGAATAGAAAACGATCTTGAACTAAAAACACCTTCCTACGCTTTCCGGCGCCATTTTGGTCTCGTCGGGGGGGGGGGGGGGGGGGGCAAACACATGTTATAATTTACTTTAAAATGTATGGTCAGAAGTTTGGCCGATTTGAACTTCTGTAACTAAGGTCAATTTTGTCTGATTTTGAAAGTGAATATGTCTTATAAAAGGCTTTTGTCCTATATGATTATTTCTTCCAAATATAGACAATATAGAGAACACATTCACGCATAGTATTCAACTCACCGCTTAAACAAACTCCACACATTCTAACCTGTACTACAAGTGACATGATCAGAAAAGCGACATGATTACTTAACAGAAAGTATTTTACATCAGATTCTGGCTTTCTCTATACAAACACTGCATATTTCACATCATAAATTGTTTGCCTGATTTTTTTTTTCTCATAAAAAGTCTCCCGTTAGCAAGCTCCCCCGCTAGCAACTTCCCGTGGGGGTGGTGGAGGAGGTTGAAGTGATAACGTGGTCAAAGTCCCATATTGTTCGTTGTCCAACAGTTTTCATTTGTTATCTCCGTTTTTGTTTTGTTTGTCTGTTTGTTTGTTTTCACGGTGAACCATTTCAACGTGGTTTGACTGCTCCTGATGAACTGTTTTGAAGCCGATAATGCCCGGAACTCAGTAAAACTTTGCGTTCTTTTGACACTTGTGTGGAAAAGGGCGTGTTAATTTCTCAGTTTAACAATAAGCCTCTCTGCAACAGTGTCAAACATCTGTTACAGCCTTTTATGCGAAGTGTAAATCGTACAAAACTGTCAACGTTCTCTACTATTTATGTTGCTCGCTCTACTACGAATCCTAGCTTATTCAGCGCAGTAACCTACTGAGGCTGTGTGCAGAAACTTTGGAGAGAGGATAGGTAAGTCTTGCTGAACATTTTTTTTTTTCATTATTTCCTTTTCACCCTGTATAAAATCACTAAATCTCGAAAACCTTTCAACTAAATTAAGTCTCAAGTAAAGCCGCTGTCGTTGTCTTTTCAAAATATTAACACACAACCCTACAGTTTTTGCCATTTACATTTTGTTGGACCGACAACAAACCCGAGCAGATTTTATTTTTCATGTTAAAGAAAGTATCGCTTTTTATTGCATCTCCTCGTTTTCGCTCAGTCACATTTTTCTTTTCAATCTTTCTATTTTCTTTATTGTCGTGGTTGTAATGTTTTCTTTCAGTTACTTTGAAAACAGAAGCAAAACGCTGCGTCATGTTTTGGCAATGTAATACTTAATAGTCCTTTCACTCCCAAGCCAAGAGTGCTAAGTTCAAAACTGGACGAAAAAATCTTGAATTTAATTTTGCAAAATAGTCAAACAAACAGCACCATTTGAAAGTACTGCTCAATAGCTTTCATTTGAATGGCCACACACTAGGGTTTTCATCCACAGACGTTAAAAGTTAGAACCACCTTGTACAGCATAATACACAGTGCCACATGAAAGTACTGCTCAATAGCTTTCATTTGAATGGTCACACACTAAGGCGGTTCATCCACAGACTTAAAAGTTACAACCACATTTATTGACTTCAGTTTTGACTCTAGGAGTGAAAGGGTTAAAGTTTACCAGAAAGTCTAAGGAAGCACACGTGGCAACCGGCTCCGGGTGACATTTCCATTGAAGATGGACGGTTATAAGCTATTTTTATTTTGAGGCCGTTTTGAGTGCCAAATATTTAACTGAATTATCCTGCGAAATCTTGCGGAATATCGCCTGATACTTAGCCGACGAGGCCGAAGGCCGCCGTATCCCGAGTTGGCTCAGTAAAATCAGGCGATATTCCGCAAGATTGAGCAGGATAATTGTTTTATTATTCAACAAATTGATAACACAACTAAAAAAAATATTCTTCCTGACTTTTATTTCAAGAATTGACTTGAACATTTTACCGCGCGCGTACGAAATTACGTATATCGCAGGATATCTGTTGAGTACGGCCGACAGATATTGAGTGCATCATGACCATATTTGGACAGTGTTACAATTTGTTGAATAATAATCTTCAATACACGCGAAGAACATGAGCTACAGTTCACTTAATCTCAGTTCTGGAACACACTTTGGTTTAAGGTCATTCCATCGAAATAGAACTTACAATAGATTTTCATTCAAACTTTGCCTATTGGTTGTTTATCTTAAGGGAACTTAAATTTCGAAATAAAAAAGGGGGTCCCGGTATTCGTTTAGGAACAGGAGGACCTTGTATATACCCCTTAATTCCTTACAATATCAGCTTCCAGAAACGCTTTTATTAGCTAAGTTCACGTTTCCGGTGATTATTTATTCTTCTGCAATAGAAATTAGTCTATATTTATTTTATAGAAAGAAGGTGATTGCTAGACTCAAAATAAGAGAAAAAATTGATAGGTCACCATACTCGTTTACGAGAAAACGACGATTGATCTCTCTGGCGAGCTCAGCCGTAAAGGAAAAAGCCGCCATTTTCTTAATGTGCGCGCGCTAATTACGTGTGAAATCATGCGCAGTAAGGATGCGCAATGCAATACTAAGGAATCAGTTCTTTACATTTCAGCTTAGCGCTCTTCATTCCAGATGATGCAGATCCGTTTGTTGATCGGAGTTGCTGCTTGTTCCGTGTTTCACGGTGCCGTGTCAGTCATCCACTCCTCCCACCTGTTGGAATGTATTCCACCGTGTAAAGCTATACAGCTTTGTCAGGATCTCCAGAGTCCACAGTACCGCACAATTACCGGTGAATGTAACAACCTTGGAAAGTCTCAATTAGGGGCTGCTAAGACTCCATTTAGAAGACTAATTAGCAACGGTTACCAGGATGGTATATCAAAGCCAAGGCAAGAGGTAAGTCTCACTTTAAACTAAAGCTGAAGGTAACTGTGCTCCCCCGGGGGGTGGGGGGGGGGCGGTACTCCACTATATAACCTATATACAGTATGTGCCGCCCAAAGGGTATGGTTTTTGAGCTGTTTTGTTTGAAAATGGGTCATAGCTTTTACTATTCAATTTTGTTCTGAAATTGGGTCTGGTTTTGTCTTCTGGTCTGAAATAGGGTATTCAGTACGTTTATTGTAAGAGACCCACGAGAGCGTCTCTTTTCATCGACTTTCATCTTCAGACGAAAAAGAGGGAAAGATAAATCAGTCGATATGATCATGCGCGATTTGCCAGGTCTGAAAATGGTAGATTTTAGAAATCAGGCGGGCTGCATGTGCACATTTTTGTTACGGGTAAATAAAAGATCTCCGTTACCATGGTTACCTTTACTCCTGACGAGAAGAATCTAATTCGTCCATTTGATTAGAGAAGATCACGTGTCTGACTAAGTGTGACGTAATCCGTGCCCGGATGAATTCATGTTACTCCATTGGTTGAAATACATTCATCAAAAATACAAAGCATGCGTGGGCCGACCCTCCCGTCCCTAGTAGGTTTAACTATTCGGTGAGAAATATGGTTATCATAGAAGATGTTTTCTATATGTACACAGCAGCTAACAATAAACTAAGTGCTCGAATATATTGATTTAAAAAAATAATTGAAATGAAAACTTTGTAACCCAAGTTAAAACCTGTTGCAGTCATTAAAGGTTTGAGCCATTTTGTTTTCTCTCATTTCTTATTTTTCGTTTCTCATTCCTCTTTTCTCATTTCTCATTTCTCATTTTTTTTATTTTTCGTTTCTCATTTCTCATTTCTTATTTCTCATTTCTCATTTCATTCATTATTTCTCATTTTCTTATTTCTCATGACTCATTTCTTATTTCTCATTCTCATTTCTCATTTCTCATTTCTCATTCATTATTTCTCATTTCTCATTTCTCATTTTCGTTTCTCATTTCTCATTCTTATTTCTCATGTATCATGTCTCATTT
Organism: Desmophyllum pertusum; assembly: GCA_029204205.1. Lineage (NCBI taxonomy): Eukaryota > Metazoa > Cnidaria > Anthozoa > Scleractinia > Caryophylliidae > Desmophyllum > Desmophyllum pertusum. Next base: position 1,110,590 of record MU826829.1, on the reverse strand, counting down.
CTCATTTCTCATTTCTTATTTCTCATTTCTTATTTCTCATTTCTCATTTCTCATTTCTCATTTCTAATTTCTCACTTTTCGTTTCTCATTTCTCATTTCTTATTTCTCATGTCTTATTTCTTATTTCTCATTTCTCGTTTCTCATTTCTCATTTCTTATTTCTCATGTATCATGTCTCATTTCTCATTTCTTATTTCTCATTTCTTATTTCTCATTTCTCATTTCTCATTTCTCACTTTTCGTTTCTCATTTCTCATTTCTTATTTCTCATGTCTCATTTCTTATTTCTCATTTCTCATTTCTCGTTTCTCATTTCTCATTTCTCATTTTTCGTTTCTCATTTCTCATTTCTTATTTCTCTTGTCTCATTTCTCATTTCTCAGTCAAACGATGGCGTTCCTCTCCCAAACGCAAGGACTATCAGCAGGACATTGTTCCCTCAAAGTGAGTACCCGGACTCCTCACCATGGGAACAGTCCCCCTCGTCTGACGAGCGCACCAATATGGCGTCAGTCTTCGGCCAGTTCTTGACACATGATATCACGTTGGCGTGGCATGGAGGAGCAAATCAAACTGCACAGGCCAGTGCTTCACGTCTGATACAGATTGCTTTGGAATTCCGATCAACGACGCCGACCCAGTATTTATTACGGATTGTATTCCAATGACGCGCGCTTCGAGGTGTGAGAAAGGTCCTAACAAGTTCCAAGAACAAGTCAACATCGCCACTGCCTTTATAGATGCCTCACACATTTACGGCAACAACGACAAAGAAATGATGAGAGTGCGCGACGTGAACTCAAAGAGGGGTCTGCTTCGTACCACGTATCAAAATAAAAGCTCCGTAAAGAATCTGTTACCACAATTGACAGCTGATGATCCGAAAGTGTACTGTCCCACAAACAGCAAAGTGGTATCTTGCTTTTTCACGGGAGACTTTCGCAGAAACAATGTCAGCCCAGGTAAGCAGTGTAGATAGTCTGACTGCAAACCAAGGTGTCTTATCAGACTGACGTTTAACTCCAGTTTCCATTGCATGGATTAATTAAGAGTATCACTACTCCCCTAGTCCAGTCCCTGAACTCTCTCTTACCCCCGCCCATAGGGACTGGAACCCAGCGGGAAAAGAGAGAGTCCAGCATCACTTGCATGCGCATGCAAGTGATGCTGGACTCTCTTTTCTCCCGCTGGTTCAGACCCTATATAGGGCGGGTAAAGAGAGAGTTCAGGGACTGGACTACTACTCCCCTGGATGGGATGCTAGTCCATCGCAGGTAGCCCCATCATTTTTGTCAGCTAGGTTTCCTTGACAATTCGTCGATATTCATTTACTCCTGGGTGGAGAGAAGTCACTGCGAGAGAGTACTAAAGTTTCATGCCCAAGAAAATAACACACTAATCCCGGCCAGCGCTTGAACGCGGACCGCTCAATCCCATGATTCCAACGCGCTAACCATACGTAAGCTCTCCTTCCTTATAGCGGAGATATCCGCAGAAATCATGTTAGCCCCAGTAAGCGTGAAGATACGCTCTTTAAAGGACCCTCCACTGTTGGAACAAATTGCCGTTAAATTGTTGGAAATATTGTCTAAACTGATAATTTCCTGAAATAAATTGGGAAAAACGTTCAAGTGTACGGAAAAAATGGATATAGATATCAGCCATTTTGGGATTTAAATTTCCCGCGCGCCGCCATTTTGTATTATATGACGTATTGTGGTTGCCACTTTTGTCAGAAAACAATAGCTCTTTTGTTGTATAACAAAAGGGGCAACCATGAAACGTCATAACATCCAAGATGGCGGCGCGCGGGTAATTTGAAACCCAAAATGGCAGAGATTTGTAGCCAGTTTTTTTGTTAACACTGAAATAATTTTACCTGTTTTCAACCAATTTTTGGTTTAGATTATTTTTCCATCAATTTAATGCTAACTTGTTCCAACAGTAGATCAAAAATTATTTTCATCAAGCCTCAAAATCCCATCATTGGATAAAAATCCTGCTGTATGATCAGCCACAAAATTTCAACTTGTTAGCGCGAATAGAAAAGAAGACTGATAGCAGTTCAAAAATTGGTACCCGCCTATACAAACCTCTCTAATTTTGCGCCTGTTCTAAACTGAAGGAACAGACGCAAATTAGAAGGGTTTTATGGAGAAATTAAAACCTGAAGTTCCCATATCTCGGCCGCAAATTGCAATGACCGGAGAGCTAATTTTTGGCAAGTGGACGTTTTTTGGCATACTTCCTCCGAATAGCTGATCAAATATTTCATAATTTCGCAAATTTAATTTTTGTGACGTCATAACTTCAGTACTCTATTAGGACGCGTCTATTTTTGTGGTAGGGGGGACTGAGGCCAAACGATTACACGATTTGAGCACTCTCTCCTCCGCAGAGGCTTCTTGGGATAATAGGGAATAGGGAAGATTGGGAGAGTGAAATATAAAGCGCGCGGGGGCTGGAGAGAGAGAAAAAGCAAGCGCGCGGGGGACGCTGGGAAGGGAGAAGGACAGCTCAAAAGTGCTTTTAGAACGTTCTTTATTTTTATTTTGGAAGATTAAAATGGTGGTTATTCAGTAAATCATTCAATTCTGAAACGACGGCATTTTTCGGATTGCAGAAAGCTTCAAAGGGTGTCCAAATGAGAAACATTTTATCCCGGGGGGGAAATCCCCAAAATACCTATACGGGTATGTGCCGCCCAACGGGTCGTGGTTTTGGGACTCCTGGGCCCAGTTGTTCGAAAGCCGATTAACGCTAATCCAGGATTAACAAATAATCTTGGTTTCAATTTCTTCCATATAAATGTGGTTTCCATGACAATGTTTTGTGGAGTTTGACATTAGTCAAAGTCAAAACTGAAGAGCAAAAAATATAAACAGAAATCTCACTGAAAAGTTACAAAACTGAAATCAAAATTCACGCTAATCCAGGATTAGCTTAATCGTGCTTTGAACAACCGGGCCCCGATCTAGAACGGGTTATCCATATTCGAGACTTTTCAAAAACGGGCTATTGAAATTTACTAAAGAACGAGGTATCATTTTGAATGCAAATTCTTTCTAAAAAACGGGTTTCAAATTTGGAGACCAGCTGAGGGCCCAGTTGTTCAAAGGACGATTAAGCTAATCCAGGATTAGCGTGAATTTTGATTTCAGTTTTGTAACTTTTCAGTGAGGTTTTCTGTTTATATGTTTCGTCCTTCTGTTTTGACTTTGACTAATTTTAAACTTCACAAAACATTAGCAGAAACAAACACTTTTATACAAGAGAAATTAAAAGCTTGATTAACTTTTAATCCTGGATTAGCGTTAATCGGCTTTCGAACAAACGGGCCCTGGGCGGCACATACCCACCCAAAACATACCCGAGTCCCCCCCCCCACCCAGGGAATTGTATCTACCAATTACTACCAGTTATTACACTAAAACTATTCTTTGTCATTTCAAAAGCTTTGAATACCATGCACACTGTCTGGGTGAGAGAACACAACAGGATCGCTTTGGCGTTAAGAGGCATGAACACCAAGTGGGACGATGAAAAGATTTTTCAAGAAACCAGAAAAATCATTGGCGCCCAGATGCAACAAATCTCGTACAATGAATATCTTCCAACCATCTTGAGTCAACAAATGGTATGTTTAAGCAAGAGAGGATGATCTAAGAGAAGGATTCTCCCTGCCCGCATGATATTTTTTTGAAATCTATTAATAGTTTCGCGCGATGCTGTGAAAGTTATTTTTATTTCCTTCTGATGGAGGCTCCTCCGTTACTGGGACTGACCAATCAGGTAGCGCGCTTAAAATAGCTCAGCTATGGACTGAAAATTAAAAATAGATTTCAAAAAATTATCATTGGAAGAGACCCTAGTTCAGTTAATTCTGGCCCCTCTCTGTCACGCAACGCTACGCTCGCGTAAAGCGTTGCGTGACAGAGAGGGGCCAGAACTGGACTAAAGAGACCCATGCAGGGGGGAATGTTTCTCTTAGATCATCCTTTCTTGGGAAGGGGAATAATTTAATTGGGAATAACTTTACGACCCTCATTCAGAATACCTGATCGTATTCTGTAAAATATAATTATGACTACTGTGTTGCACTAAATTTTTTCGGGATTTAATTTTGGCGGATTTTTGTGCAGCAAATTCAGATTTTTGCAGTTTTGAGTATTTCGCTTACAATTGGAATTACAAATGTACAGGCTCGTAATACAACGTAATATTGTGTGTTTTTTGTTTGATTCATGTAATGCGAAATACAGGTAAAACAACGTATAACGTACATACACTTTAAAATACGTTCATTAGCTAGGGTTTCACTAATAGTCTATTATAGTAGATGATTGCCCTGATAATCGGGTCGAAGCAACAGTGCCGGCGGCACTTTCAGATTTATAATCTCGAAAGTGGACTATTGCCCGTTCCGAAGTTAAAAAAGGGACTGAGCACTAGTTTAGCTATTGTTCAAATTACGTCATATTTAAAAAAAAAAATTAATCCCATCACCCGAAAGATCGCATGAAAATGGGTAAGTTCGTAAGTTCCCCAAGTTTGGTTATGTTACATTACATAGTAACCAGGCTGTGAGCTGTCAAACGTCGCCCAAATTAGATACAAACATCTCTAATTCAGAGATGGCGTCCCCCAAATCCATACAAAGTCTCTAATTTTTCTGATTTTTGAAAGCCTTCTACATGGTTGCAGTCTAACGAAACAACCTCAAACTTGGTAAACTGGATAATTTTAATGTGATCTTTCTTGTGACGGGCTCCAATGTTTAATTAAATTTAAATTTAAAAACTCGTCCCCAGTCTCCATTTGAACTTCGGAACGGGCAATTGGAGTAATTTTTTTCGGAAAAAATTTTGGCGGGAATAATTTTTGGCGGGAAATTATTTTTTGGGCGGATCCTAAAAAGAGTTGCCGGTAACAGCTGCCCTTGTTTTTGACAGCGTAATGATTATCACTTGGACCTTAACGACTACCAAGGATACAAGGTGGATGTTGACCCTTCCATATTTAACAGTTTTGCTGCGGCAGCTCTGAGATTTGGACACAGCACCATTGGCAACACCTACATACGCCCAGGTCACTTTGATGTGCCTGTTGATCATTTTCACGACCCGACTGCTTTGTATAATTTAGAATGTGGTGGTATTGATGGAATATTAAAAGGCTTGCTTGAACAATCTGCCAGGAAAATTGATAGGTAAGATAAAGAAAACTTTAAAGGGGCACTATCGCACGGGAATTTTTCTGCCTTTTTGGCCAAAACGGTGCAATAATTATGACTAAGTACATCAGCTCATACACGAAATGCCCCTAGAACATCAAGAGGAAGATATCAAGTGAATTGTTGAAGGGAGAGCAAACCGTAATTAGTTTTTTTCCAAGACACAAGGGCATAATTTGAAAATGTCTGCCCGACTTTTTCAAAAAAAATCAAAAGCTCCTATAGGAAACTCATGATAGCAATCCTTTTATAGCTTCAGTACACCAGTAATAGTATATTTTTAACAAAACTGGACCATTATTTGTACTTATGTTTAGGTTTCCATTGATATAAATATGTATTTGGCTTTTAACTTTTCAACTGATGCTCAAACAGTCGACGGAACAAGTGCCGTTTTTGGCAAATCTTTTGATTTTTTTGCAAAATTTCTGATTCTTATTATCCAAATAAGAAACAGCGCTCGCTAGCACTCACGAGTTCTCCGAACTAGCGTAATGAGGATACGTCATGTTGCTTAGCAACTTCGGGAATAAAATCGCGGGCTCAGTCCCGTCTCGGAGACGGGATTTTAGTTTACCCTCAACGGTACTTGTTCCCGGCCGACTGCAAAAGTAATCCACAAACTTGGCGACTTGTTGTCAAATGAAAGCTATTGAGCAGTACTTCCATGTGGTACTGTTTATTATGCTGTACAACGTGGTTCTAACTTTGGATTCCCTAACTTTTACGTCTGTGGATGAAACTCTAGTGCGTGACCATTCAAATGAAAGCTATTGAGCAGTACTTCCATGTTGTACTGTTTATTATGCTGTACAACGTGGTTCTAACTTTGGATTCCCTAACTTTTACGTCTGTGGATGAAACCCTAGTGCGTGACCATTCAAATGAAAGCTATTGAGCAGTACTTTCATGTCTCATGGTTAGGTTTGATGAACAAAATAAAATAGAGGATTTTTTCCTCAGTTTGAACTTAGCATTCTTGGAAGTGAAAAGGTTAAACTAGGATAACTTACTGCAGTTTTGTTTGTTTAAAGGTACTTCTCGGGGTCGGTGACAGAGAGGTTAAAGCCTGCGCCAGGGGTACTCGGCGATCTTGTAGCCATAAACATCCAGCGAGGCAGAGATCATGGTCTTCCTCCTTATGTCAAGTTCAGGGAAAAGTATGGCGTACATGATTACATCCCGGACAACTTCATGCGTGAGCTGGAAATGTTGTACGATGACATCAAAAATGTGGATTTGTTCGTCGGTGGACTCATGGAAAACAGCGAATATGACGCGCACTTGGGACGAACATTCTCGCATATTTTAGCCGAAGGGTTCAGGTAAGTCCTCAATATATTTCTCATTATATATCTCTGTTGAGCACACAAACCGACTCTTCTAATGACTCAGAACCTGCCCGTCATCTACGCGACAATTCATCGCATTCTTTCTATCGGACCTTTCGGACAAGCGTAGATGATCGTCGTGATTCAACAATAGAGAGCTTAAGCACAGACGTTTTTGAGCCACGGACGGCAGCCGGAAGGCGAATTTTCTTGTTCTTAGCGCGCTTTCATCCCCACCAATGAGTTGGAAAGCCCTCGTTTTAGCATTTAAAACTTGTCATTTAGAAGTCGACAATACACGCCAAAGAAGAGAACACTCGACTTCCGGTTGCCGTCCGTGGCTCAAAAACGTCTGTGTAAGCTCCTACGGAGGTGATCGTCGTACCTTTTAGGGGTTAATATTCGTGGTTTGGTACCGCTTAGGTGTGTTCAAATCTAAAATGACTACCGTTAGAGTTATTCCGGTACTATGCCTTTTAGGGTATTAAGCCGCGGAAAAAAATATGACAAAAATTAGTTTTGTCTCAGAATTGGTACCTCATGGGGGTGAAAATCATGATTCGAGCCACGCCCACAAAACGAGATTCTGGCACCTTTTAGGGATTCTTTTCCAAAATTCCGACGATCACCCCGGTCACTTTTATATGGGAGTCCCCCCGGGTAGAACCCAAGTTTGCTCTAGTAGTGCCTCTAGTTTAACAAACAAGTTCACCGCTACCTTGCGAAACTGTTTCAATCGGGAATTACCTAGAGTATAAGGGACTGTGCAATAATTACCAGGAGGGGGGGTTGGAAAACCAGAGGGGGGGGGGGGCATAAAGTAAAATCAAAGCAAGGAGAGGGGGGGCTCTAGGCAAAATAAGTCACTCAAGAGGGGGGGGGGGGGGGGGCTTAACATTTTATTTAAAGTACATATTACATTGGCGAATCCATACCTATTTATAAGGTGGGGCCGAAAAATTTCCGGCCGTTCGGGCCTAGTAAGCCTTCACCGGACCTGAAAATAACACACATGCCCGTTTCCTTCTGCTATGGTTCTGTTGAACATTGCTACGGAGGTGATGTTTGTTCCAGCCGCGGTTGTCCAACAATTAAACATGCAGTAGGAGCTCTTCTTTCTGTTATAAGATTTTAATCCACACTAGTGCGTGTAGAGAAAATGTAGCAGCGTACTTGTATAAAGGTGTGTGTATACTGTGAGGGTGGGGGGGGGGGGGGTCGTACATAATTTCTGACTGATTAGAGGGGGGGCAATAACTAAATTCACTCCTTTAGGAGGGGGGGGGGGGTATTACCTAATATTTGGCTACATGAAGCCCATTTTCCAACCCCCCCCCCCCCCCCCCTCCTGATAATTATTGCACAGTCCCTAAATGTTGCCTGTACGCAGACGGTCTTTAAGTCGAAAACGTTCGATTTTTATTCGGCTTTTGAAGCCATATTTTTAACAAACCTTTCTAGCCTTGTAATAAAACACTAAGCAAACATTATGGATATTTTTCTCATTGCTACAATTGTACAATGAACTCTCTCTATAAGACAGACACCATCGGGACCGGCACAAACTGTCCGTCTTAGAGAAATGTCCGCTTATAGAGAGTTTAGATACAATTGACTGAAAAATGGCGCGCAGGGACCACTGAACACCAAGTGTCCGTCTTACAGAGGTGTCCGTCTTATAGAGCTGGTGTCAGAGAGTTGACTGTATTAACCTTTGAATGCAGAGGTTCACATCCCGGGGGGGGGGGGTACTCCCTTATGTGGCCTATACGGGGACGTGCCGCTGGACAGGGTATGGTTTTTGGCCTCTCTGCCCTGAACAGGGTATATAATTTAATGCGAGTCTGTCCTAAACAGGGTCTGAACCTGTCCTAAACAGGGAATGGTTGCACGATTGTCGTCGTAAAAATATGGTTTATACAGTATTTAGAGATCGGAGACGTTTGCCGCGTATCAGTCAAACGTGATTCGCTAAATTGCAACCTAAACAGGGTCCTAAAATAGAGGATGTTGCCCTACACAGGGTAGGTATTTTAGGGGTTTTTATTGTTTATTTGCCCTAAACAGGGTCAAGTTTTCGAACCCTCAGCGGCACCCCTATGGTACTTGAAAAAAATGGCCAATTTTTTCAAGATGCATCATCTGTGACGTAGCTCCTTTAAGGTCGAGTGATGCGGGCAACATTTCCATGTAACTTTCCTAGTCTAACTTTAATTTTGTTGTTTCAGCAATCTGATGCACGGTGACCGTTTCTGGTACCAAAACGATCCCCACTTTACTCCTGAGCAACTGAATGAAATTAAGAAGGCTTCTCTCGCTAAGATCGTATGTGAGAATAGCGATGGCATAGTGCAAATCCAGCCTAAAGCGATGTTAAAGGCAGATACCGGGTTGAACGTGAAGGTTAACTGTAACAACCTTCCATTTTTGGACCTTTTTAAGTGGAAAGATCTGGTAAGCGGACTCAAACAATCCAATACTGAGTGTGGTGTGTGTGTAGGGGAGGGGGGGGGGGGGGGGGGGGGGGGGGGGTGAGAGTAAAGTGTCTTTCCCAAAAACACACGAACACAGTGACCCCGGCCAGGGATCGATCCCAGAGTCCAGCGCGCTAACCATCCAGAGTCAAACCTGGAGTCAATAAATGTGGTTGTAACTTTTGAATCTGTGGATAAAACCCTAGTGTGTAACCATTCAAATGAAAGCTATTGGGTCCTATTGAGCAGTATGTGGTACTGTTTATTAAAACACTAGTGTGTGACCATTCTAATGAAAGCTATTGGGCAGTACTTTCATGTGGTACTGTGTATTATGCTATACAAGGTGGCTCTAACTTTTGAGTCTGTGGATAAAACACTAGTGTGTGACCATTCTAATGAAAGCTATTGGGCAGTACTTTCATGTGGTACTGTGTATTATGCTGTTCAAGGTGGTTCTAACTTTTGAGTCTGTGGATAAAACCCTAGTGTGTGACCATTCTAATGAAAGCTATTGAGCAGTACTTTCAAGTGCTGTCAGTGTTTTTATGACAATTTTGCAAATGAAATTCACATTTTTTTACGGCTACAATTTTACGATTAACTCCATTATGACCCTCGATCTTTTAGGTGTCAGCTGTACAGTCAAACGCGCCTTTGAATCCGTCCGTATCAGAACCTGTCAGAAGGACAACTCTATTTCAACAGAACAACAACACACAAGAGCAAACGTCAGAAAACAAGTCACCTTCCCAGGATTCCGTGCAAGACGCCGCGGCTCTGAAGGACGTGAGTAAACTCGCATTTGGATACACCTATTTCAATTAACGTTGTCGGATATAGAAGCGTAAAGCCTACAAGACAAGACCGAATGGTAGTCTGGGTATTCATTATAATTTGCATATCGGTGGAAAATAAATCTACACGTTTTTATTTCGCCGTGATGTATTTGCTTTGCCCCGAATTAGATAATTTGTTTCCCATGTTTTTCACAAGCTGATTCTGCTAAAATTGAGTTTGGCTAATCGTAGCTTACTTCTATAGGTGTAAAACAAAAAGGAATCGTTAAAAATAAGGTTTTTCATGTTACTTCTCATTAGTATTCGGTGCGTGCAGCAGTTTTCTACTTTTACCCATGCTACCTTTCGGTCTTGTCTTGCGGACTTTGCGGGCTTTTAAAGAACATTTCTCAGTCCGACAACGTTAATTGAAATAGGTGTATACTATATAGAAAATGCGCTATATAAATTCCATTACCATTCACCAGTGGTCCCTTCTCCTTTCCACTCGCTATCCCTCACGCCGCTCCCCACTTAGCAAACGCCTGGAACAGGCTTCATCTGGGGAAAAAGACCATCATTATCATATTTTCACTTAGTGCTATGCCATACAAAAAATTCTAGATGCCGTAAAATCTCAATTTATCCTATTCACGAACTTCCTGGTTAGTTATGTTCTTCTCTCTAGTTCGTGAACGTCGACCAGTTTTAACGGTAGTTAGCTATTGAGTTTTACAATATACTAACCATAGGATAATGCATTTTCATGTAACTTGATTGGTTGGTTCCCTACTCATGGTCTCAGAGGCAGTATACCCTCTCTACCTTATTTGGAAATACCGCGAAGTTCAATTTTTTTTGTCTCGGGAAAAAGGCGAATATTTGTTAAATGTGCGCTTCGTTTTGCGTGACGATCTGGGCGCTAGTATCCAGTCTCGCTCAGTACACGCCCAATTATGCGCAAAAAGCTGATCGTGTATCATACTCTAACCTCCATCTATTTTTCACTTCCAGGTCAAGGCTGAAACTAGTCTTGAGAATATACTAACTGGCTTGAAAGGTGAGTTGTCATGAATTCATTTGCAATTTGGGCATCTTACTGGTCGGTGTATCAATGTAATAATGGGAGGGGGGGGGGGGGGGGGCGTTGGCCTAATGGATAGTACGTTGGACTCCGCCGATCATCGAGAGGTTCGGGTTTAAACGCTTAGCGGGTAGTGGCTGGTAGTTGTGTTGTGTTCTTGGACAAGACACTTTACTCTCGCAGTGTCTCTCACCCAGAAGTAAATGGGAACCGGCGAACTGTTCGGGCAACATGACAAAAATGCAGGGTAGTAACCTGCGCATCCCATCCAGGGATAGTAGCAATACTCCTAGATTCGACTGAAACAGACTCGTGAAGACTTTAAAGGGACACTGTCCCGGCGTATTTGCTCAAAACTGTTATAAATGCATGAAATGGTCCCTAAATCTATGAAATAAGAACTTAATAAACTCTAACTAAATGATAAAAAGCAATTTCTTCAAGAAATTCGATACTGCAACAACATTTTTGCAAAATTTCAAAGATTTCCGAGCCAAATTTGAAACTTTGAAAAACTGACATCCTGACGTTTCATTTCATTTCCATCCTCGCTGTCGTTCGTCATCTTCACTTCCTAATGGGTTCCTGTCATTTGTCGAGTGTTATTCTACAGAATCAAACCATTATTGATCAACTTCCTATGATCTAGATATGTTTCTGAGCTTCCCAAAATCATGCTAAAATCAGGACAGTGTCCCTTTAATATCTATCTCGTTGATGAAAACAGGAGAAACCCCATCCCCATCCAGTAGCAAATGTTATTTATATCTGATATGGTGTTCGTTTTCTTTGCAGGAAAAAGGCAGATGGTAGAGAAAAGTGCCGTTGCCAGGGAAACTGCAGATGCCATTGAAAGCAGTGCAGATGTTTAAGAAAAGTAAAGCTTTGACAGTGTTATTACCCTGATTACCGACATTACCCCCGGCTTATGATCATAAAAGTGTTTGCATGGCTTCGTTGCGAGTTTCTATTGCTTTGTTTTGCCATTTGTGTTTGTGTGAGTTAGCCAGAGTTATTTAGACTTATTAGTTTGGTTTTCTGCATGGTTGTATGACAGTCATCATTCTCGGAGACCCATGGCCAGTTGCAGTTGGTCGGGGCGCGACGAAGTAAAACCGAGCAAAGTCGGTAAATTTTCGTCGCGCCGATTTTGTCCGATTAACTTCGTCTTTCCCGACTAACTGCCCCTGGGTGTCGGAGGATGACGGGCAGATAATCGGGCGAGACGAAGTTAAACCGAGCGAAATCGGCTCGACGAAGCAGTTTACGGGAACTTGTAAATTTTCGTCGCGCCGTTTTTGCTCGGTTTACTTCACGGTCTTTCCCCGACTATATATAACTGGCCCTGGGTCTCCGAGGATGGAAAGTCTTTAGGAAACCACTCAGTAGCAAAATAGCAAAAGCCGTAGCCTGAAGTGGCTCGGCAGTGCAGTAGAATCTCGAACTGGAGGTTTTGAGTTATCGGGATTCTTCTGTATATCTTGTTAAATATTTCATTGCTTTTAAGTTTGTTCGCTGTTGTAGTTTGAGTAATTAAAGAAATGCTTTTGTCGCTGAACTGTCTTGTTCTTTTTTTTTTCACTTAATTCCCGCGGAGCCCTTGCCTTGCTTAAAATCATAACAGAAGACGAAGAAGTCCATAATTTTGTTGGAGTTTTGATCGGTATAAATGTTATAGTAGAGGTGAGTTTCTTCTCTGAATGGTAACGTTTGAAAAGGATTCTACTAACAGATTCAGCCCTATGAAGACCAGAAGTAAGCGGTCGAAACTAAAACGCGATCCAGGTCAAAGTGTTGACTGTATCGTGTCACACCCCCAGTGTCACGCCTCCAAAACTATCAAGATTCAACCTCGATCCCAGGCTCTCTCTCCTTTTCCAACAACAACAACAACAACAACAAACTTTATTTTACCCCACAGGCTACTAAAAGTATTTACAACAATTGAACAGAAAAAAATAATAGGGGTACTGGCTACCCGAAATAACCTTGAAGTTAAAAATGCCAGGCAGTCAGTTGTCTTGTCTCTCTCCCTTGTCTCTCTCCTAAACGACAAGGGAGGAAAAGGAGAGAGAGCCTGGATCGAGGTTGATCAAGATTCTGCTTAATTTTGTAATTGAAGGATGTTAGAAGTACATCATGATTGTTGTGTTATTGGCTGGTCCAGGTCTGAACTTCCCGCTTACCGTAAATTTTACTCCCGGTTTCCGCGCCTTCCGACATTCCCCGCGGACTTACTTTACAAACCAAAGACACCAACAAACCTAAACGTATACCTTTTATAACGACTTTCAATCCATCACTTCCACACATCTCTAACATCATAAAAAAACATTATAATTTGCTCCTCTCTTCTGACTGCTGTAAAAAAACTTTTCAACACATGCCTCTTGTAGCCTTTAGACGTTCCTCTAACCTACGTGACTTACTAGTTACAGCTAAACTCCCTTCTAACTCGACTAATACCCATCTACAACTCCCTTCCGGTTCTTTCCGTTGTGGAAAGAATTGCGCTACTTGTCCTTACATTTCTCATGGACTTACTAACTATACTTTCTTCTCTACTGGACAAACTCACTCTATCAAATCTAACCTTACCTGTAACACCAAAAATCTAATTTACATGATTCAATGTAACCGCTGCAATTTACAATACATAGGAGAGACTAAACGACGCTTAAAAGACAGATTTAATGAACACCGCCGTACCATAGATAACCCTAATACCAAATCTAAACCTACTACAGTCGCTGAACACTTTCTCTCCTCTCCTAATCACACTGCTAACGACATGCAATTAATCCCCATTGAAAAAATATTTTCTAACAGAGACTCAATACATAAGGCCAGGGAAGCTTTTTTAATCACAAAAGCTAGAACACTTGAACCCCATGGCCTTAACATCCGCAAAGAAAGATATTAGATATTTAGTTTCCCTACATTATTTTATTCTATTGTTTTACTGTCAATCTTTGTTATCTCTCTGACGTATTTCCGTTATTACGCAAAAACTGTTAGTAGCTACTATATAACACGTATATCAATGTAAAATTTCCTCATTGTACCTGAAGAAGACTGGTTTGGCCAGTCGAAATATAGTACTTAAAAAACTTAAAAATCTACGTTGTATAGGTCTCTGCTTCTACAGTATATTTTCACTTGTTTTAGCCGATTAGATCGCTTGTTGATCCAACGTACACCAGCAGGATTGTCGTCCACGGTTGCTTGCTTGAAAATTTTGCCTTCCTAAAGGCCCGTTTACACAGGCGATTTTTGATGCGATTTTTGCGGCGATTTATCGCGCAAGTGTAAACTACCTGCGATTTCACGGCGATTTTTACGGCGATTTGTATGGCGAGTTGTAGGAGATGTATCGCTTAGTCACAAAATCGCCGATAAATCGCATCAAAATTCGTGCAAGTTCGAAACAGCGGCGACAAATCGCAGTCAAATCGCCATGAAATCGCAGCTGGTTTACACGGGCGATTTGGAATCGCGCGATAAATCGCATCAAAAATCGCATGTGTAAACGGGCCTTAAGTGTCTCCCGCCGCGTTGTGCTTTTTCTATGGCGAAACGATACGCAATGCTGCGTAATTTTTATGGCTACTGCGCTTGCGCAAGTGGCCATTATTGTCGTCGTCGAAGCATTCTTTGTAACATTCCTTCGTAAGACTTTTTTGTAACAATTCTTTGAATAACTGAACATGATATGGCATTGTTCGATTGCTTCGCTTCATTGACGGTGGTGTCAAGTGCAATGATTAAAACTGGAAGATTGGCATATTTAGTGAGCAATATGGAGAGAAATTGCGTTGCAAAATAAATATGAAAGACAAGTTTGTTTTTAAATGTTTCTATTTACGTAGGTGTATTTCTTTGACAACTACACGAACAGGGTCGCATTTGGTTGAGCCACATTGTTGAAGCTTTTTTTGAGAAACCGCTGGTCTTTTAGAGTCCTTCGCACAATTCATTTGTTTGAGTTGTACTATCGTTATTGAAGTTTCCTGAAATAAAGATAATAAATATTATAAGTTGCTAAAAAGGGAATAGGTTAAATTAAGATATTTACTAAGAAGGACGGATAATTTTTTTTTCTAGTTAGTAATGTTTATGTGGGAGCTGTATTTGCTTGGCTAGGCTTCCAGGAGACTTACGTTTAAGCCTCACGCGCGAGGGGTGAAGCCGCAGAGTTTTTGAAAATCATTCCGGCACAGCTTCAGTTGTTTAAAGGGTGATGAAACAGTATAAAACGAGCAATTGATAACTGAAGAGATAAATGAAATTTCTACAGGTAAAACTTGATAGACTCATTTAGTCACACGCGCGAGGGGTGAAGTCAGAGAAGAAAGTATTGCTGAGGGACCAAATAATTTTGTTATGCTAGCGTAAATTTACAACTCCTTGAAAATCTTTCAGAGCTTCAGTTGTTGAAAGGCTAGTGCAATTTATTTTTAGATCCTGTTATGTCAGCGCGAATGCTGCTGTGTAAACAAAGATATTACATGTTAAATTAATATCGTTAAACTGTATGACGACAATCAGAAGAGTATGAGTGATGAGTGATTTGAGAATTTTGTTATGTCAGCATGAATGCTGCGAATGCTGTTGTGACAAAGATCAAAGCCGCGTATTGGATTGCAGAAAAAAATTAATTCACCGCGCTTTCGGGAGTCTGTCGTTGGACATCGTGACAAAATGATATTTTCAAAACGAGGAATGATTTTAATATGAAAATATCTTCTAAAATTATAGACGAACTTATCTGCTTGGTTTGTGAGAAATATCGAGACCAATTAAATCTTGTATGTAGACGAAAGATAAGATCATCTCATTTGAGCACAGTTTCCGTTGTTTTAAGAAAACAGTGGGTGATTGTATTCAAATTAGCTTGTGTTTAAGTCTTGTTAGATGTACTGATCAAAATGACATGAAGGTAGATAAACTGAACAGAGTTTGTTGTCCGCAACTGAGAAGTCGGCGAGCTAGTTTACGAGAGCAGAGTGTTACTAAAAGTGACCTGAGAAATTTGTTACGTTAAACGTGAATCGTGTAGTGTACTGTAATTATCCTCTCCAGTTAGCTATGATATGAGCAGAGTCACCTCACGCGCGAGGAGCGAAGCCCGGTGGGGGGGGGGGGGGGGGGGGGGGGGGCGGTACTCCCAAAACATTTGGGTAGGGGTGTGCCGCTGGGCTATAAAACCCCTTACCCTGCACCAGACTACAAAACGCTAATTTTGCGACCCTGTTCCACACTAAATGTTAAAAAGATACCCAGTTCCAGACGATTTTTTCTAACCCAAAAGGCTAAACTAGTAAGCAGCAGTTGTAAAGCTTCTTTTCTACGCGTTTCGATTCGAGTAACAATTAACGATACTTGTGCCAACTTCTAGGAAACTGATACCCTGTTCCAGACCAAAAATTGTTGTTTGTTATACCCTGTTCCAGACCAAACTGCTTAAAAACCATACCCTGTCCAGCGGCACATTCCTATATAGCGTATATAAGGGAGTGCCCCCCCCCCCCCCCCCCCCCACCTCCGGAGCGAAGCCGCGAGAAGAAGCGACCAGCATGGCTGCGTAGCTGGCGATTTTGTTGGCGCGCGATGGCAAAATGCGCGCGTGCCGAAGCCATGAACGAAAACGAGGGCAAACCACGCGCGTGGCCGCCGAAACCTACGGCTGAAATGTCTGTTTGGAGGACTTGGAGACGATTGACTTGAAGCATTTACAGTTGTTATAGTACCCTGGGTGAAAAGATTTTTTTCCTCTGCTCAAACTGAGCGGTGAGTCACGACGGCAAAACCGGAGTAAAACAAAATCGCTTTTTTTTGCTGTCCTTTATCTTCGTCAAGGAAAAAATATCCTCAGACGCCCTGTTGTAGTGGTGTACCAAGTCTACACATAAAGTTCGATCTACGTAGTAGTTTTAGTTAGCATTTCTGTGAAATGTAATTACCTTTTCCAGCCTGCTTGAATTGAGGTTGATCGTTCACAGCTTCAGTTCAGTTGAAAGACTGTTGATGCAACTGTACCTATGAGTGATTCAAACAGAATCACTACATGGTGGAGTCACGTTTTGCTGTGTGCATGTGTCGAGGAAAGATAAGACGGAAAAATACAGATACATGTTGATCTTGGGTTGAAAACAACAGTGACGTTAGACTATGTGTTGACATAAGATAACAGAATTGCGGTTTCTTTGTAAAGGATGTAAGTCATTAAGTTGCGTCTTTATTGATAAGAAGATAAAATTGAAGTTGTACCAGTCCAAATGGCTGTTCTGTGGGCTTCTGTGGCTTATTTGCTGCCGTTTGGGGAGGGGTCTGGGACGGCCGGGCAAGTTCTAATTTGTATTAGTGTATAGTGGGGAAAAATCGAGATTTTCTTTTACCACAATGCATCTTTTTGCGTGACATTATAGCAGGAAGCAAGATGAGAACTGTTCTTTGATGGATTCTTGTGTAATAATTCGTCGTCTATTTATAATATGTCAATAATTTTGCGGCGTGTAATTGGTCGGGTTGTTACACAATTACAGAGATAAAGGCAAATAACTTTGACAGTTTGGCAGGTTTTTTTTTCGGTTTCTCAGGTTTCTTACTTTCGTGAAGTCAAATCCCTTCGTTTTGACTGTGATTGAAACGCCTCCGTATTAAGCAACGTCTAATGACTGCAATAAAAGGCCAAGGAAGTGAAACTTTTGTGCTACGCCTGTCACGCAGGCTACTTTTGTGTGAGCACAGCGAGCAGAGAACGTTTAGGTCTACAAGGGTCAAACACCGGAAGACAGTTGTCAAACATGTCATGACAAATGAAAATATACAGTGCACAGATAAGCGAGGTTAACTTTGTGTGAGAGCGGAAAGTGTCCGTTGTCCGTATTAAGGGCTAATGTAAGATAAACTAGTATACCTGATAGGTAGAAAATGCTGCCGGGGGAAAGGAATGCGCAGTATGCGCATAAGTAGAAGTTTGAATGGAAATATAATTTATTTCTTCGGATGAGCTATAACCACTGAACGCAACAAAACTTACCAAACAGCAAGATCAGCGAGCAGATTCAATATTACTCCTTTGGAAGCTTCTTCATTCACTTCGGAAGCTTCTTCATTCACTGAGTGCACAGCACATGACGCTGGTTTACACATGACGCTGCAGTTTATTACTATATGTTAATTGTGTAACCTAAGTCTCAAAAATGTCGTTATCAGTTAAGTGAAGGTATACGATCACTTTAATGATACTCCTTAGAAATCTGTTTCTTTAATAGAGTTTTACAAAGAGCAATCAGCCCCATGTAAACAAGCTCTTCATAAAACATCTGCAACTCCTTATGGAGCACCCAACGAGTTAACGAACAACAAAAGCCGTTGCTTACATTCTCAACAAGCAAGGCCTTCTCGTTGATGTTTAATCTTATATTGACGATTTTTACGTTGCCGAGAGAAAAAAACACGAAAGAATATATTTTGATCGCATGACTCATTGAGTTGTTTGGAGCCAAAAATACTCGACCGTATATCTTTTGATCGCATTAAATTAGTGGCTTAATTGCATTCACGTCAACACCTTGACAACGAGTGTCGCTGTTGCCGCTACTGACTCGTACTCCAGGACGACCTTTTTGCACTGGCTCCAATGCAAAAGAATAATTATCTGCTACGTTAACTCCAACAGCCACTGGCGAAGTGTGCAGCTGTCGTTTAATAGAGCAGCCTGTGTTCGACCTCGTCGAACTTTCAGTTGTCGATTATTGATTATTATCGCGAACTCTCACGTTTCACCGCCTCCAGGTTTCTCTGTCAGTGATCTTCTTTTGAAACCTTTCCCCACGGGGGTGAGACTCCCCAATAATTATTATTTTTTTCTGTCTTCTTTTTGTCTTGAACGGGTTATATATTTTACGATTTTTTTGGTCTTAAACGGGGAATATATACGCAGGGTATGATTTTGAAGCTTTTCGTCGGGACAAACAAAACTGTCCGTAATAAGCGGGTGTCCGTATTAAGCGGGTGTGCGAAAGAGGAGGGGATTGCGTGTACTAACTTTCGAGTGCCTCTCGAGTTTGTAGGGGGGGTCCCGCCGGTAGGAGGCCGAATTTTTAATCTCGCCAAAAAAAGTCTTAAGTGCAACTAACCCCAAAAAGTTTTTTTCGTTTAAATAAATTTCCTTGCTACCCTGATCACGTCTGCGAAAAAATTATCGCAATCGATAAAATCCCCGCGTTTCTACAGCCGTTTAATTTTCTGTCCCACGACCGCGCATTATTCGGGTCCTGGGTCGAGATCTTGTGACGTAACGGCGGGAACGTTCTGAATAGCGATAAGAGGCTTTTGTGAGGGATTTACATTACGTAGAAACTTCTTCGGATGATTTCTTTTTCTTTACGTCTTCATAACTATCGCAATTTTACCCACAAAGAAATATGTCTTCCAGCGACGGAAATTCGGAGTCGAACTATGATTCCGAAGATTCTGAGACATGTTTTATTCCGGAATACGACATGGAGGTGGAAGATGAGATCGAGTCGGCTGTTGTAGATCGCACCGACAAGCAATGAAAGCCTCGATGAAATGGCATATATGTGTGCTGATGAACCCTTGGCGGACGAAGAATGTACAACAAAGAAGTTAAAGAAAATGAAGATTTAGAACGAATGCTTCAAAAAAGATTGGACGGCACGGAACATGTGAGGGATTCTTGGTGAGTCGCAAGTTGCCAAGTATTGCGTAAATGTAAACAAACGCGATTGCTGTCATGTCGCTACGAAATGTATTATTCGCATTCTCAGTGAAAATTAAACAGAACAGAATAGTGTTATTATCTTACCTTTATTGTAGGTGTTCATGTGGAAACTGCAAACATGATTCGCTTTTAAAATCTTAGCGAATGCTACTGCTGTCGTACACCATATAACTGCTGTTTAGCGAGGTTATAATTTATATGCCATCCAATAAAGCTTGTTTTGGCGCTGTCCTATTTAAGTATTGGTCCATGCTTAAAGTTTGTATATCGAGAGTTTATAGAGAAGTGTATTAAGAGTTGCTTGAGACGCAGCCAAGAGATAGTCGATCGATTGAAAATCGGCTTGCTCCGCGCGCGGTCTGCTCGGGCCTGGAAATTGAAGCAAAGCTGAAAGGAAACAAGCCACATCACTACAGTTTTGACATCCTCAAACGTTTGTCGTTGCTACTCCAAATAACCACCATAGTGAACTAAGTTAATTTTGAAGTAAAAACCGTCAAATAAATGACTTTTTCTTCCTCGGTAAGCGAAATGGAAGTAGTGTTCCCACGGTGGTCCGCATTAATGTTACGATGAGTATACGGTTTATCGAACTGCTTATTTCCCGGCCTCAGAAAAACTTTTGGAGTTCAAATCTTTTGTCAGTTTTACTATTTTATCCTTCAAAAGAAATTCGTCTTTGACTTTCATCAATATTCCCGAAATTGCTTCGCACGAGGAAGAAATGTTACAGATGCGCGATATCACGGATCGACGCTCGAGCTACTGAATTTTCTGGTTATCTTTTAACAGCGATGGAGATAGGTTCTCGGTAAAATTTGGTCGAATTGCTAGTTGGCTTTGACCGGGTTAAATAGCCTTTGGAAGTCGGCCTGCTAGAAGTGCGCGGACAAATTTCAGAGTTCTTTATGACTCTCACAGTCCCACTTTATACTTCGCTCGTTTAAGATTACAAAATCCATCGTCTTTTTCGTATTTATCGACGATCGCTATAAAATGATATAGTATACCTTTCTCTAAATCTGGGGTGTTGCTGCAACGGCCAATAACGCACCTGAAAGGAGTTTCTACACACTTTTCGAATGTGTATCGCATCTTCCTAAAGGAAATGAGTGGACGCGAAGGATTTAAGGTTCCCGGGCTTACGTCACAAGCCGCTAAACTCATTCCCAGTCAAAAACGCGGTCGTGAACAAAAATGGAGTCGTTTTTGGTGACTTTGCCGGGGCACAGAAAATCGAGGATTCAGCCAAATCCAAAACAAATTTCGCAGTTAAGTTTCAAATAACAAGTACATTTATTTAAACGAATAACAATTTTGGGGTTAGTTGCACTTTAAACAGCCCGGAATGACAAAATAACAGCACACATGACTCAATTGACATATATTTTAAACTCTATCAGAGGTCTATAACTAGAGGTTTCATCTAGCATTGCGCGCGGCCCATCAGATTCGCAGTTAGGCTATTTTTAGACATTTTTCGCGTGAAACCAGCAGCCAATCACGCCACAAAAATGGTCAGTGAACGCGCCAGCTCGACAATTTTTGTTCAAAACGGTTTGTTCGTCGATTGAAGCGCTGGCTAAAATTATTAAGTAAAAAACCTTGGCCCTTCTAAATCAAACAAAAGTTAATTCCACTAAATAATGCACGAAGTTTGAAACGAAATATTTAATGGGAAATGCCTGTAAAATGTACAACTAATGCGACTGAAAGAGCACTAAAGGCAGCCTGAAATTAATTTATGGGAAGATCAGACAATTATTTAAGCTTAATTCGTCCAAAAAATGAAAACCTGTTTACAACACAAGTTTAAGCTTCGGTCTATTCAGTATTGTTACCTTGTATTTCGAAGAGGCTTAATCAATTCCAGCTGAATTAAGGTTTTAAAATCAGCACAATAAATATCCATGGATCAGATATACGGCAGTTCGTCAAGCGTTCGTGACAGTCAATCATTCAAAGATCACTTCACAGTGAAATTCTCTTCGAAGACCACTCTCTTTCTTTCCATCCATGTAGATATTGAGGGTTTCCTTTGTTCTTTTACTTCAATGAACTTGATTTTAAGCTCAGACGTTCGTTAATTCTGTAGTCGCGCAAGTTTTGCCGCCGTATACATGTAAACAAGTGAAACCTTCGGCTGCGTATAGCTGTCCGTTCAACTTGTAAAATGAATAAATGTTCAGCTCCACAATTATTTCGAATCTTCCCATGTTAAGCTAAACCATCTGCACAATTTTCCAGAATATACGTAACTTTGGAGAAATTGAGTGAACATTAATCCGCGGAGAAAACTTTGTCTTGCTTTCTTTTCATTCAACTTGCCAACTGGACACCGCGCCAGAAGTTTTGCCGCCGAATTCATACAAATCATGCTTCATTTAGATTGAACTGAAAAATCACTCAGTCGACTTATGAGTGACTTCCTGTAAAAGTCGACCAAACGGTGGCACAAGTCAAAAAATCGAATTCGCTCATATTTTGCTCATAGATAGGCCCTAGTCAGAAACTAAACGGACTGTAGTTAGTTTTTGAAAATACAGCTTTTTTCGGTAAAAATATGCGAAAAACCATTTTGCCCCGATTGGGCCCAAAATCGACTTCCGGTTAGACAGAATTTTCGGAAAATTTGATCGCTTCGCGCACCATACTACAGCTATTTTTGAATCTTTAAATAGCATTTATATCCTGTCTAGGTCTTCATTGTTCGATTGAATGAAAAATAAACTAAATCTAACTTCGTTTTGAGCCCGAAACAAGATCAAAATCATAGGCTAAATTTGCGAACTTGTTGCAAACTAATTTATGCAGAAAAAAATATTGACCATTTTATCTATGTGCGATAACTTAAAATTTCGTAAAAACGTTTTCTATGGGTTAATTATACGTTCATCTGATAGGATATGTAAAAAATATCTGGGTAAATGATTTTAAGTGGCCCGCTTTGGCCCTTGTTTATCACTTATTTTGCCGAAATTATGCCGTTTCAAGTGTAAACAATGGCGTGACAGGGCCGGTCGCAATCCGAATACTCGATAATAATCACTTTAACGTACTTAACATAGCTATAGGGAAACGCATAAATATAGCTGATCATTAAATCGGAACCTAAAGAACATCTCTTATTGACTTTTTTTATTCTACTATTAGTATATTTGCATTTTGAAACCACAAGTACGTTTTATGACCTAAACTATGTGTTTGTTTCTCTTCAAACTTTGCAAGTTTGAAACACTATCATATTTTGTTCATTCTTCAAACACTATAAATGTATCGCCCTCTTGGTAAACTATAGAACTTTCAGGTAAAGATCAAATGAGTAAATTATGTCCTTGAATTATTGACCATTATTCTCGCTGCAGCATGTTCGACATAGCTAGAGCATTGCGTGACTCTATTATCGTGCGACGGGAATAAATAAATAGCTAAGTTTATTACTTTCGCTGATTACCACTAATTACAAATGGTTGAGAAGAACAACTAACCAGTTCTCAATGGTTTATTTAATTTTAAATGAGTGATAAATTAATATATGGAGAAATGATCTCTGTTGGTGCGGCCAGTGGTATACAGTATACAATATGCTCAGCCTCGGCAAGAAAACAATGACGAAAGAAGATATTAACGAAAATGACGGCGAAAATTATTGTTGTTTCAATAATGCTACATGTATACAAAAATTATTAAAATAGCACTTTCGTTGTTTGATGAATCCAGTGCTATTTTAATTATTTATTTTTGTATCAGTTTCTAGCTCATAACATTGGGCACCTCTGCTACTGCTGGTTTTCGTTTTCATAACGTGGGTTTGGGAGTCCAAAATATTCCAGTAACTATATAGAGGGTCCTGATGGATTCTCAGCTACAAATTAGAATTTGGGAAATCCTCAGTTATCAGTTAAAATTTTTGCTGTTTCCCAGCTATCAGTTTTTGACCGATCTCAGTTGATAATGACTCGGTCGAGCCTTGACATTCTTCGGAGTCCTCGTATAATCCTTAGAAATCTTACGTTGATTTTCGGAAATCTCTGAAAGACCGGAATTATTTAATTTAGTAACGCTTAGACATCTTCGGGTGATCTTCATGCAATTGCCAATTTACGTAAATGTATTATTTATCCCCAAAAGCTCAATAAGATGTTTCAGTTTAGGTGCGCCGTGAAATACTTCACACATGTGTCGTGTTGTAAGACTACTGAACTGGAGACATCGTGACGCATATCATCTCGGACGTGCAAAATTTGCACTCTGGGATGCTAAAATGTTCAGTAACTGTTCACTCATTTCTCAGGATCAGTTTAATTTGACAACTGTTTGATGTTGCCATGACAACCGCGTGTTTTGACAGGCAGGTTTATCGGCCCAATTATTGAATTTTTGTAGTTTTATCAAGATACTATGAAGGGTATCAAGGGTATTCTCTTGGTTTTATTCATCAGCAACTAATCAACTATTAGTTGATTTACCGATTTACTGGCTTGTTTCTGACGTCACGAGATAGAAGATGGTGTACTTCATGACGTAAGTTTATTAAACGTAGACGTCATAATTAACAGCAAAACCACGCACATTATGTTGTAAAGCAAGCTATAGGCTCTCTACTAAAGGCATAAGGCTTTCAAGGAGTCTTATGGAATTCAATCAACTCTCCTCCCCCTGTACAGTCATGGGTGTATAATTTGGGTGAGGGTAGGATGTAACGTTCGAGGGTTGGAATATTTCGCAACTCTCATTTTTTGGGACACCTGAGATGGGGTCAAGCTTCTTTCCAGTTTGTTTTTCTTCATTACAGTAGGTAATCCTTTTGAATCAAATTGGACCTTGTTTTCCGAACGAAAGAACTCTGAGAGCCCAACCCGCATGGACAAAGGAGGAAATGTAACATCGTAGCTGGTTTTCGTTCTCAAGTATTCCACGTCACATTTTCAAGCACATATATATAGCCATATTTCTCTCAGTGTATCTCATGTTCCAGGCACGTCAACTGGTGCTTACCACACGGTGTTGCTCAATACTGAAATACCTTCAAATATTAAGCATTGAAAAAAAATGTTGTAAATATACATTTGCAAAAACACAAGTTTGTTTATTTTCCCAAGTAAAAGGGTTAAAAGGGTCAGACTACATTGCCTACCGTACAATACTGTAAAAGGTTTTTTGAAAACTGAAAAATCTGTCCCCTCGGGCGACGGTAAACGGAACAAAGGTGTGGCCTGAACAGCGCTCTTCCCAGGTAGTGATGTTGCGTTTAGCTTATTCAGTGATAAACTTAACAATTGGTTCATGCTTTAGCGTGCATTATCGTCGAGTTATGATGCACGCGGGAAGTTTGGAGAGCACGATAGAAGCGTAAGAGTTGCACGAGGTGATAGCCGAGTGCAACTCTAGCTTCTTGAGTGCTCTCCAAACTTCCCAAGTGCATCATAACTCGATAATGCACAGCTAAAAGCATGAGCCAATTGTTTTATAACATTTTATTGCGATTAAACATTTTTTGGACAAATTAAAAGGAAAATTGAGATCATACGCAAGTGTTGTACACCGAACATTGAACGCGAAATAATTTTGGTTTCGAAGGAAGTCAGCCTTTTTTCGCCGGTCAATTGCTTATAAAAAGAAAAGCAATCCACAATTATGTCTCAATGAAGTTTTTCTAAAGTACTAAACAGCAAAAAAATGGGGAAATAACCCAATTTTGAAGCGAAATCTAAGCTTTTTTTTTTTCAAAACATCTACGTGATTTTACAACTTCAGAAAACGGTAAACAAACTCTTAACGACAAAAAATGATTTTAATGTACTCACCTTACGCAAACTTTTACATAGAGCAAGTTGTATCGGCGAATAAAACATTCCATTACAGCCATTAATTGAGCAAACGACAAGATATGAAAATTTCCGACGATTCATCCAAGAAAACTTTTGAATTTTGACGCGTACGTGAGGAACCCAACTCAGTGCCAAGTCTTCAGAACCAATCACCGGCGCGATACTCTGTGGAAGTGACAGGTCAAGTTTGCTCGCGCCACCAGCGTGCATCATTGGATTATGATGCACGCGCGCGCTACTGAATTTTACTATGTGGATTTGCTAGCTATGTTTATAAATCAACTTGTACAATAGACCAATTTCGATATATTAATATTCTAACTTGGCTCCGAGGCTTAGGGGAATAAGACAAAATAAATTATTTATTCATCCCTCAACCTCGATGTGATTTTTTTACTATTTCTTTTGTCTTATTCCCCTAAGCCTCGGAGCCAAGTTAGAATATTAATATATCGAAATTGGTCTATTATTCCCTTGTTTCTGCCTCGAGCGTGAGTGCGCAAAACCGCAACGATGACATACACCATCCGTTGCATTTAGTCGGTAAAGAGCAGAAAAGGTGCGCGGCGCAACCGCGCCTGACTAAAGCGCGAAGACTGGGACGAGGCAGATGACTGCACGATGACTGCTCAAGGTATTGAGAGTGAGATGAATCGGAAACGTGCACAATTGAAAACGAAAACGTCTATGCTATGATTTTATTAAAAATTGAGCTAAAAGACGTAGTAACTAGTAATACGGATATTTTGTGAGTTGCCGTTCCAGGGGGTTGTTTTGTTGTCGTGCCTCTCTGTTAGAGTTATCCCGATATCATTTAGGGTATTGGGTAGTAAGTGGTTTTGTTTTAGAATTGATGCATCTTAGGAGTGAAACTGAATTCGAGTCACACCCATATAGCGTGATTCTGTTACCCTTGAGGGGTTCCTTTCAAAGGAAATTACCCACCGTCACCCACCGACGTCACTATGATACGAGAGAGTCCTCCCCCAGGTTGGTTGCCGTATACGAGCAATGAGCGAAATATATTTATTACTGCAGGAGTTTACTTCAGATACAAACAATCCCGACTTGCTACGCTTAACAATTACATGTAACTGGGAATGTGTTCCCTTTAGAACCCGAACATCGTGTATTGGTCACGCAACGGTTTCCAAGGCTCACTCCAACTGCCTTCAAAACGGGTGAACAAAAACTATCTCGGATTGCTCTTATTTTTTAAAGAGTTCACAACTAGGTAGTTTATATTTATAGCCTTGGCTTGTTTTTAGGCTACTTGGACGGAATTCTCAAAATAAACTCATGCTATTTAATAGGTTGTTCAACCGCAATCGGGTACGAAAAAATAAAACTGCTAAAAGCGATGCCATCAATTATAATTAAACGAACAAATAAAACAAAGGTCAATAAGAGATGTTCTTTAGGTTCCGATTTAATGATCAGCTATATTTATGCGTTTCCCTATAGCTATGTTAAAGTGATTATTATCGAGTATTCGGATTGCGACCGGCCCTGTCACGCCATTGTTTACACATGAAACGGCATATTTTCGGCAAAATAAGTGATAAACCAGGGCCAATGCGAGCCACTTAAAATCATTTACCCAGATATTTTTTTACATATCCTATTAGATGAACGTATAATTAACCCATAGAAAACGTTTTTACGAAATTTTAAGTTATCGCACATAGATAAAATGGTCAATGTTTTCTCTGCATAAATTAGTTTGCAACAAGTTCGCAAATTTAGCCTATGATTTCGATCTTGTTTCGGGCTCAAAACTAAGTTAGATTTAGTTTATTTTTCATTCAATCGAACAATGAAGACCTAGACAGGATATAATGCTATTTAAAGATTCAAAAATAGCTGTAGTATGGTGCGCGAAGCGATCAAATTTTCCGAAAATTCTGTCTAACCGGAAGTCGATTTGGGCCCCAATCGGGGCAAAATGGTTTTTCGCATATTTTTACCGAAAAAGGCTGTATTTTCAAAACTAACTACAGTCCGTTTAGTTTCTGACCAGGGCCTATCTATGAGCAAAATATAAGCGAATTCGATTTTTTGACTTGTGCCGCCGAAAGTCGATTTTAGTCGATTTTTACAGGAAGTCACTCTTATAGTTTTACAAAAGTATACCGAAGTTTGACCTAAATTTAGTGAAGTATTTAAACAATTATTACATTCTGCTGTGACGCTTTTCGCTTTTCCTTGGCCGGCAAAGTTTCTGCCTTTGGGTAGCGCTCGCATATCATTAAAAATGGTTCAACGTGATTGGCTGCTGGTTTCGCGCGAAAAATGTCTAAAAATAGCCTAACTGCGAATCTGATGGGCCAAGACCCAATACCAGAGATGGAAACCTCTAGTTATAGACCTCTGACTCTATTGAATAATACAGATCAAGTTGACTCTTAAATCTAAACTTGTGAACCAAATCTCAACCGTCACAGTAAGTCTGTAGTTCGTGACCTGAATAATGTAAACACTGACCACTCAAACATAGGATGGTCTGCCTGTGGTATAAACATAAACATTTCTTGCACTTTTTAAATTCACAATGGATTTTTGACAAACGAGAAACTTTATGTGACATGTAATTTACAATTTACGGACAAAGGTATCTATCGATTGACAGGATTTTACTGCGGCCTTTCTATTTCGCTCTTCTGTGACTTCTAGCCTATGAATAGGCTCCGTGAAAGCGAGCCGCACGAAGCCTGGGAGAGAGGGCCCCTTTCTCTCTCTCCCAGTCTTCGCGCGGCTCGCTTTTCCTTTCACCCCATCGCGGAGCCTATTCATAGTGACTTCTGGCTCTGTTCGGTCCATTTTATCCAACCACACATTTGACACACATGCTGAGCCCTTTTGCAGTTCATTATTGGGGTACCCAGTCTTCTCTCATTTTGATAGAGCCTGGAGATTAAAATTTCGGATGAGGGTTTTAGGTCGAATTTATCGTTAACGTTAAATTCAGCTTTAGAATCTCAAGATCTGGTCCAAAATTAAATGTGTCACCCAGCAAATCTACAAATGGCGGACCTTCGATGTTATATCGTTGATTCAGGCTTCATTTCCAGTTAGCGAATTATAGCTTTTAATTCACTTTCTTTTCAGCCATCGGTCCACGGACGCACCTGTCGCACCCCTCGCCTACGGGCCTGATTATTTTAGTGTGGTTAGCCAAAGCAAGATATGTTGCCTTAGGGGTAGGGTTATCAAATGCAATACGCCAAAGAAAAAAATAACAAAACAAACCAAAGTTGCTGCACTATCCTCAACGGCGACAACTCAGAGAACGAAGTCTTGACCTATCATTGAGAGGTCTTGTGAGATTTGAGCCATGCACGTGGCAAACATGTAGCGGGTTTGCGTGACGAATTCAAATTCAAAGTTTGTGCTTGTTTTTATGTAATTGTTCATGCATTATTACATTTACATGTATCTAAAACTATTATAGCAACAACCTGTAGTTTGTTTATAATTCACGGAAATCAGACAATAATGTCGTCACTTCACTATTCACATCTTATATTTTTCGCGTGACAACTTGTTATGTAAATAAACAGCCAGGAAATACTTCCAATTAAAAGACTAAAGGCTAGTAACCAAACCCAGGTGTTCCCCTCCCGCTTACTCGAATTGGCACGAAATGACTTCCTGAGATAGGAAGAGCCGGCACACAAATCCGTTCCCAGGCTCCCAGGTGAACGTACGTAGGAACTAAGCTGAAGGAATTACCAGGTTTAAGTTTTAATTTAAATCAAATTGCTTTTAATGAAAAAGAAATGTGACTTTTTCAATCTTTCGGTTCCTATTAACGAATTTGTGTATGCATTCGTATGTTTTAACGCCTGAGAAAAATAATTAACTTTCACACGAGATTTATTTCACACACGTAATTATTAATTAAATATTAAATATGTAACTTCAGAAACTACGAATCTTGGCAAATATTTGCCAAATAAAAATGTTTACATTAAAATAACCGTCACACATATGTATATACAGTGGGTTGGGCTGTCATTTCTCTCATCACAAGAAACTAATAACTAAATATTAAGTAAAACTAACCTCAATTTCCAAAGTTTTCAGTATTGATTTCCTTGAAGACTAAACCTTTTAAAACAGCAAAGCGTCTAGCCCAAATACAGTTGTAAACAAGTCCATCTTCCGTTCATCCGTATTCCTATTTCCCATCGTAATCATTCCATTGCGAGACTGCATCTTATGTTTTAGTATCGACTTGTTAATTTTTCGCGGCATTTTCCGAGAATCCACCTTACTGATTGAAATCACGAGAGTCCGTAACCCATTCCGTTTACTCGGTTCATGGGCTACATGTATGCGCATTCTCTGAGTAAAAGTTGCAGTAGCCATGAGCACGCATCGCGGGCCTATTTTTTACTATGTCTCCCCGGTTCCCGCCACCTTTTGGGAAGCAGGGATTCCGGGGGGGTGCCCCCTTATATAAGCTATATAGGTATGTGCGGCGCCAAAGAGTATGGTTTTTTGAGCCGTTTTGGTCTGAAAACGCGTATAGATTTTTGACCATTTTGGTCTGAAATAGGGTATGTTTTTGCCTACTGGTCTGAAATAGGGTATAGATTTTTGACCATTTTGGTCTGAAATAGGGTATGTTTTGCCTACTGGTCTGAAATAGGGTATAGATTTTGACCATTTTGGTCTGAAATAGGATATGTTTTGCCTACTGGTCTGAAATAGGGTATAGATTTTTGCCATTTTGACTTAAAATGGGGAAATTTTTCCCCGAAATTTTAAGGGTCAGGTCTGAAAATAGGGAAAATCATATATTTTGGTCTGAAATAGGGTAAGTGTTTCAAGAAGCGTGCCGCACACCCCTACCCAAATTTTTGGGGAGTACCCCCCCCCCCCCCCCCCCTCTGGGGCAGGGATGGCGCAGTGGTGAGAGCGCTCGCCTCCCCACCAATGTGGCCTGGGTTCGAATCCCAGAACCCAGCGTCACTGTGGGTCGAGTTTGTTGTTGTCTTATCCTTGCTATGAGGGTTTTTTCTCCGAGTTCTCCGGTTTTCTTCCCTCCAACCAACACTTCTAAATTTCAACTTGATCTGGGATCCGAGGGCCACAGGTTTGTCAGTCGCAAGACTGTTAGTGTTACCCTCGTTCACAAAGTCGATTTGATTTTATTTCGATTGTGGGAATCCTTTCTTTTTCCCGTAGACTCCCCCCCCCCCCCCCCCCCCCCACCCCTCTCCCGGGTTAAATTCCGAGAAGTCAACAATAGTGATCCAGCACAGTTTTAACAGTGGACGTTTATTGTGCACGGTTACAGCTTCTAAGGGGCGACCCATTTAACTTCTGAGGGGGGGGATGGAGGATTTGGTATAGGCAAGAATTTTTTTTAAAACCCTTTCATGCTGCAGGAATTTTTTTTTCTCGGGGCATTTGTGTGCATGATATTTTTTTCTCCATGTAACATGCTGCAGGATATTTTTTTTTTGTGTGTGTGTTGTTGTGTATGGGGTACGGAGGAAAGTCGCCTTTCCGTTGTGACTGACCTTTGATCGCCATCTCGTTGCTTTTTAATACGTTCAGTAATAATACATATGTATCAGGGGCGTAGCCAGCCCTTTTTTCCCCTTTAAGCCCAATATGATCATAATAGAGAGCTCTAGGAAACGAGCGCCAAAGGCGCGAGCTTCTAGGGGATTCTTGGGGCATGCTCCCCCGGAAAATTTTGAAATCCTAGAGGCTCGGAAATGCTATTTTCAGCATTCTCCACGAGATATTTCGTCAAAAAAATTGATCTTGATCAAGTGTAAAATGACAGGTATTTTTAGTGCTTACAGCAATATTTTCGAGGTTTTGTTAACTTGATACATACATAAAAAACGTGATACACATATTCCGGCCATAGTACAAGAAACAACGTTTTACTAAAGCTTGACGTGTGCAGTAAGGAATTTTTGCACAAGGACCAAATCTGGTAAAGAATTATGTTTATTTTTCAAAATCAACACGTTGATAAAGGTGGGGATTCACTATTGAATTGTGAGCAAAGAATCAATAGAAGAAATTACTGCCTGTTTCAGTTCCTGAAAAAACAAATCAGGGAAATTCCTGTTAAGGACGTTCGCGCCCATTGCTAGTCCGCATCCTTACCTTTTACCTTCCTTACCCAAATGCCTTTTTGGTATACCCTGTTCCAGACCAGAATGCTCAAAAACCATACCCTGTCCAGCGGCACGTACACAACGGCACGTACCTATATAGTGTTTTATAAGGGAGTACCCCCCCCCCCCCCCCCGCCACCATCTTGGATTTGACAAAACTGTAGACTGGTACTGTGTAACCACAGCTATAATAATAATTATTAATGTACAGAAAAAGCTATCTGAAGAAGGGAGATGCAAAAATTATTGTAGTTCTAGTTCCCCTCTTGCCCAAATACAGATGCTATTAAAATTCCAACTGCCTGCAGCAGCTGAAGATGAAGTTGAAGTCAGCCCATCATGTAGTGTCCTTGCAGGAATTTTTTTTCGGTCCACTGAACGTGTATGAATTTTTTTTCTGTCAGTGGTCGTGTGCACAAATTTTTTTTTGAACAAGTTTTCTTGCAGGATATTTTTTTTCAAATCCTCCATCCCCCCCCCCCTCAGAAATTAAATGGGTCGCCCCTAAGTAGTAATCGTTACTCGTTACATAGTTCTAAAATCTAAACCTTATTTTGACAGCGTCTCACTGAGCTACGTTTTCAACTAAAGTTTGTCAGTTTTGACTTTCTATCGCACCATCACCCAGATTGGTTTGTTGAGGTAACAATAGCCCGCGATACACTTGGTGCCAACCGCCCTGTTGTCGTCGACAGTGATGTACTTTTTGTTTTGTCACAGACGGCGAATCGCGCCACATGTCAAGCCACTTGTTAGTACCACTGTGCCCCTCCGAAATACCACGGTCTGAATAGTAGTGCAGTCTAATGATTGTGACAAAACCTCCAGCGGGATCTCTCTGGTTCTGAGTTGCTGGACTGTACTTGTAAAAGCCATGCACGTTTTTTATCAACTGACGAGACTCCCCCATTAGAAATTTTTCGAACTCTTCTTTGTCGTTTTGTGGTGCGCCCGCCTTCCTGTTGTAAATAACTCGGATGGTGTTGACGTCACTAAAACCGAAACATAACCTCTTTCCAGTCCCCCATGTCAGGGTGGATATGACTCGCGGCATCTGAGTGCTTAGTTTTCGCGGCCATGGTGAGAATACAGCACTGATGAAGGGGAAGGCTGGGGAGACCTTTGTAGCAACTAGGGTCCAACCTCCACTCTCCGTCTCCATGTCGCAAAAAGCTTGAAACGAGTCATCTGTGGAGCCACCGTTGGGGTCGATCCAGTACAGTCCGTTACCACGACTCTGAACTGAACGAATGGGAAATATATTTATATTACAGAAAAATGTGACTCAATAGATGTGATTAATAAGATACTTTTTTCAAAAGGCGTCCACTAGCTAGGGTTAGTGTTTTCCCAGAAAAAAGAATTCGTTGTTACAATCATGCTAATAATCTCCATAATACTCACCTGAATTTAAAATATCCAGACAGTGACGGCCTGGGTTATAGGCCACGTGACCCTTCCCAACAGTCACCACCGACAACCAAGCACTGCCATCACAGAGTAGCAACGTATTCTGGGAAGTACTGTAACGAACGGTGCCAGCGGTACGCGGCGTGCATTTGTCAGCGGTGTCGCTAAACTTAATTGCACCACGTGAGGATTTTCCTGGTAAGTCTCGTTCTCCTTTTTGCCCCTATATAATAAAAAATAATTTGTTCTTCAATCATTGTTAGCCTGCGTTGCAGGCACAAGAGGTAAATGCATTCAGCAACTTGCGCTCTATAGTAGCTTTTGCGCCAGCTACACAAACTATTATTGAATTTATATTGAATTTATATTATAAACTAATTGCGATTTTGAGACGGCAATACCACATTATATTTAAATTAAACCGTTTTTTGTCACTGACTCATTGTCATAGTTGTTTAGACGTTTCGGCTAGTTTATTTTGTCTTTGAAAAAGAAAAAGAAAGAAACCTGGATTAAAATTTAACCCCGGGTTAGCGCTAATCGGCCTTCGAACAACTGGGCCCTGGTAAAATCCGTTTTGATGGCGCAATCATGTGTCAGAAATGTGACTTACTGCGTGCGCATGTTTTTTGAATATTTTGTGAATCTGGCGGGCTCGCTGCCAGCATGGCTAACAAGAAAAGCTTCGCGTCTGCGATAAGATACGGTATTTATAAAACGTAGATAATCTACTCAGGTTGTTGAGTTGTATCCCCTCAGACTGCGCTACATCTCAGCGCAAAAGATCACGGAAAAGACCTCGGTCAAGATTTGTTGACAACTAAAGTCGCCGACTCGGTGTAAGTGCGCGCGCTGTATCACGCGTACGCGCCACTTGTATGCGTCAGATGTACAGAGATTTTCTTTTCAAAAACTTCTTCAAACTCCCTGAATCACCAGAAACAATAACTATCTATTTAAAATATCTATATTTTACTAGGAATTAACCATTGTCCTGAGAAATTGCCAAGTTAACTCGGTACATATGACTCATATATGAAAAGAAATTCAAAGCTTACGCGTACAGTTAGCGCGTGCTGATCTTGTCACAGCGCGCGCGAGCTCTGAAATTTTTCCTTTCAATCCAATCAGAGTGGAGAACGAAACCGACTTTACCAGATGTACTCTCCCGTAGAGCGAGAACATCTGGGTACGAGATTAGATGTGATCATTTCCAGCGTCTGCGTCTGTCGTAGAATGCCAGGCTTCAAGAAAAAGTCGCTCGTGGTAATTAGCCTCACGTCCAACAAAGGAAAGGCTTGTACTGGAATATATATTTGTACTGGGACATATATTTGTACCGGAAAAAATAAATCTGTACTAGAATATAAATGTTTGTACTGGAATAGATAAATTTGTACTAGAATATATATATTTGTACTAGAATAGATAAATTTGTATTGCCCCTGTGGGCCACCGTACAATTCAGTGCTGCGATGTCAATTTGAACTTTGTAACCAATCACAGACCAGAAAAGTGAGACGGCAATACCACATTTTATTATACGACATAGCATTTTAGAGTGCGAATACGCACAAAGACGAGAGCAGACATGAGACCGTATTACACGGGTCTCAGTCCCTCTGACCGCGCGCTACGGGAAACTCTGTTGAAAGCCTATATTTTTGGAAATATATTATGTCGTATAATAAACAATTTATTCAGCGGAAAGTTGTGTAATACGGCTGGGCATTTTTACTCGTCAGTGTTTATTTTTTCTCGCCTAAAGGCTCGAAAAAATAAAAACTGACTCGTAAAAATACCCAGCCGTATTACACAACTTTCCGCTGAATAACCTCTATATATTGACGCCTCGCTCGCTAAGCAAACTTATAAGCGGATCGCGATACTGAACTTATATTAAACTTATATTGAATTTATGTTGAATTTTACGAATGTCGCAATTATACAAACTAAGTGTCAGTCCTGATCGACTTGAATGCTAGAACTCAGTCTCCAGATGTAGAAAGCTGCGGGAGACATAAAATAATCAGCGTCATGGTTCACGCTCTCCAAATTACGCATGCGCAGAATTTGGGTCATTTCACGTGTTGCTTTTGCAGAGGAAGGTTAAAGATGATTTCCATCCGTACTGCGCAGGCTCAGGGTTTGTTTTCATTTTTGTTTTGAATTTGTTGATATTTAGCGTATATGAAGTTTTTGAGTCCGCCATTACCGGTCGTTACGTTTAGGAATGCTCGATGAGGTGAAACGTAGGTTTGGGACTGAACGTCGAGGTTCTTCTACTCGTTATTATTGTTTGGCAAGGATATATGGCGTTAATAATGAAGAAAAAGGAAAGTTTGTCCCGGAATTTTTATTTTGGCTAGTATTGACATTCCTTCGTTTGAGTCTCAAAAACATTGCAGGGAGGAGATTGCGCAGTACGGACTGTAAATCATCTTAAAGAACTGATTAACCTAACTCTGGTCCGGTAAGCCCCACTGTTCCTTGATCACCCTGAATCATGTGAAGTGAATAAAAATTAAATTGATGAGCAAATACAAGAAAGACAGACAGACAGAAGAATAACGGACAAATGGATGAATGAATAGAAAAATATTAAAATGAATAGTCCGTTCAAATTGGTTAGTGGGGAACAGCGCGAAGAATAACGAATGAAAAAAAAGTAGGGGCACGCTCTCTCCCGAGTTCACCGCGGTCAAATACTCGAGCATGCGCAAAGGCGTAAAATTCTGGTCGCCCGCGCGCCAATTTCTCGCGCAAAATTTTGAAGGAAAACCATTGCAACAACCCGAAATCAAAACCTTGATAGTAATTTGCGAAAGGAAACAAAAGTAGGTAAAAGGAAAAGCTTAAACTTTTCAAACACAAAGTTCAGTATATTTCCAGCATTCTGTTGATTTACCATTTTTTGGGGCGTTTTACCAAAAAGTTAGACTTGTTTAAAACATGGTGTAATCATGAGGTTTGTCGGCGCAGTTTATTTTTGTTTGAAGTTTGACCGTGGTGGATCTCCCGAGTCCCCCTCGTCTTTTTTCTACCGCCGCTTCCCGCCACTAACTGAACACTTTCTCTCCTCTCCTAATCACACTGCTAACGACATGCAATTAATCCCCATTGAAAAAATATTTTCTAACAGAGACTCAATACGTAAGGCCAGGGAAGCTTTTTTAATCTCAAAAGCTAGAACACTTGAACCCCATGGCCTTTACATCCGCGAAGAAAGATATTAGATATTTAGTTTCCCCTACATTATTTTATTCTATTGTTTTACTGTCAATCTATGTTATCTCTCTGACGTATTTTCCGTTATTACGCAAAAACTGTTAGTAGCTACTATATAACACGTATATCAATGTAAAATTTCCTCATTGTACCTGAAGAAGACTGGTTTGGCCAGTCGAAATATAGTACTTAAAAAACTTAAAAAATCTACGTTGTATCGGTCTCTGCTTCTACAGTATACTAACCGAACGCCTGGAACATATTAAGAGCTGATTTTCATGATACTCTGATCAGTATTAAACATGCATGAGTTTCCATCTGGCGGTGATACTTTTCAGGAGATTGTAATGGCGCGAATACAAAGAAAATGATTGTGCTGTTTCAGTCATGACGTCATACCTTTGCGCCATCTTCTCCATCTTTCCCGTCCCTGCCAGGGAATCCATTGTGTCCGTTTTGGTCCATTGTTGCAGTGACAAGGGCAAGTCTGCTGAACAGGAAATAAAAGTTAAACATTGCGTTGTAGCCAGGATGTAGCCTACGTATCAGGTGATGGAGTAATGCAGAGCACGAGTTGGAGAGGTGTGTTCGAGGGAACAGACGCGCGAGGCGAGACATTTTTCTCGCCTCGCGCGTTTTCCTCCTCGCGCGCGCCCCTACAACTCACGCTCGAATATACAACAACCTCTCTTTGGCTAGAGTGGACTAGGATGGACGAATATAGTACATTCAATATCGTTGTAGTGTCTTGAGGGATTTATTATTTGTGTTTCTGTAATCCATCTAATGTAAAGTAGTGTCGCGAATTGTCCCAAAGGCTTGCGTGGGTAAGGTAGCTTAAAGTGGATGAGCCCAGCATTCAGTTTTTAAAAATACCAACTTGTTCGGCACACCCCGGAAGAGCTCAGTCATCTTTATGCCTGCACGCGCAGGAATTCACAAAGTACACAAAGAAGGTCACACATTTTTAACCTCTTTAAAATGAAACACGTACTTACGTACGTACACGTAAATGAATACATCATTGTTCTTTCTTGCCAAGTTGAACTTATCGGAGGGATTGAGAAGACTCGGAAGGGCGAGCGACTATGAGGACCCCCCCCCTCACAGTATACACACACCTTTATACAAGTACGCTGCTACATTTTCTCTGCACGCACTAGTGTGGATTAAAATCTTATAACAGAAAGAAGAGCTCCTACTGCATGTTTAATTGTTGGACATCCGCGTCTGGAACAAACATCACCTCCGTAGGCAATGTTTCAACAGAACCATAGCAGAAGGAAAAGGGCATGTGTGTTATTTTCAGGTCCGGTGAAGGCTTCGGGCCGGAAAATCTTTCGGCCCCCACCTTATAAATAGGTATGGATTCGCCAATGTAATATGTACTTTAAATAAAATGTTAAGCCCCCCCCTCTTGAGTGACTTATTTTACCTAGAGCCCCCCCTCTCCTTGCTTTGATTTTACTTTATGCCCCCCCCCCCTCTGGTTTTCCAACGCCCCCCGTCCTGCTGATGTCACGTACGAAAATTGAAAACCGTTCTATTTTCAAAAGGAAGCATGAGATCGAGCTAAGAAATTGTGAAAAGATATATATTTAGGTAATCTTTCCTTGAATGAAGGTAAAAATTCTGTAGGCCTCGCGGTTTTGAATTTTAGAATTTGATGACGTCACGTGAAAACCAAGAATAGCTCTTATTTGTCTGTCTGTTTTAGAATGGTATATTTTTAGGGGTCAACTATAGCTCGAGCTACCGCCCAATTTTGTCTCCCTCGGGGGTTTTAAATTCAAATTTTTCCGACGAGCATCCCCACCCCTTTTACATGGGAGTCCCCCCCCCCCCCCCCCCCCCCCCCCGGTGACTACGTTGAACTGCTTTTGCTGAGAACATGCTTTGTTCTCACGTTTAGGCTAAAATGAAGTACAAATAAAGTGAGCAAGGCTGATACTACGTAGAACACTTAAAGCGACAACGACATGATAGAATCCAAACTGAAAGCCAAAATGCAACCGTGACATTGCTCTTCATTGACACATAAGCGTGTTACTGTATGTAACGGCCAAAGAAAAGTCTGGAAATGTTTTGGAACTCAATCATTATTTTTAAACAGAACCTCTTTTTTAATAAATCAGAGAGACTCTTGCACTGGACTAACCTGTTTCCGAGTCAGTATTCTGAGCTTGTGCAGATTTGTTTTTCCCAGTTAGTTTCTGGGTCCTTCCCGGCTCAATGCCAAAGGCGAAGAAACACAGGACAAAGCAACACAGAAACGCTTTCGTTTTCATTTTCCTCGAACGAAAAATCCGCAAGAAATAACATGCAACAACTTGAGTCGTGAGTTCAAGCGAGTGCGAAATCGTAAGTCGATCCTTAATCTCGATCAGTCTGTGTGCCAACGTCTCATATTTAAGGCTATAATATGACAGCAACTCTATTCAAACAGGATAAATGATTCATTGTGACTGTAATGTAATAACAAAATTAGGCTTATATCAAGTTTAAAACTTGCAATTGAAACAGCAAGCTTATTTATTTCAGGCCTCGAGAAGGGGGGTGCTTATTAGAGAGGGGGGCTTAGAGAGTGGGGCTTATTTCAAATCATCAACTAAAACAGAAAAAGAAATGGGTTATGTATCATCGTCTTACAAATGCAAATGTCATTTATAACCCTAATTCAACGATAGCTCTGGAAATTAAAGACCTCGTTTCAATTAGAGAGGGGGGGCTTACTAGAGAGGGGGGGCTAAATAGAGCTTTTACGGTATGAAATACGGGTGTGACGACACGTAAGAACAGAAACTTTGCACGTGACTAACTGAAACAATTTTATAGAGCACTAAAGTCATGACGTCACAAAAATTAAATTTGCGAAATTATGAAATTTAATCAGCTATTCAGAGAAAGCATGCCAAAAAACGTCCACTTGCCAAAAATTAGCTCTCCATTGTAATTTGCGGCCGAGATATGGGCACTTCAGGTTTTAATTTCTCCATACAAACCCTTCTAATCGGCTCTCGGCCGAAAATTGCAATGGAGAGCTAATTTTTGGCAAGTGGACGTTGTTTGGCCCCGGGGGGGGGGGGTACTTGACCCATGTTTGGGTATAGGGGTGCCGCTGAGGGTTCGAAACCCTGACCCTGTTTAGGGCAAAAAAAACCTAAATACCCACCCTGTGTAGGGCAACACCCTCTATTTTAGGACCCTGTTTAGGGCAAACGACAAAATACACACACTGTTTAGGACAGAAATGGCATTCAGGTGGACCCCCGCCTTAAGTAAAAAGCTCTTTTACCAAGCTTATTTTAATGACAATTATGATAACACGAAAAAGACATTGGAGGGCATCAACAATCTACTCAATCGAAAAAAAGAAACGTACTTCAAAGCTTTATCAGCTCTAAACGTCCAATCGACCAAGGAATAACACAAAATCCGTCTGAACTACCTGTTGGACATAACGGCTTGCAACTAATTTGTACCGCATTCCAGCTGGCATTTTAGCGATTATTTATGTGATTATAATCCAAACTCTTTCTTCTCAGTGAACGCGTCATTCCCTCTGAAATAGAATTTGAAACATTATCTACACCTTCCCAGAAAGAGTATGGTCAGTATTCTTGCCCAATCCGTATTTTGAAGTGCACAAGACATCATATCTGAAACTCTAGCGCGGGTATCGACGGGAAGCTTGGAGGCGATGCATGACTCCCACAACTCCACGCGCACCGCGCCCGACCAAGGAGCGACGCCTGGGGACGACATGCCTTTCCAGGAGCCAATGAGAGAAGCCAATGATATTCGACTTGGATCCTTGAGTGGAGCGTAATGCCGGCCGCTATTAAATAATACTGTGGTCACAGCTCGGAATAATGAATATTTATCGTGTTTGAATAGAGTTTGCTGTCATATTGTTAACGTTTTCGTAGTCACCTTGTTGGGGGATTAGTAAAGAACACGAGAACAAAAGACTCCTTCCTCAGGATCAGTAGTTTATTCTGCGTTCCTCACTCTGCCGTTGCCGGCAACCAACTCCACAACTGAACTCTATGGAAAGACGGAAAACGTTTTCTGTTTTCTACCGTAAAAGCTCTATTAAGCCCCCGGGGGCTTATTTAATTTCTGGCCTCGAGAAGGGGGGACTTATTAGAGAGGGGGACTTAGAGAGGGGGGCATACCCTAATTCAACGATAGCTCTGGAAATTAAAGACCTCGTTTCAATTAGAGAGGGGGGGGCTTAATAGAGAGGGGTGCTAAATAGAGCTGCTAGAGAAAAGTGCCGTTGCCAGGGAAACAGCAGCGGCCATTGAACTGCGGTGCAGATGTCTTATGATCATAAAAGTGTTTGGTTTCGTTGCGAGTTTCTATTTCTTTTTGTGCCATTTGTGTTTGTTGTAATTAGCCAGAGTTATTATTAGACTTATTAGTTTGGGGTTTTTTGGAGTTTAATTTGATCAGTATAAATGTGATGGTAAAGGTGAGTTTCTTCTCTGAATGGTAACGTTTGAAAAGGATTCTACTAACAGATAAAGTGACTGTATCGTGTCACGCCTCCAAAGCTATCAAGATTCTGCTTAATTTTGTAATTGAAGGATGTTAGAAGTACATCATGATTGTTGTGTTATTGGCTGGTCCAGGTCTGAACTTCCCGCTTACCGTATATTTTACTCCCGCGGTTTCCGCCGCTTTCTAAGTGCAACTGTAAGTGACTCCTGCCACTTTTACTATTTCTCCCGGTTCCCGCCACGTTTGGGAAGCAGGGATGGCGCAGTGGTGAGAGCGCTCACCTCCCACCAATGTGGCCTGGGTTCGAATCCCAGACCCAGCGTCACTGTGGGTCGAGTTTGTTGCTGGCTCTCATCCTTGCTATGAGGGTTTTTTCTCCGAGTTCTCCGGTTTTTCTTCCCTCAACACTTCTAAATTTCAATTTGATCTGGGATCCGAGGGCCACAGGTTTGTCAGTCACAAGACTGTTAAAGGGTCCCTCTCAACCAGTGTGCTTTGCGGTCGCGTGTTATTGTTTTCATCCCGGGAACTCGATCTCTCGTGGGGCTAATTACCGCTAATGTATGCCATACTTTCGAAATTGTGCTAACTTGGGTCGTCTAACTGCTTTTTGTGGCGAGAACAAGGCCAAAATCCTGCAAAAAGAAGTTTTTAACTTCAAGCCGCCATTTTCGCGGCACCCGAAAATGGCCGCCGTAAGAATATTGGCGCGCAAAGCATCTTGGTTGAGAGGGACCCTTTAAGTGTTACCCTCGTTAAACAAGTCGATTTGATTTGATTTCGATTTGAGAATCTCGCTTTCCCACCCACCCTTTCTTTTGCCGCCCCCCCCCCCCCCCCCTCTCCCGGGTAAATTCCGAGAAGTCAACAATAGTTATCCAGAAATGTTTTAACAGTGGACGTTTATTGTGCACGGTTACAGCTTCTAAGTAGTAATCGTTACTCGTTACATAGTTCTAAAATCTAAACCTTATTTTGACAGCGTCTCACTGAGCTACGTTTTTCAACTAAAGTTTGTTTTGACTTTCTATCGCACCATCACCCAGATTGGTTTGTTGAGGTAACAATAGCCCGCGATGCACTTGGTGCCAACCGCCCTGTTGTCGTCGGCAGTGATGTACTTTTTGTTTGTCGCAGACGGCGGATCGCGCCACATGTCAAGCCACTTGTTAGTACCACTGTGCCACTCCGAAATACCACGGTCTGAATAGTAGTGCAGTTTAATGACAGTGTCCGAAACCTTCAGCGGGATCTCTCTTGTTCTGGGTTGCTGGGCTGTACTTGTAAAAGCCATGCACGTTCTTTATCAACTTACGAGACTCCCCCATTAGAAATTTTTCGAACTCTTCTTTGTCGATTTGTGGTGATTTGTTGTAAATAACTCGGATGGTGTTGACGTCACTAAACCGGAACATAACCTCTTTCCAGTCCCCCATGTCAGGGTGGATATGACTCGCGGCATCTGCGTACTTAGTTTTCGCGGCCACTTTTGAGAATTCAGGACTGATGAAGAGGAAGTCTGGGGAGACCTTTGTAGCAACTAGGGTCCAACCTCCACCCTCAGTCTCCATGTCGCAAAAAGCTTGGTACGAGTCATCTGTGGAGCCACCGTTGGGGTCGATCCAGTACAATCCGCTACAAGAA
Organism: Desmophyllum pertusum; assembly: GCA_029204205.1. Classification (NCBI taxonomy): domain Eukaryota; kingdom Metazoa; phylum Cnidaria; class Anthozoa; order Scleractinia; family Caryophylliidae; genus Desmophyllum; species Desmophyllum pertusum. The sequence goes on along the minus strand of MU826829.1, from coordinate 1,068,172 downwards.
CTCTGATCTGAACAAATGGGAAATATATCAGAATAATGTGATTTTAAACACAGCTTATCCAACAACTGATCTTTCAGATACTTCATTGAAGCGTCCAACTTTGTAATGTGTAGTGTACCATAAATCTTTTGAAGCAAGAAATTTATTAAGCCCGCCCTCTCTTTTAAGCTCCCTCTCTCCCTCCCGCCTTTTCCTTCACAACCAAAACAATAAACGACAGACTGTATTAAATAAGCCCCCCGTCTCTATTAAGCCCCCCTCAAATGTGCCTGAAATAAATTACGATATATGCTGAACTTACCAGAATTTAAAATATCCAGACAATGAAGGCCTGGGTTACTGGACAGTTTGACCCTTCCCCGTGTTCCTAACAGTCGATATGGACGACCAAGCACAGCCATCGCAGAGTTGCAACGTATTCTGGGAAGTACTGTAACGAACGGTGCCAGCGGTACTCGGCGTACAATTGTCAGCGGTGTCGCTAAACTTGATCACTCCTTGCTCCTACATAATAAAATCAAAGAAGCTCGTTGAGCCATGGGTTCTCGGCGGATCGGCATCTCTGAATTTTAGCCCGATTTCTCGAACCCTCAATTTCTCAAACATCCCGATATCTCGAACCAAAAGTCGTTTCCCTTGGATTTGTTTCGCTTTAATTTTACCCCCGATATTTCGAACTCAGTAACGATTGTGTAAATGACCGGTTTCAGCAACATTTTCTGGCGTTTCAGTCACGTTGTATTGAAATCGTTGAGTTAAGATTAAAGCATAAAAATACACAGCAATTAATAAGAATACAGGTGTTAAGAACTATAATTTAAAAAAGTAAATGAACTATCTATTTGAATTACGGTTGATTAGTGGCACTGCTAGTTCAATTGACAGCCGTGTTGACATTTTATAACAGGACTAATTACTGGAGGGCGGATCGGCGGCATCAAAGGAATGTCTTCACAGTCCTTCAGGCTCCGTCGCTTTCGTTCTGCAGCGACTCGGCTCGCTTTGCTCGCAAATTTTCTTAAGGAGCCTGATCTCAGGCTACTACATGCAGGGCACCGTCTCCTGAAAGGCCTTTTTTAAATCAATGACTTTGCTTTGTATTTTCTTGACAATATCCAGGATGGTGTGTTTTAGTAGTGCAATTCTCTCCAAACCCATATTGGAATTTGAATAGGATGTCGTTTTTTTCGACAAAATATCTTAGGCGTTTACCGAGTACTTGCATCAGTTTTTCGAAGATTCGATTGAAAATTGAAAGTAAAGAAATTGGCCGATAGTTGCTTGAATCAGTTTCGTCATCGGGCTGGTAGACCGGAATGACTTTAGCATACTTTTAATTACAAACCTGATACGCGTTCTGGGAAGGTGTAGATAATACACAAGCAGTAGAACCCCGCTAACACTCGAACTCCCCGCTATATCGAACTCAAACCCATTCCCCTTGCCCTTGTTCTACTGTATTTCCTTAAGCCGCTAGTGATCGGCCATGGTTTGGTGAACTGTTTCGCTTCAAGGCGCGGTATGGTCTTTAGTGGTGCATGCTTGTTGGTAAGTTATCAATTTATTTTGTTGTAAAAAGAAGAGTTAAGAACTTATCCACATAACTTGAAATGATCATAGCTTTCCATGCGAGAGTTGATAACGGATTGTATTCTTCTTCCGTGGCTCGAAGGGTTCGCGGACCTTGCATGGGTATAAGGTGGATCAGACATTAAAAAGAAAAAAAAATCCGGACTTATAATTATACATGCACAGAAGCTCAGTTATCTTATGCCTACACCACGCAGGAATTCACAAAGGACGACAGCTAATATTTACCAAACATCGAGTCCTGCAAACATGAAATGTATTTTATGCCGAAACAGGAAATGGATAGATCACTATTTTTTATCTTGCCACGTTCAACTGCTTTTGCTAAGAAAATGACAAGCTTTGAACTGCAAGAACAGGCGAAAATTGAGCTTACAGCCGTAGATAGATCACATTTATATCTTGCCACGTTCAACTACTTTTGTAATATAAAAACACGCTTTGTTCTCCATTATAGCCAGCCTTTAGGTGAAGACATTGTTGCTCATACTTACCGACTTTCGTAAGCGTGTTGCTAACGGAAAAATTTTCGGAAACTCATAGCCGTAAATGATATTTTATTTAACGGAGCAAGCAGTATTTTCAAATAGAAACTTTTCCTAACCCAACAAGACTAGTCATAAGAGACTCAAACTGACTGACTCACCCCGTCCTGTTCCGTGTCACGATTCTGAGCTTGGCAGATCTCTTTCCCTCAGTTAGTTTCTGGGTCCTTCCCGGCTCAAACCCAAAGGAGAACAAACACAAAACAAGGCACCACGAAAACGCTTTCGTTTTCATTTTGGAATAACTTTTCTCGACGAAAAAACCGTAAGAAATAAGAAGCAACAACTTGACGTGATTGTTGCGAACCTTCAACTGACAGCCTGTGTGCCGACGTCTGCTATTTCAAGCTACACTGAATATGATAGCAACTCTATCTCTCATTGGCTCCTGGAAAGGCATGTCGCCAAACCTGCCGAACCAGATAAATGAAAATAAATGATATAAAAGCATTTCCAGGTGTTCTTCTGCGTTGCTGGGGAAAATATATCTGTTCCTCTTTGCCAGCATGACACACGGGGAAATTCCCAGCCAGCTGGATAAAAATTGTCTGTTTCCCAGCCAACGATAATAACAATATTAAAATAATAATAAGTAACCAAAGGGCATGGGAACTAATTAAACATCGATGGAAAACCTTTCGAATATTGTTTTGTATAATGTACTGCCGTCTCAAACAGTTTGAATATTCGGGAAATTTTTATATTCCCTTTTCTCAGGAAATAATGACCGTGTAATCATTACTATTTCCCAGCCTAAAAAATAGTTCTCCTTTTGGATTGAGCCGGAAGGACCCAGAGGGTCCCAGAGGGGAAAGAGATATGACAAGCTCAGAATCGTGACAGTACTCGGTGTTTGGTAAATACTAGCTGTCGTCCTTTGTGAATTCCTGCGTGGGTAGGCATAAGATAACTGAGGGCTTCTGTGCATGCATAATTATAAGTCAGGATTTTTTTTTCTTTTAATGTCTGATCCACCTTATACCCATGCAAGGTCCGCGAGCCCTTCGAGACACGGAAGAAGAATACAATCCGTTATCAACTCTCGCAGATAGACTGGAAAACTATGATCATTTCAAAATAAATCAACTTACAAACATGCAAGTATGCACCACTCCGCGCCTTGAAGCGAAACAGTCCACCAAACCATGGCCGATCACAAGAACCCCGCTAACTCGAACTCCCAAGGGAAACAAAAAAATAGTCGAGTTAGCGGGGTTCTACTGTAGTTAAGAATGCGCTATTTCATTATTCTGGTGATACGAATAAATATCAATTGTACAGGAATAAGATCTCAATCCTTTCTCGTTTAAGTAAAAAGCTCTTTTACCAAGCTTATTTTAATGACAATCTAAATAACACGAAAAAGACATTGGAGCGGCATCAACAATCTAATCCGATCGCGAAATGAAAACTTCAAGGCTTGTATCAGCTCTTAAACGTCCAATCAACCAAGGAATAACACAAAATCCGTCTGAAACTACCTGATATTCAGCTGTCCATACACATTAGCTGATTGTTTAAGAATTTCTCAACGCAAAACCATTTGGAAAAACAAAGAGATTCCAGTCATCGTGGTAACAGAAAGATCGCGGGAAAAATGTCTTAGTTTTGCAATGTAAATATATGCCACTACAATTGTTTTAATAATTGCTCTTAATAAATTAAAACTTATTTTAACCAAGCTTCTGAAAAGAAAGATCTCTGAAGGAAAACACCCCCCCCCCCCCCCCCCCCAGCTTTGGTAAGAAACAGGAGAGGTAAAACACTCGGCGCTGAAGCTGAGGCCAAAAATTATCGCTTCTTCTATTCCAACTCAATTTTATGCTTTCAAGTAGCTCTTTTATTTGTAATATTTTCGGCGATGGCTGTAATGAGGTATGAGCATGTTCGCAGAATATTTTAAAAATATTTCCGAGCACAGCTTACCAACACTCGTTTCAGTTTCTTTTAAAACATCTCGATTGAAATAAATGAAATGTTTTTTCTTATCAAAAAAAACATTTTAGGCGTTCAGGCGATTTTCGTTGGGAATTTGAATTTTTCGAGTTCGATTCTTTTACAGTCAAACTACTGTAACCGGGGCCACCCAGACCAGTTAACCAATCACAGGGCAGAACGGGAACAATACATTCCAACATTTTTGAATTGAGCCAATCCGATGTCGAGTACAGGACAATGAAATTGCAACTTGTTCGTTTCGCGATGAATACAGATGAATGAAATTTTGTGCGGGTTCTACGGCGTGGATTTTCGATTTCAAACCCTTTTATCTTTGACTAGGTTTAGCAGTACGATTTGGAAGGAAAATATATGCGAATTCTTTCATTATTACAGTTATTTCTGATCGCATGAGAAAGAAGCCAACTCAGTGCTAGCAGATCAGACACAGAGTCGCTTCGATCTTTCCTAGAAAATTCGGGACTTTTCCCTACTAAAAAGAACAGTCAGGTCTTTTCTCGGAAAGATCGAAGCGGCGATTTTACTAGCACTGAGTTGGCTTCATTCTCAGTAATTTTCCCGAAAGGATTAGAAACAGTTTTGAAAGTTCAAACGCAAATCAGACAATACTCATGCGATCACTGAGAAATAACTGTAATAAAATGAGAATTCGCCGTTACAAAACGTGATTCAAACTCTGCGGCAAAATATTCTACTCCGGTGGTTGAGTTCTTTCTCGCGACAATTCACTTTGCCAAAACTTCAAATATACGGCATACTGTAAAACAAGGACTGGACTGGATTTGTAAAACATGGATTTGTAAAAGGTTGATTTGTAAAAGGTGGATTTGTAAAGGTGGATTTGTAAAAGGTGGATTTGTAAAAGTTCGATTCTTTTAAACTCCTGATCACACAGTTATATTTACTTTGAAACTTTTAAATTCAAAATAAAGCTTTTCCTATGTTTTACGTAAAATAGGTGAACCGAGCAAATAATAAACGTTCAACTGTTTCACGACCATTGTTTTCTTCTGCCATTTTAGCTCTGTTCATGCAATTCAAGCCAACAAAGTGCTGTTTCCATTCCGTTTATTCTTGGGTTTCACGTGACGTCACAGCTCTTCCGGGCCTCTCCAAATATGGGCATCCGCCATTACTGTGCCCCTCAGAGCGTGAAATTTATTGAGATCGTAGGCCTTTTTGTAGTATCTTAAACTTTTCGATGGCTTTATCGCAAGACACGGAAACGATGGGCTTGAGAATCTCAGCAAGAGCATTCCAATCCTTTCTCAATATGCTTCGTTATTGGAAAGCCGCTTTAAGCAGCGCTATCTCATGAAAATTTCAGTGATAGGCATTGACCCGTTCACAATTCCAAGTGAGGCAGTTCGATCCAGAGTGCTTGCCTCCAGTCGAACAGTCAGACCTGTTCAGCTACCTGGTTCTCCAAACTAGCCACTATACGAAGGAGGCAATTCAAGGCCTACAAGAGTTTGCTGGCTTATACCCAAGTGGTCTCTGGTTTTGTTGGTTCACTGCATGGAAAGGTGATAGCGGGAAAGCATTTGTTGTGGGCTAAGTTCGACATTCCCAATCAATGAATGATAGTTTACCATGATGCAATCAGCCAAGAAATAGAAGAGCAGGCAAATGATTACTTGGTGGACAGTTAGTTTCATTAGAATTTTTGTTCCTGTACAGCAGCAACTTAATGGAAGTGCTGTGGAATTTTTTCAGTGCATTTGCAACATGCTTGGTTTTAGCTACTGACCCAAGATATGTAACTTTTGACATCCCTGAAATGCGCCCCCCATTTATTGCAATGTCTTAAAAGTGGTGCAGTCAGCATGTTCCCTGCCTTTTAGAGCATGCATTATAGCTTTGGACATGCAGGGCATACAATTCCATTGTTCTTATAAATTGTCCTAAGGTTGATTCAGGAATTATACTATTGGGGTGACTGATATTACAAGTTGTTGCACTAGTCATGCCAGAAAAAAAGAGGTTGAATGTTATGATAGGATTGATAAATTTGTTTGAAAGGGGGTCATTATGGTCACCCCCTGGAAAAAAAAACAGGACCTGCCCCTGATGCTTTAGTGCAATAAGAGAAATAAAAATGGTACAAATAATCAAATTACAATGTTGATTCATAATAAGCTTATATTTTCCATTCCATTCAAAGTTCCTTGTTATTTACAATGTAACATTACAACTGCTTAACAAATATATACAAACTATCAAAGAGCCTTTGTTTATTTATTGCCAATTATAAAATAAGTATGAGATTGACCCTCTTTGTTATTTAATTATACATTTGCAATTTAATAACATTGGCACTATGAGTACTCCCACACACTATGAGTGCCAAGAGTCAGATGCCTCAATTTCCGTGGCAAAAGAAAGAATGCTAAACCGCATTAATAACATTATTGTGAAATGGAAAAAAATAATAATAACCAGGTTATTTTTCATTTTGCATTTCCTAAAATCGGCTTCAGTCTGGCAGTATATCGTGTTGTACTTTGTAGTGCCAAGGTGCTCTTTATGTTGCTAAATCAGAAATGTATATTTACTATAATGGTCAGATCTGGGTCCCCCTGGTGGGATCTCTGGAATTCCAGGACAGGTACCCCTAAACAAAACAGAGGGCAATTCCAGAAAATATCTGTACCCCCCCAACATGGTGGCCATTTCTTTTATCTCTGAATTGCCTTATCCCCTCACTCCTCCCTTTGAAGGATTTTTAATTTGTAAGATTTGATGGGTTTTCTTTATCAAATGGGATATATAGAATATAAATATATTAAAATGCCAACTGCAGTGCAGGTACAGATATTTTCTGGAAATGCTCAACATGAGCCAGTAATTGCAGTTCCTACCCTGAAACAATATTTTATCCCTTTTACAATTATTTATTTTAACTATGAACGTGCTTGTTGGTCATCTGCCAAGTATGGCAGAGTATGGCACAATAGACCATTTTCTCAGGTACTGTTATGTGTTCAACAAGCTAAAGTTAAGAACTGGCAAGAAGGAAATCAGCCTCTATTAGGTAATCTCTTGTTGATCAGTCCTAAAGTTGAGCTGAGAAAATGGTCTATATAAATTAAAGCACTTTTTATTCAGAGGTATTCATACAAAAATTTAGGCATGATGCCAGTACCTGAGTCATTTTTATTCTTGGGCAAGCTACATTGCATCTGCTCAGGTGCTAGATACCCCTACCAAGTCTGAATAAATATTTTTTAACCATCAGGACTGAAAATTTTAAAAGCTGGTGACCTAAAATTATACATTCTACCCAATGCAAATGGTGACCAGTTTGTCACATTTAGCTGAAATCAAGGTTAATTTCCAGCCTTGACCATGACAGACTTTTACTACCTATGCTCATAAAGAACAAAAATTCTATTCAAATGGAACAATTGGAGGACAAAAATTTACAAGTGCAGAGCATACCCTCAGGATTCTATCAATTAAAGGTACCTGCGACTTGTGACCCTTGCGCTCTTCTACTCTAACTTTCCTCGCAGCCGCCTCTTTCTGTTGCTGTTCTGCCGTTTCAGCATCCTTGTAAACTTTCTTCCGAGGTTCAGAGTTGGAACCCAGTCTACATTGCCCTTATCCCAACCTTTTGCAGGTTCCCCGTGAACGAAGTGGCGACTACACACTCGCTCGCTCTCAAGGACTTTCTTTGAGGCAGTATCGCCTCGGCTTATCGCCAAAATCCACAGTTTTCTGCGCTCTCTGGTCAATTCTTCGTGTGCTGCACCTTGATTTGTTATCACTTTTGGAATAGAAGCAAATTTTACCGGGTGTTTTCCACTTTTGATCCGCAACCAACGACTATACAGTGAACCATGTTCCAGTCAAATCTCCCACTAATCTCTCTATTGCGAATCTTTGTTTACGCTTCGAGGGGCACAGTAATGGCGGATAGCAACCGTTGTCAAGGTCGATGTCACGTGGGTGAAACCCAAGATTTGCTCGCTCCGTGTTTAAGGAAATGATGGGAAAATTAGATATACTGTTGAACAAACGTTCCTTGTTTTTGTATTGATGATTATGATTTGAACGGTAAATTACTAGCCTCGCGACGAAACTAGAATGATAAACAATTACGTTTTAACAAGCTTTTGCAAAAATCTTCTCCACATCAATTTCACGTATATTTTCGGCAAACAAAACAACGCTGTTTTTACTCGAACTCAAGAGCTGCGATCATTATTCATTCGGTACTGAGATACGTCTTCACAATAGCAAATTCAATAGACCGTTTTCATTATGACGTCACACGCGCAAAGGTTGCTGGTACTTGTAGTAAAGCCTGCGCGTTTACGCGCGAACCTCGCAGGCTCTTCGCTGGCAACTGAATGAAATCTTCACAACGGTTCGTAATTTGACTTTTTTGACTGCAGTTGTTTGTCAAGAATGTATGGAAATCGGGTGACAGCTTTGGAAAACAATAGCTGAGCATTGAATTTCAGTGTTTTGGTCAAGAACTTCAGTGTTTTCAGCGTACAGTTATTCGTGTTTACGGCGACTAAAATCAGGGGCACCCAACGGATCGTTTCGGTGGAATATCTGTTCGGAAGGCCTATAATCGCCTCAGATATTCGGTTAGGGAAATGTCATCTCAAACTTTCTTAATATGGGAAAATTAATGCCTTTTGTTTTCGGAGAGATAAAAATGTCGTTTTGGGTACAAAAATAGGTCAGCTAGGATTTTCGGAAAGGCAAATTCAGCTCATAAATTCGGGTAAAAAGATTTCAATCCCTAATTTTTTCTGAAGTTTGAAAGTTCAGCTAACACATCCGAACAGATACATTTTTCTTAGCGTTTAAAAATAAGCCATTAAACTGCACAAAAAGCACAGTTGTAACGTAAAAACGACGTTACGACACCTACAGGAAAATTTTGTCGTTGGGTGCCCCTGTAAAATTCATTCATGGAAGCCAAGGAAGTTTCACTTCGCATTGTTTTTAAATAACAACAACCGTACAGCTTTATACCATGCAGCAAAGAGGAAAGAGATTGTTCTTATGGACGGTCAGTATAACAGAGAAACTCAAATCCAATTGGAGAAATTATTCTTCAAACGCGTTTGTATTGCCGGTTGAACTGGATTTTCAGCTGAACCGATGCCGAAATCTTCACGACGTACGCGAAGTAGGTAAGCTCAAGCTTAAATAAAATTTACTTTAGCTTGCAGTACTTGTTGTGTGTCTTCAATCGCAAGTTGTATTTTATTTTAGCGAATTAACCTGAACTTACAGTAACAGTTAGCTCTTTTTCTTGTTATGGTCGTGTCAATTTTAGTTAAGCTTATAGTACGAGCGAGCGAGCGAAATTAAGCTTAAGTTATTTGAGTTTAGTGTGACATGAGCGAGCGAAATTATTTTACATCTAAGTTTTTTTTTACTTGTCGATCATTGAAAGGCAACCTTCTAAGGTTTTTACTTGCGTAAACATTAGCTCCCCATGTCATGAAAAGGTGAAAGCAATGTGTCGCTTAAAACTTTCACAAATTAGCCGCGCTGCTCACCGGAAATTTATGAAAACTTTGCGTGAAAACACGCGTGTAACAAGGCGTAGTACGCGACACTTTCATGGGCGACACTTTAGCTTTCATGCAAGATTATCCTACCATCTTTCAAGCTTTTGGATGCGATTTCCACTTATTGAAGGTCCTCTACACTTTAACCATCGTCTAAGTTGTTCACAATGAAAATTATTTGGCTTTTGTCTTTAAACGAAGCATGTTTCCTTTACCACGTTCAAGCCACTTTCATAGTTTATATTTCGCGCAGAACCTCGCGCGAGGTTCGCGATCTTTACTACAACTACCCGAATCCTTTGCGCGCGTGACGTCATAATGAAAACGGTCTCAATAGTCTTGCTTCAGGTTTCTTACCAAAGCTGATGACCTTGTTTATTCAGAGATCTTTCTTTTCCAGAAGCTTGGTTAAAATAAGTTTTAATTTATTAAGAGCAATTATTAAAACAACTGTAGTGGCATATATTTACATTGCAAAACTAAGACATTTTTCCCGCGATCTTTCTGTTACCACGATGACTGGAATCTCTTTGTTTTTCCAAATGGTTTTGCGTTGAGAAATTCTTAAACAATCAGCTAATGTGTATGGACAGCTGAATATCAGGTAGTTTAGACGGATTTTGTGTTATTCCTTGGTTGATTGGACGTTTAAGAGCTGATACAAGCCTTGAAGTTTTCATTTCGCGATCGGATTAGATTGTTGATGCCGTTCCAATGTCTTTTTCGTGTTATTTAGATTGTCATTAACTGAAATAAGCTTGGTAAAAGAGCTTTTTACTTAAACGAGAAAGGATTGAGATCTTATTCCTGTACAATTGATATTTATTCGTATCACCAGAATAATGAAATAGCGCATTCTTAAAGGAGAACGGAAGGCTACAGAGTATAATTTTCGTAATAACTAGAATTGTAGAAATAACTACTAGAAACTATAATTTCGAAGAAACGAGCGAAAAAAATATATATTTCACTGCAAATACGACTGAAATCTAACAGCATTCGCCGGAATTGAATGTCCGCCATTTTGTGTGCTTTCTCTTCCGGTTACTTCCAAATAAGGATACACGGTCACCATGTCGTGACGTCAATGCGCTCTTTGCTCGATCGATCGCTTGCACGTTCTTGGATTTGCAGTCACTTATGAGAATTATTTTATTATATACCGTTCGCTTATACATCCATAAATACGGCTGAGTTTGAACCGTATTCGTTCGAGCCCATGTGAGATCACTCGGATTCCGACGGAGAGCATACTGAAGCAGCTGAAAGCCAGGACGAGATCGCGCAAGGAGGAAACACCACATGGTGTACTTGTGAACATATCGAATCGAAAACTGGAAAATTCAGCAAGAAATAGAGTGTGTGTACTGCCAGGAGATCGACGAAGCTATGACAAAATAGCAGGTGAATATTGTTAATTAAAAGGATAATAAACATACTGATTTAGAAACGATTCATTTGTCGTGTTTGATTTTATTTTGTGTTGCTCTATGTTGTTATTGTTTATACGTGTCGGTAAACCCTGACATGTACACTTACACTCGGTTACGAATTTTGCAATGCTATGTTTTCATTATTTGGCTCAGATCTGGAGGAGGATACCCCTCTTAGCTGTATAACTCAGCATCCTAGTTTCGAAATGATCTGTTTGCAAACAGAAGTGTTGGAGACGGCAATTGTTGGCTTAATTAGGTCAGGCGAGGACTCGAATAAGAGCGCCGTGGGACTGTATAAAATAATATGTAGGTACCACGACGGAAACATTTATGATCGTTTTTATCCTTTAATGCTGGGATAATATAGATTATGTACTGTGTAATTATAGCCGTCCCTGTATTTTGCAACTGATTTCCACAGATTTCTCGATGAGTTTAGTAAATTCATTAAACATTTGCGGCAAATTTTCTCTCTTTATCTGAGCAAGCAATTTATTTAAAAGGGCTTTATCTTTTAATGGCAGGCGATGTTAACTTATTCCTTTCCTATATTAGAGTCCTTGGGAGTTCTATTCGAACAGCCCACGGGCACAACAACGAATGAACCATGATTTTCTATCACAACGGGAGTATTTATTTTGACGCATTTGCGAGTGAGCGCAATGACGTCATGCTTAGCGCCCATGCCTTCAAAATGGCGGACAAAATGGCGGACGTACATCGTGTCATTGTTGCGAGCCTTTTACAGTCCATAACAAGTTTACCAATGGATTATAGGGACAAATATTACAAATTTTAGTTAAGATACATCATTTACTTTATTTAAAAAGTGGTTACAAAACTTCGTTTTTCACCTTCCGTTCTCCTTTAACTACAGTAGAACCCCGCTAACTCGACTATTTTTTTGTTTCCCTTGGGAGTTCGAGTTAGCGGGGTTCTTGTGATCGGCCATGGTTTGGTGGACTGTTTCGCTTCAAGGCGCGGAGTGGTGCATACTTGCATGTTTGTAAGTTGATTTATTTTGAAATGATCATAGTTTTCCAGTCTATCTGCGAGAGTTGATAACGGATTATATTCTTCTTCCGTGTCTCGAAGGGCTCGCGGACCTTGCATGGGTATAAGGTGGATCAGACATTAAAAGAAAAAAAAATCCTGACTTATAATTATGCATGCACAGAAGCTCAGTTATCTTATGCCTACCCACGCAGGAATTCACAAAGGACGACAGCTAGTATTTACCAAACACCGAGTACTGTCACGATTCTGAGCTTGTCATATCTCTTTCCCCTCTGGGACCCTCTGGGTCCTTCCCGGCTCAATCCAAAAGGAGAACAAACACAAAACAAGGCAAAACGAAAACGCTTTCGTTTTCATTTTTGAATAACTTTTCTCCAGGAGAAAAACGTAAGAAAATAAGCAACCTCGATTCCAGGCTCTCTCTCCTTTTCCTCCCTTGTCGTTGAGTAGAGAGACCCTGGTTGCGGCTGGTCACGTGACCACCCAGATTCTGGGTGGTAAAAAAATATATTCGGAGGGAGGGGTGGTAGAGTGTTAGAGTTGTTGCTGTGACAAATCTACCATGAGAGGGTGAGAGCGTAGACTCTGAGAAGCAACTCGCAGACGCAGCAGGTCTTCAAACAACTCGCAAGAAAAGAAAGCACCAAAAAAGTTTGTACATATGCTTACATGTGGTTATTCAAGCTTCTACAGGCTTTGCCAGGCCGAAGATCACTGCGATAATCTTTTCTCGGAAACTGCTTACGTAATTCTCAGAACTGCACAACTACGAACTACGACGATCGATCGGACGTTTTACAACGGAATTTTGTCCACGGAAGAAAGCCGATCATTTCAAGAATTAAGTTTACATGTAAGCTTGGTATGCGAACAGCTTTAAGGTAACGAGTTTAAGTGATCGTTAAATTGTCCGTACAGTCCGTTTGACATAAGCTTAAGCTTAATTATTTCGTGCCGTACAGTATGTTGCCCTATTCACCGGACGCCCCTATTTCCGGACACTTCGATTAAGAGTTTCGTTATTTTCGGTAGCTTACGAATGAAATACAAAAAATACTTTCTAAAGAATGACCGATTATTCCGCTTTCACTAACTCCTGTTTTAGTCCTCCTAGCTCAAGTTAAATCAGGAAAATTCAACATCATTTCAAGGTAGCGAACCTTCTATCGTCCATAATTTGCATATTTGCAGCGACTTGAATTATATCGTTTTACATTTTAAATTCGTTCTCGCAAAATACGCGACAGAAACTTTTCATTTTTGGACAAAGTTACGTCGAAAAGCGTAGGATTCTTCTAGTATAAGTATTATTTATTTGCGATTTTAAATTTTAGAGCGAGACTATTTGAGAAATTCCGTTACATTTTAGCGAGGTGTGCCTAACTCCGGACGCCGACGTGATAGCGAATAATACTTGCATTTTATCGCCAATTTTGTGGCGGACATTCCAAAATTCCATCTTATTTTCAGCACTACCTTATTTTCGAACTTACCTGCCTTGAAAGAGACCAGTCAAATATAATTTTCACGAATTTAGAGGCAAAAGTCTCAAGAAGCGAGAATAGCGAAAGTTGAACTAGTCACCAGTCCCCCTCCTCTTCGCAAAATACGTTCGTTTAGTCTTACTTTTGTCCACCGTTAGACTGCGAGCAGTCGGTCTTTTCTCCTCAGATCTTTGGCGCGAGCGGAAATGTTATAATTATGCAAATTAGGTGAAAAAACGAGGAGAGATTGGGGAGAGGGAGGGAAAAGACCGACTGCGGAGGTTTCTTTGTTCTTTGAATTCCCGTTTCTGAGAAACGGAAAATGCTGATTGGTCGGCTACCTATCAATCTGTCAACAAACTCATCTCTGCGTCATCGGAATAATTTGAGACAAATGTTTTCGCGGGATGGTTTTAGTAGTGTACGGTAATCCGGATTGTAGATCGAAGACTAGAGAATCGAAGCGCAACGTATTTGTGAGTTAAAGCTTGGAGGGATACTTCTAAAGTCTGAACACAAGAGGAAGCCATTTTATTTCCGCGGCCGTAATGTTATCTAGCAAGCCGACTGCGCTAGCTTTAGTTTACCGTCAAACTCTTTATTTGCACATCACACAACTCTTCGAAGACGATTGCCCTGTTTATCTTTTCCTCTGGTTACAGAGACCTTAGACTAACTCTATTGTTTCCAAAATACTTTGAATAAACGTCTAAGTAAGTCAAACTTCATCTGAAAAGTTAAAACGTGAGTTTCCTTTCGCTCTATGGTGTCATACAGCTTCCTGTTAAAGTCGTCAAAGTGTTATGATCATTTGGGTCAAGGGTCAAACTGACTTTCAATCAGATATATCCAGTCAACAAAACTAACTTTCTTTCTCGGTCGAACTGTAGTAAATTTATGTTGGATATGAAGAGTGCAATGTTACGGCTCAGGCGGCTTATTTGATGCAATGAATCCGGGAATAAAACGCCGCAGCATTTCGCAGTATGATCACCACGCAGATAAAATTGTATTGACTCTCACACGACAACACATCAACATTGTATAACTCCCGGTAATAACTACAAGGTTTCAGGATCCATACCTCTCAAATACAAAATGATAGTTCCTTTCTTCAATTGTTCGCATGTTTCTGCTCGTATATCGTCGAAAAGTTGCGGAGTCAAAATCGTGACAACAAACTTAGCAAACGTATTGACGGTTTGCTGATTTTATAACACACAACAGAACGAGGCACAGAGGCAGCAAAGGTTGAACAAACCCCGAACAAAACAGACAAAGCGCAAGAGAAGTTTGAGCCATGCGATCTTTTCGTAACTTCAAGCAGCATACACTAGCGCGGTGAAACCATACGTATACATTTCCTTCCTATATAGTGGCGAACAGCTCTCCTATGCAGATCGGATATTATTTTCCCCAGTTATCGGCTTCTTGTGAGGGTTCAAGCTGACAAAATGGATGACAAATTCCCATACGAGACTATTTACCCGAAGCCGTTATGTATATACTGCATAAAAACGGCGAAAACAGTGTTTTTTTCGACACACGATCGTCTCTCTCCCTTCTTTGCTGGATTTGCCGCGAAAATGGTATCGTTATAAACTGGGCGGAACTATCAATCAAATAGGTGTCAAAGGCGGCAACTTGAAAGATCAAAGATTCCACCGCAGTCTCTTTATTTTTCCTTCTCACCGCGCCCGCGATTCTCGCGCCTCGCGGCTTCGCCGCTCGCCGCTCGATCGCGCGCGTGCCCTAAAAACATTAGGAAAAGAAAGAGACTGCTCGCAGTCTAGTCCACCGTAAAAACTGTGCGGAAACGCTTTTAATTTCGGAGAAAATATGATATTTAACATGAATATTCCTTGGGTTATCATTTATGAGAGAAATTTCATCACGAATGTGAAGAATATCACCAAAAAACGGCGAAAACATCACCTTACGATCGTCCGGAATTAGGGCAACTTGTCCGGATTTAGGGCACCCAATTTGACCAATTCTTTTCAATATTGCGACGAAACCAAGAAGGTTCAGGCAATGAAACTTCAGAGTCTACTTACAAACAGTTGAAGCGATATACTGGGGAAATTTCAGCTCGTTAGTGCTGTTTTAAGGTAAGATATAATGGTATTTGCAAAAAGTGTCCGGAAATAGGGCAACTGACTGTACAAGTTTGTTGATTTTCAAGGAACCGCTTCGAGCGGTTGTTGTTGTAGATTTTTTGACACAAGAAAACTATATTATGGTCAAACTAACACAGAATCAGTTAGAGAAAATAGTAAGCTACTCTTTTATCCTAAAATTTGGACTATTTCGCTCCAAATGAATTTGTAAATGAATGCCGTTGTGTTTTAATTTAGTGAGTTCGCAGGGTCAGCTGTGAACGAGCTCGCCAAGCTTATTGTTGTTTTCAAAGTTGGTTTGAGACCAAGGTGTCTGGTTTACAACCTCGTTTAGCTTTACGATCATGAACCTGTCTACTTAGTGTAAAAGTGAATCTGAAGTCGATGGTTCATCGTTATAGCCGGTAGCTTATAAATTTTGTGTTCGCAAAGCGAATTTTCCATTCTCGTATTAAATTTTCGCGCCGCTGCTTTTGTGGCTCGAAAATATCCGTCACGTATACATTTTCATGTCATGAAGTTGTAAAGAATAAAAACAAACGTTCCATACAAATAGCCTGTTTCACTTTAACATAATCTTGCCGTATAAAATGCTGTTCCATTTTGAACCAAACTCGATTTGCCCCTTCGATCCCTTGGTTAGTAATTATTGTTCACCTTGACAAAAACGGCCTCAAAGACCCACCCTCCCTGCGGTATTGTTGTAACCGCATAGTCACGTGACCAGCCGCAACCAGGGTCTCTCTACTCAACGACAAGGGAGGAAAAGGAGAGAGAGCCTGGAATCGAGGTTGGAAAATAAGAAGCAACAACTTGACGTGATTGTTGCGAACCTTCAACTGACAGCCTGTGTGCCGACGCCTCCTCAGTTTCAAGCTAACGGTTTTCGGTTTTTCCTTTTATAACATTCGGTTTTGAATAAGAAAAGAGGTGTTTAGGTTTTGGTATCCGTTGCGGTTTTCGTTTTTTTCCTGTTAGTAAACCACCATTCAGATCTGGTAATCAGATAAAGCCTTTATTTATCGAGGGTAGCACGTATAAATGGAGTAAGACCCGGCGTATCACATCGAACGAAATCGAACGAAATTTTAATCGAACTTACAGTCAACGCGCGTCACGCATGAACGATCGATCGATGAAGGTTGCAATGTTCATGTGCATTTTCCATTCTTTAATTGAATTATTGGAAGATCAGGATCAATCTTTGAATAATCGAATTGATTCTTGGAATAATCGAATTGATTCTTCGAATTTCGTTTGGAAGTTCTTTAGAAACGTCCGTGAAGTTGGAGGATTGCTTACACGAACGGGTCGCTTGACATCAAAATTTATTTTTCACGGCGTTTAACTGGGATTTTTAGCATAGAAGTCGTGTTTATTCGTCATTCACGCGCTCTGGGAAAAAAAAAATGTATGAAGTTGCTCGGACCATAAAAAACTATATGCATTTCAGTTTAAATCGGCTAAATAACAATAAAAGCCGTGCAGGAAAATATAAGAAGGAAAAATTTTATAATATAGTATTTTGATACGAGTACAAAATAAACACGCAGCGCCAGCGCGTCTGGCAGACAAAATTTCATTTTATACTTTTATTTAAAGCTTTCACTTTCGAGGGTGTATGTAAAACCCGGAACACACCCGGAAACACCCCGGAACACCCCGGAACACCCCGGAACACTCCCGGAACACCCCGGAACACCCCGGAACACCCCGGAACACCCCGGAACACCCCGGAACACCAACAGAATACCCCAGGAACACAAAAAATATAATAATAATAATAAAATAATAATAAATAAATAAAATAAAAACAAATATATTTATATAGTGGTTGAAGTAGTGAAATCGAACACGGTAAGCGGTCAAGAGCCGTTAACGAATCGACTGATAGCGAACACTTCCGAAGATGCCCCGAAGATTTCCGAAGATGTACCGAAGATGTCCCGAACACTTCCGAAGATTTCCGAAGATTTCCGAACACTTCCGAAGATGTCCGAAGATTTACGAAGGTATATCGAAGACTTCTGAAGATGTTCCGAAGATTTCCGCACGTTTTCAGAAGACCGAATTTTTCCGAAGCTTCTTATCTAAGAGTGAATAAGTGGCAAAGGACCGCTCAAAATTCAAATGTTTGCCAATTGGCCAACGCCACAGAGCGTGACATTGAATTTGAGGTAATCGGAGGTCATTGCCATGTGCAATTTCGTAGACAATTGGTCATTGATCAATCATGTCGTTGTTTGTTCAGTCGAACCTCCCTAACCTGAGTATCAGGCGAATTTTTCTGCGCTCTCTTTTACTCTTCGTCTTTACGTAAGCGGACACCCTCGGGACCAGAGAAAAATTCGGGTCTTCTGAAAACGTGCGAAAATCTTCGGAACATCTTTGGAAGTCTTCGAGACATCTTCGGAAATCTTCGGGACATCTTCGGAAGTGTTCGGGACATCTTCGGAAATCTTCGGGGTATCTTCGGAAATATTCGGAAGTGTTCGGGACATCTTCGTAAGTCTTCGGAAATATTCGGGGCATCTTCGGAAGTGTTCGGTATCAGTCGATTCGTTAACGGCTCTTGACCGCTTACCATGTTCGATTTCACTACTTCAATCTCATTTGTTTTTATTTTATTTATTTATTATTATTTTATTATTATTTTTATATTTTTGTGTTCCTGGGGGTATTCTGTTGGTGTTCCGGGGGTGTTCCGGGGTGTTCCGGGGGTGTTCCGGGGGTGTTCCGGGGTGTTCCGGGGGTGTTCCGGGGTGTTCCGGGTGTTCCGGGGTGTTCCGGGTGTGTTCCGGGTTTTACATACACCCCACTTTCGAGCCACTTTAAATACACGTCAGTAGATCTGAAATGTAAATGTCGCGAAGGGCTAAAACTACCTTCACAGAAAAAAGGGTTCAACCTGTGCCAGTTAAAAACAATTTTAATATAAACGAGTCACGGCTATGGACTAAACAGTCAACAGTCACACGAGCGCAAAATGTAACGTAATCCCTAAATCTGACATTTTCGAACTTTTAATAATATAAAGCAATGATTTTGTCCCTTACAATCCAAGGCAAAGGTTTTCTAGGCTTGTAATATTAGACTGCGAGCAGTCCCTCTTTCTTTCTTTATCGATCGCAGAGCTAGTCCAGTTCTGGCCCCTCTGTCACGCAACGCTACGCTCTCGTCGACGAGAGCGTAGCGTTGCGTGACAGAGAGGGGCCAGAACTGGACTCACTTCCCGCAGATTTGCGTATTTTTGAAACCCTCGCCAGTCACTGTCCGTGCAAAAATATTTATTCATCTTTGTAATATCATACATATATTTTTAAACATTCACCTGCAATTTCGAATATTCAATTTCACTTGCGATTGTTAAAATTCAAGGTTGGAAGAATCATTTTTAATAATCGAATATTGAAATTGAATAATGATAAGTTTTATGAATAGTTGAAGTTTGGCGTTCATGCGTGACGCGCGTTGACTGTAATCGAACTCAATCGAACTAAATCGAACGATTAAATTCGATTTTGTTCGGTCATCGAACGAAATCGAACACGTATTTTTTTTGTGAGTTCGATTTCCAAACCAAATCGAACGAAATCGAATGTCATCGTTCGATTTTGTTCGATTTTTTTGTTTTTTATATTTATTTCCTTTATGGTCATCTTGGGTCTCATTAGCACACTGTGACTGGCAACTCAGTCCTGTAAATGACCCAAAGGACAGATGGAGCCTGAATCTATTATGTATTTATAATCAAGAGCTCGAAAACCGAACGTTCGATTTTGTTCGATTCGCAATTTTTTTGTGCGAGCAGTCGATTTCGTTCGATAACCGAACTAATCGAACGTTCGATTTTGTTCGATTCACAATTTTTTTTGTGAGTTCGATTTCGTTCGATGACCGAACTAAATCGAACTCAATCGTTCGAATTAGTTCGATTAAGTTCGATTGAGTTCGATTTCCGAACGTTCGATGTGATACGCCGGAGTAAGAACACTAAAACTTAGCAGATAACTGCGTTCAACAGTCTTTAAATTTACCTGAGGTTAGAACTACGGGCATGGATTTATAGTTGCTCTGAATAATAGAACTAGTTTGTAAGTTTTTCTAGTGTATGCGCTTAAACGATAAGCTTTCTCAGAATAAATGCGTGAGCATACGGTTCTGCTAGTCCAGTTCTGGCCCCTCTCGTAATGTTCTACAGGACTGCGGGAACTGTGGTTTCCGTTACTATCGAATAGAGTGGTTTCCATTTGAGTGTCGTAAAAGCCGGCAAAACCAAAACCAAAACCATGATTGGTTTTGGTTTAGCATCTGATTGGTTGAGTAGATGGCGCGAGATTTTAGACCAATCACATAAGGAATATCGCCAAAATTAGAAAGTACATTACTGAAGAGAGTGCTAAAATTGTTGTTCATGCCTTTATAACTTCGAAATTGGATAATTGTAACTCACTGCTATATGGTCTTCCACAGCATCTACTCTCAAGATTACAATCCGTTCAAAATACAGCAGCTCGAATTGTTACGCGTACTAGGAAATTCGATCATATAACTGGCCCTGTGCTAAAAAAGCTCCACTGGTTACCTGTCCGCTACCCGGTATCATCTACAAGATTATCCTGCTGGTCTACAAAGCTCCAAATGGTGCTGCACCTTGCTACATCAGGGACTTACTTCAATATCAAACATATTCGCGCATTTTAAGATCATCTTCCCAGCAACTCTTGGCAACTCCAAAAGCTAGACTCAAAACATACGGAGAAGGAGCCTTTGCTGTGGTAGCACCAAGACTATGGAACACTATTCCGTTTGACATAATAAGGTCTAGTGTCCGACTAGTGATTCCATTGACATTTTTAAAAGAAATTTAAAAACGTACCTTTTTAAAGTAGCTTTTTAACGTTTTTCTTTTAATTTTTAACTAATGTATTTTTACACCTATTTTTATTCCTTTTTATTGTTTGTTTTTATCTTTTTAATATTTTTTATTGTAAAGCGCCATGAGCAAGTAGTGGATTTGGCGCTATAAAAATATTATTATTATATTATAACGTAGTAAAGCAAAACCAATTTCGATACTCAATTGAAAATCGCTCTATCGGAACACGCCGATTAGATCTAGAGTTCGCTCCCGGGGGGGGGGGGGGGTACTCCCTTATGTAAGCTATATAGGTATGTGCCGCCCCAAAGGGTATGGTTTTTGAGCCGTTTTGGTCTGAAATAGGGTATAGATTTTGACCATTTTGGTCTGAAATAGGGTATGTTTGGCTTTTAGACGAAACTGTTTTTTTTTCATTAACATCGGGGAATTTGAAGCCCTTTTCAAAGGCAGTTGCTGCTGGTGATCGATGTGATATGGAAAGGAAAATATGGGTGGCCACGCACGGTATCAATGAAACAAGCTTTATTTTTTTATGATTTTATTTTTTTATTATTATTTTTTTGTTTGGAGTATTTTTTATTTTTATTTTTATTTTATTTATTTTTTTTTTTTGGAGCCCAGAGTCCAGAGTCCAGAGTCCAGAGTCCAGAGTCCAGACTCCAGACTCCAGACCTGGTTTTATGTAACACGGGTGTGACGACACTACGAGAACAGAAACTTTGCACGTGATTATTATTAGACTCGATTACCAGCCGCTGTTCGGGAAAATGAGCCCACGCTCATCCCCCGAAGGCACGGCTGGAGTCGTGAGCTTGGCATTGTTAATTTCCACCAATGAGAAACGTGCCTGCACGAATCGAGCAGGCATAAATTATCTTTTACGGATGCAAAGCAGTTGTTTAGGCTGGCGTTCGATCGTCTTCAAGAGACATTTAGCCTTGAAACTCTCGAAGATATATGCAATATGAATCGTTAATGTCAATTAATGGGCATGATGTCTTTGTAATTCAACCGACAGGATGGATTTTTTATCCGCACCAATTGCAAGGAAATACATCACGGAAAGTTCGCGCTAAGTCGGGGAGCTAAGCAGGCTAAGCCACTACAACCGCACAAGGCAACTAATGAGATCCATTTGGACATTCAACATGTATTATACAATACAAAAAACAGTCGGTAAACTTGTGTGATGAATTTTATCTGGGATTTGATGTAAAATCGTGTGGTGCCAGAACGCGACGTCTCTGTCGAAATTGCATCAAAATATTGTTTCTTGTCACGGACTGGTCATGTTACATCTTGTAATATTTTTCATCCCGGGTTTTCAGTCATATAGCTTCACAATAAAGGCGAGAAATCAATATCCTTCGCGGAATATTTCAGATCAGATCTTTTTCTTTCGAAAATATAAGAGATAATGGGAAATAAACGAATGTCACGAGCCGGAGTAGCGTTACATAAATTAATTTTTTGATTACGTCACAGACACGGCTGTTCGCTCACGCGTCCAGCCGTTCTTCTCGGGGAGGAACGAAGACCGGACTCGAGAGAGCGGCGGAAATCGAGCCTAGATTATTATCGCCGAAACAAGGGATAACCTTACCCCTCTCCAGACAGTGTTGGAGGTTTTTAGTTTCCAGTTCTCACTCGTTCGCACGTGGACACAATATGGCGGACGAAGTGTGTTTCTAATTGCAAGTGATTTTTCGTGTTATATCTAGCCTTTGGCGTCGAATTTATCGGAATAAATATTCGAGAAAGATCCCTATTCAACATGGCTAAGACAAGGAGTAAATCAGGACCGCAGAAAACGGCCAAGAAATCAATCAATAGCATGAATCCAGGTAAGTTAAACGAGTTTTTTCGACATTATTTTCATTCAGTAAATTAACTACAGTAGACAATGAAAGCTTTATTTTACGGAAGTAGGAACAAACAAGGAATAATTTCATCGAATATTTTAGAATATTCTAATTGTAGGAAAAATATATAAGCTTGTTATTTAACAAAGAGATTCCATATTTTTGCCGTATGCATAGATGACGTAAAAGTGTTGAAAGAACGAGACGAAGTAGGTTACAGCTGTAGATTGGGTCACCGATGATCTTACTACATTTTGACGTCATCTGTGCATCTTACTGAATAGACAACGGTTATTGTATTAATTTACATACCACATGACATCTTAGGGCCTCTTCGTGATCATATGAGCCTGGTTGACCGGGCTGACCAGGTTTCCTCTTTGTAAAAAAATTGATGTGTTCATATGAGAAGGCGGGCCAACCCGGTACCAAGATCTCAGTAAATCAAACTCATTTCAAACTCATTACTGGTCAACAGTTACAGGTGTGAAAGTTCGCTTAACGCACATTCAAACTTTAAAAGTTTGGTCGCCAATCACATTTACATGTACGTTTGATATGCGCACTTAGCCAAGTAGGTATCAGGAATGTTTTTGTGCTGTGTTTGCAACCGATGGTATAACTATGCCTTTCAATAAAACACAAACTCTTAAGTTCAAAACCCAACTAATGATTGCGTCTTTCACTACTGTCAATCATAATAATTATGACGACAACCAACAAACTGTGAAAAAAAAAGAAACACAAAATGGACCGAAATCTACCAATCACAACCCATGGATGTGATCTTTTGAAGCCGTTGCAGTGAACTTCTGTTTCCCAAGAGGTCTGCTAAAATGATTTACAGCTCAGCGAAAAACGAAAACATTGAGTTTGTAAGAGTGCGCATGTTATTGAAAGGCACCGCAAGACATGTATCGTATCTAATAATTTAGCTCTAGTATTATCATGCATATTTACTCTCCCTGGTAATATTTGCAGACCGTCCAAAACCAGCAGCTGGTTCCAACATGCGAGACAAGGCAACAGTCAATAGACTGAAGATGTACAAATCAGGTGGAAAAGCTATAAGGTGCGACTGTAGTATTATACAGTAATAATAATAAAACCATCATTCATGTGATTTTACTCAACTAGCCTTTATTAGAAAATGCTGGTACACTGTACATACAGTACAGCGGGCGCGGGAATAGCAGCACTTACACGCGCGTAAAATGCGTGCAATATGGCGGCTTTACGCGCGCGTACATGTAGTATAACCATAAGGCCGCCATATCTCCCACTGAGTTTTCTTTATGTTTGCCCTAAAATTGATTCTCTTGTACATAGTCTTCAGATTTTTTTTGTTACTACCTCTAATTTCTTTCTTTCTTTCTTTTCAGAAATAAGCTAGAAAAATAGTGAAACCAGCTCCTTTCCAAACCTCAGTTGCCTCAGGAGAAGTTGCAAGAGTTGCTCCAAACAGAAAATGGTTTGGTCAGTGCCTTACAAATTTAGTCATTTAAAAAGATTGAATTACCGTATTCTTGGTTTGCATCTGACGTCATCAAAATTCTAAAATCTAAACTGTTAATTCTACAAAGCTATTCTTTTCACATATTCTAGACATACAAGACATTAACCTCTATGCAAAGTTTGGTATCGATTCAGTGCTTCGTTTTGAAAATAAAGCATTTTGAAATTTGCGATGTCCCGGATGAACGTGTTTTTGAACTGTCACAAAAACGGGTATTTTTATCATTGTCATTTTTAAATTTTTTATACGTGATAATAATTTAGAAGAGATATCTAAAGTGTTTGAAGTGAAAGCTAATGAAATTGATGGTAGAATCTACTCTACTTCTTGTACAGTTTTGGTGTCCCAAAGAAGGGCACCAACATGGCGGCTGCATACTAAATACTGTAATTTTCTGAAAATTATTTTCGTAATAACTCGGATATGAAAAACGCTACAAAGCTATAATTTGGATAGTACGTTTCTTTCTGCCTGCTCTATAACGTGTTAATTTTCTGATATTGTTCATGCAAGCCAACAGTTTTGGTAACATTGATGCAAACCACCAATTCAAACATTGTTGAAGCATTATGTAGTATTGAATTTACCACAAAAGTTAACTAAGTTCATCAAAATTTTAGTGAATCACAACTGTCATGTTTATGCATTGTACTGTTGAAACTTCAAAAGGACAATACGTTAACATGTTTATTTCCCTCTTTATAAACCAACAGGAAATACAAGGGTGATATCGCAAAATGCTTTGCAATCATTTCAAGATGAAATGGGCAAGGTGCTCAATGATCCATATAAGGTATTTCAACTTGATTCTCATTGGTCAGCTTCTGAGAAAATCACGAGTCTTTAATTAACTGTAAACTGATTAAAGTCTGTCTACAACCCTTAAGTGGCGTATCAGGCTATGAAGTGAAGTGACTAGGATTATCACTCCCAGGGGGGGGGTACTCTGGATTTAAAGTTATGGGGAGGTGTGAAGGATTTTTTTGGGGTAATTTGACATTCACAATTTCAGGATTTTTTGGGGTAAGAAAATTTTGGCTAAGATTTTTTGGGGAAGTTTGATTTTAGAAGGGATTTTTGAGGGTCAAAAGATTCACAGTAAAAAAAAATTGTTACCATATTTAGTGCTACAGATATGTAGTACACTCATACTTGTAGTACAGCAGTAAATGTGTAAAGTTTCAAAAATTCAGCATGGGATTTTTTTGGGTTTAATTTTGGTTCAGGGGATTTTTGGGGATTTCGCTTCAAGCCCTAGGGATTTTTTAGGTTTTATTTTTTGTCTCCATTCGTACCTCCCCATCACTTTAAATCCAGAGTACCCCCCCCCCCCCCCTGGGGTATCACTACTTTGGATAGGATGCTGGTCCATCGTTAACTAGTAACCCCAGCATTTTCTTCAGGTTGCGACCATTCACCGATACCCATTTACTCCTGGGTGGAGAGAGGCACTGTGAGAGTTACGTGTCTTGCCCAAGAACACAACACAATGACCCTGGACTGCTCGATTCACAGTCCAATGCACTTTAACCATTAGGCCATTCATGCCTTCCAAATATTCACTCTTCTTATGTACGTGATATCTGATAACATATTTAATATTTGATTACATTTTGATTTCAGGTTGTGATGAGGCAAAGTAAACTGCCTTTGTCTCTTCTGAACGACAGAGCTCAGTCAGCCAGGGTGCACATCCTTGATACAGAAGGTTTCGAACAACTTTTGGACCCAAAGCACAACGTAAAAGCAAAACCTTAAAGTGGCTGATTATGAAGGTTTGAAACTTTTTTTAATGATACAATTTGATGAAAAATACATTTTTGTGACCTAATCTATTCTCTATTATTTTGCAAACATTGGACATACCGTACAGTTGGCTTTTTAGCGAGAAGCTGATATGCATTTGTTTCTTTCAGGACCTTATGGAAGCAGCCCTGTTGTCTTCAGGTAATTTATTTAATATTGTCATGAGTAAAAAATTAAAAAAAAAACCTGAAACATCGTCATTAGTTAACAATGTTTCCAAATACATTCACATACATGTTGTGGTTCAAATTTTTTAGGTTTAAAATTTTTCAAACCAGTTTGATTTTATTTTCCTTTGTCTAATATTCATTACCATAATCTGAAAACAAAGGAAAATAAAAATCAAACTGGTTTGAAAAATTTAAACCAAAAATAAATTTAAACCACAACATACACATTAACATACAAAATGTCGACATCTAGCTGCCAATAATTAATAAACTTTGCACAATTTTTTGTTCTTGATTGCGTTTGGTTTGTTACAGTGTACACTATGCCTTAACTATAGCTGCACTTATTCATTAGATCTTCATTTGATGATGCTATACTAGTATAAATTATACTTTATACATTTGCAGAAGTATATGACGAAGAGAAAGACACAAACATTGTAAGGGAAGATGACGGTGAAAAGTAAGTTACTAACTTCAAAGTCAGTCCATATGAATGTGTTGTTGTTCATTTATTATGTCTACAACCTGGTTAGTATAGGTCCTTGAAATCCTGGAGTCTGCACAATTATTGTTTATGTTAAATACAGTGGAATCCGATAACTCCAACCAGGTTTGAGAAATCAGATTCCACTGTATTGTTTTAAGGGGTGGACCATTTAACTACTGAGGGGGGGGGGGGGGGGGGGGGGGTGGGCGATTTGGTATCTATAGGCACAAAAAAAATTTCAAACCTTTTCATGTACAGAAATTTTTTTCTTGAGGACATGTGTGTGCATGATATATTTTTTCTGAAGTGGCATGTGTCAGACCATCAGGTAGTGTCTTGAAGGAATTTTTTTTTGGGCAGTGGTCGTGTGCATGAGTTTTTTTCTTGTACAAGTGTGATTGCAGGATATTCTTTTACATCACCAATCCCCCTCCCCCCTCAGAAGTTAAATGGTCCCCCCTAACTGATATTTCTCTTGCAGAGCGGAAGCTACAAGAATCACTGTTTACAAAAGGGCAATCAAAAAGAAATTTGGAATGAGCTGTATAAGGTAGATATGTGTAATGTAAGCAGCCTCACAAAACCCTTAAACATTTTGAAGCAAAAAGGGCTCCAGGCAAGATCATCCACTTGGTTTTTTCGGAAACAAAAGGAACAATAAACCAACTCATTTTATCAATTTACTCAATTTACTAATTTTACTCAATTTACTCATTTTACTCATTTTACTCATTTTACTCAATTTACTCAATTTACTCAATTTACTCAATTTACTCATTTACTCATTTTACTCAATTTACTCATTTTACTCATTTTACTCCATTTACTCATTTTACTCATTTTACTCATTTTACTCAATTACTCAATTTACTCATTTTACTCAATTTACTCAATTTACTCAATTTACTCATTTTACTCAATTTACTCAATTTACTCATTTACTCAATTTACTCATTTTACTCAATTTACTCAATTTACTCATTTTACTCATTTTATCAATTTACTCATTTTACTCATTTTACTCATTTACTCAATTTACTCAATTTACTCATTTTACTCATTTTACTCATTTTACTCATTTTACTCATTTTACTCAATTTACTCATTTTACTCAATTTACTCATTTACTCAATTTACTCAATTTACTCATTACTCAATTTACTCATTTTACTCAATTTACTCATTTTACTCAATTTACTCAATTTACTCATTTCACTCATTTTACTCATTTACTCATTTTACTCAATTTTACTCATTTTACTCAATTTACTCATTTTACTCATTTACTAATTTACTCATTTTTACTCAATTTACTCATTTTACTCATTTTACTCAATTACTCATTTTACTCAATTTACTCATTTTACTCAATTTACTCATTTTACTCAATTTACTCATTTTACTCAATTTACTCAATTTACTCATTTTATCATTTACTCTTTTACTCAATTACTCAATTTACTCATTTACTCATTTTACTTCAATTTACTCATTTTACTCAATTTAACTCAATTTACTCATTAAATACTTAATTTACTCAAATTACTCAATTTACTCATTTACTCAATTTACTCATTACTCAATTTACTCATTTTACTCATTTTATTCAATTTACTCAATTTACTCAATTTACTCATTTTACTCATTTTACTCATTTACTCAATTTACTCAATTTACTCAATTTACTCAATTTACTCATTTTACTCAATTTAACTCATTTTACTCATTTTACTCAATTTACTCATTTTAACTCATTTTACTCATTTTACTCAATTTACTCAATTTACTCATTTTACTCAATTACTCAAATTTACTCAATTTACTCATTTTACTCAATTTTACTCAATTTACTCATTTTACTCAATTTACTCATTTTACTCAATTTACTCAATTTACTCATTTACTCATTTTACCATTTTAACTCATTTTACTCATTTTACTCATTTTACTCAATTTACTCAATTTACTCATTTTACTCATTTTACTCATTTTACTCATTTTACTCATTTTACTCAATTTACTCATTTTACTCAATTTACTCAATTACTCAATTTACTCAATTTACTCATTTTACTCAATTTACTCATTTTACTCAATTTACTCATTTTACTCAATTTACTCAATTTCACTCATTTACTCATTTTACTCAATTACTCATTTTACTCAATTTACTCATTTTACTCAATTTACCTCATTTTACTCAATTTACTCATTTTACTCATTTTACTCAATTTACTCATTTTACTCATTTTACTCATTTACTCATTTTACTCAATTTACTCATTTTACTCAATTTACTCATTTACTCAATTTACTCATTTTTACTCAATTTACTCAATTTACTCATTTTACTCAATTTACTCATTTTACTCAATTTACTCAATTACTCATTTACTCATTTACTCAATTTTACTCATTTTAACTCAATTTACTCATTTTACTCAATTTACTCATTTTACTCAATTTACTCATTTTACTCATTTACAATTTACTCATTTTACTCAATTTACTCAATTTACTCATTAAATACTCAAATTTACTCAATTTACTCAATTTACTCATTTTTACTCAATTTACTCATTACTCAAT
Source organism: Desmophyllum pertusum (assembly GCA_029204205.1). Lineage (NCBI taxonomy): Eukaryota > Metazoa > Cnidaria > Anthozoa > Scleractinia > Caryophylliidae > Desmophyllum > Desmophyllum pertusum. The sequence continues at coordinate 1,039,166 of MU826829.1, read as the reverse complement.
TTACTCATTTTACTCACTTTTATTCAATTTATCATTTTACTTCATTTTACTCATTACTCATTTACTCATTTTACTCAATTTACTCATTTTACTCAATTTATCAATTTTACTCAATTTACTCATTTTAACTCATATACTCATTTACTCAATTTTACTCAATTTACTCATTTTACTCAATTTACTCATTTACTCATTTTACTCAATTTACTCATTTTACTCATTTTACTCCTTTTAATCAATTGACTCATTTTACTCAATTTACTCATTTTACTCATTACTCAATTTACTCATTTTACTCATTTTACTCAATTTACTCATTTTACTCATTTTACTCAATTTACTCATTTTACTCATTTTACTCAATTTACTCATTTTTCTCAATTTACTCATTTTACTCAATTTACTCATTTACTCATTTTACTCATTTACTCAATTTACTCATTTACTCAATTTACTCAATTTACTCATTTTACTCATTTTACTTAATTTACTCAATTTACTCATTTTACTTCAAATTATAAGGATTAAGTTTATCTAAATCATGTACTCAGTATATACCAGTTTACAAGTACATGTACATCCATTCATGTTTTTGTTTTCATTTCAGGTCATAGATTCTTCTGATGTTGTTATACAGGTATGAAACTTCATAAACAAGTCAGTACTGACCCACCCATCCCTGAGGTGTCCATTTTAGAGAGGTGTCGGTTTTAGAGAAGTTTCCATTTATTATAAAGATCGAGGTGTCCATTAAGAGAGAGCTGACTGTACAATACATGTCTATTAACATAATAAAGTTCATTTAGAACTGAGTATATCTATATAAAAATAAAAAAAAAAAATAAAAAAAAAATAATAATAATAATAATAATAATAATAATAAAAATAAATGGGAATTTCAGTGGAAATCTACAGAGTGGCTCTTCTCTTCCACTGTTTCCAGGAGATAGAATTGGAATTTAGAAAATGTTGGTTTTTGTGGAGGGAGGTAAACCAGAGTACCCGACAAAAAGCCCTCAGAGCAAGAATGAGAACCAACAACAAACTAAACCCACATATGATGTGGATACCAGTCTTAGAGTTGAATGGGCCACCCTGCTTAAATAAAGATTTACTTTACTTTACTTTCTAACCTGGGCCATATTGGTGGGAGGCGAGCGCTCTCGCCACTGCGTCATCCCTGCTCATTATCATGTGGTTTTCATGTCAGGTGATAGATGCTCGTGATCCAATGGGAACGCGCTCCAGTCACATTGAATCTTTCATGAAGAAAGAGAAGCAGCACAAACATCTGATTTTTTGTTCTGAACAAGTGTGACCTTGTACCAACCTGGGTAACGGTAAGAAAAACGCAAATTGTTTAAATTATTGTGAGCCAAAAATCCATAAAGGAAAAATGCATGAATGTCAAATTTTGAAAAGTACCATATATCATCCTCGGAGACCCAGGGGCAGTTAGTGGGGGGCGAGTCAAAACGGCGAGGAAAAAATTGGCAAACAACTTTTCTTCTGATTCCCCCCACAATTTTGACTTTTCCTCGTCCCCACTAACTGCCCCAGGATCTCTGAGGATAAGTTTACATTAGCATTAGCTGATCTATGACAAATACTTGTCAGTACACATGTATCTCAAATTTTTGTTTTAATTTCTGGGATGGCAAAGCTTGGTATTGCTAACTTGTTTTTGAAATAAAACTGGCATGGAAGCCTTTATATGTTAAATTTTACACAAATTAAGTTTCAAAATAATAAGCTAAATTTCATTATAATGTGAACTTTCAAGTCTTTGCAGTAACCAACATTTATGCACAAAATAAATTATTAGAAACCATGTCTAACTGTACAAGTGTTGATCTCCACTCTCCAGCAAAGATGGGTGACAGTTTTGTCGGCAGACTTCCCTACTCTCGCCTTCCATGCAAGTGTTACAAAACCCATTTGGTAAAGGAGCTCTGATTAACTTACTCAGGCAATTTGCAAAGGTATGTGAGTATTGCTAACAATGACTAGCACCAAGCATGCTGTTGTAGGTAATTGCACGCATTGCATACCTACATTGTATGATGGTAGATAATAACTACAATGAAAATTGTTTTAGTTTCCATTATGAAGACCATCAGGAAGGCCATTTTAAAATCAATAACTAACTGACTGACTGCATGTTCTTTCTCTATTTTTGTTTTCTACGTCACAGCTTCATACCGACAAGAAGCAAATAAGGTTAGTCCTTACTTTTTTTTGTTGATGTTAACTTTAATCCCATAACTGGATCATGGTGGATCCAACAAATTAGAAGGCTCAGCAAGCTGTTGGTGTGTTGGAACAGTTTGGATTTTGTTCGATAGTGGGGGGGGGGGGGGGGGGGATCCCAGGGTTTTCCCGTAAATGTGAAGTAGAAGGAGAATTTTTGGAAGTAGACAGCAGTAGTTATTCCACCTTTCATATGGCGCAGCTGTGTTTGAGGTTAGGTGTGGGAGGGGGGGCTCCCCTCCAATTGGGGGTGTTTGGGGCCTCTGCTAGGGATAATGGAGAAAGCAAAAAACCTCCAAATCTGATAGGGGGTTCCGGAACCCCCGACCCTCCCCCTGGATCCGCCACTGGTTCTGCTTGACGTGCTTTCTTTTTTCAGTGTTGGCGTCATTGGTTACCCTAATGTTGGCAAGAGCTCAATCATCAACACGCTCAGAGCTAAAAGGTTTGCAGCGTAGCACCGATCGCTGGACAAACAAAGGTACACAATATCTCTTTTCTATTCCATATACAATGTAACTGTGCTTTGTGTGACACACTATAACCTTACGTGACACTAGAAACCTTGCGTGACACTAGAAACCTTGCATGACACTAGAAACCTTGCATGACACTATAAAACCTTGCATGACACTATAAACCTTGTGTGACACTAAAACTGCAACACTATAAACCTTGTGTGACACTAAAAACCTTGCATGACACTATAACCTTGCGTGACACTATAAACCTTGTCCTCGTGTTGCAGGTGTGGCAGTATGTCACGCTGATGAGGCGAATTTATTTAATTGATTGCCCTGGAGTTGTGTATCCAAGTGGTGACTCGGGACACTGATATTATTCTCAAAGCCCGTGGTAAGTGATATTTAGTAAATACAGTAGTAAATAGACAGGAGCTCGCTGAGGACTACAGAGACGCTCAAGAGGGTGCATGGGTGAGTGCGTGATTGAGTGCGTGTGCGATCGAGTGCGTGCGTGCGTGCGTGACGTGCGTGCGTGATCGAGTGCGTGCGTGATCGAGTGCGTGCGTGATTGAGTGCGTGCGTGCGTGCGTGATTGAGTGCGATCGAGTGCGTGCGTGTTTTGTGTGCGTGCGCAGAAGTTTGTTAACCCTCAAAATATGTGTTTGTTCCTCAGTAGTTATCGGCTTTGGGTAAGACGGTTAACCCTTGCCAAAACTATGTTGTACATTAGTTAAAACAGTCAATTTACGTTGTTGAATGTCTTGTTTTTCGACAGGTTCGTGTGGAGAATGTCAAAGATGCGGCTTGTCACATTCCGTGGTATTAGAGCGTGTAAAGCGGGAATACATCACCAAGACTTACAAGATAACATCGTGGAGCGACCCGACAGATTTTTTGGAACAAGTCGCTCAAAGGACTGGTAAAACTACTCAAGGTAGATAGTGTTATGGTTATCTGTTGTTATATATCCATCAGTTCACTTGTTATTTCATTGCTTGGTTTGGTCGTTTGTTGTTGCATATCTCCACTGATATCTCCATTCATTTATTAATTCGTACCATAGTTAATAGAGCGAAATGTTCGTACAGTGTCCATCCATCCATCCATTCATTCATTCATTCATTCATTCATCCATACCATTCATTCATTCATTCATTCATCCTCATCCATCCATCCATCCATTCCATTCATTCATTCATTCATTCATTCATTCATTCATTCATCCATTCATCCATTCATTCATCCATCCATCCATCCATTCATCCATCCATCCATCATCCATCCATTCATTCCATCCATCCATCCATCCTTCATTCATTCATTCATTCATTCATTCATTCATTCTTCATTCATTCATTCATTCATTCATCATTCATTCATTCATTCATTCATTCATTCTTCATTCATTCATTCATTCATTTCATCATTCATTCATTCATTCATTATTCATTCATTCATTCATTTCATTCATTCATTCATTCATTCCATTCATTCATTCATTCATTCATTCATCATTCAATTCATCATTCATTCATTCATTTCATTCATTCATTCATCATCCATTCATCATTCAATTCATTCATTCATTCGTCCATTCATTCGTGTATTTTGTCCTTCCCTCCCTTTCTTTCTTCATTTCGTCGTTTTTCTCTCATTCAAATTAAACTATCAATCAGTGTCTATTTTATTTATTTATATTATTCTTCATTCATTGCCCTTTTGGCACACTTTATAAAGTTTTTATGTTTAGCACCAATTTTGTTAAACAATGTTTTCACACTATTTATTTGTGCTCAAATGTTACCGCTTGGGCAGTTAAACTAAGGTGCTTTGCGGTGCTAAATTTACCTCTTTAGGTTACGTACACTAGAACTCCGTACTGGCAAACGAATAAAGCCGTCTTGCTGGTTTTGCGCAAGTCGTGTTCTTGCGCAATTTCACGTGTTTCTTGCGCAAGTGGTGTAATCCATTTCTACCAGACATGACAGACATGCGCAATAATGCCGTTTCTTTTCAGGGTGGCGAAGCAGACGTCAACACAGTGGGCAAAATGATCTTGAATGATTTTCAACGAGGAAAGCTGCCATACTTCGTGTCACAACGATCAAGGTAGAGTAAATATTCTCGTACTGCAGTCAGCTTGTGAATTAAATCTAATCATCTGCTGCAATGGAGGCACGGTGGTCTAATACTAAGTGCGCACAGCCAGTGTCTAAGCAAGACACTTAACTCTCACAGTGCCTCTCTCCTCCCAGGAGTATACATGTAAATGACAAAATGCTGGCCTATGGAGTAACCTACTAGCATCGCATCCAGGGGGAGTAAGCAATATACCTAGTAGCTTTGTGCTATGGGAACTGGAATTAAGCACCACCAGTCCCCCAATCACTACTTTTTTAAGCAAGAAAGAAAGTCTTCAATCCCCTCCTCTCCTCCCCCCCCCCCCCCCCCCCCCCCCCATTTGGGATCCGCCACTGCCATCTGCTGTTTTGTTATTAGGGGCTCTACTAGACTGCAAAATAGTCCGTATTTTAGCGCAAGAGTCGGGCTGAACGTGGCCCGAAAAGGATCTGGAACGAGTGCGAAAATTACGAGTGAGATTGGGGAGAGACGCTTACGAGGCTCGCGCGTGGATTATCGGCGCTTCGCGCCTCTCAGTTCGCGCGTCGCAAACAATATTTCGAGAAAAGAAGAGACTGTTTTGCAGTCTAGGGCTCTACAGTCATGGTTTACTCTTTTGCAGGAAGGAGAATCAAATCCCGAAGAAGTAGGAAAGAAAGAAAAACACCATCACGTATTCCACCGCTTGCAGAAAGTTTTGTCAAAGACGCAAACTCGGTTCAAGAACAAGCACAAATATCCAATGAAGAACAGTGAACGAAAATGCTGATAATGATTAACAATTCAAAAAGACAGCCATTCAATCGGCGAAGGAAAATAACTCTGTAACAGACTCGAAGCAGGAGACAAATACCACTGCAAGTTCGAACAATAAAAACCGCGCTCAGAAAAATTCGCAAACTGCAAAAGATGTATTTGTACAGACGGTGAAAATACCGAACAGTTAGCTCAGAAGTCAAAGAATGTAAACCTACATGTGAAACAGGACTTCGGTGCTATTAACGTGGGACTGGAGTACACCGGGGACGATGTACAACCTTTGGAGGAAAACAGCGAAGGTGAAGAAGATTTATCTCTTGATAGCGAATCTGAATCTGAGGACGAGAATGAAGATGGTGACAAAGGAGACGAGAATGTGCAGGACGAAGAGCGAAGTGATGACATAAGCGGGCGGCTTATGGAAAACCGAGTAAGTATTCATAAGGTGGCGCGAACCGGGAGAAATAGGAATAATAATTTCGCAACATTACGTCATATTTCGCAATAGAAAAAGCACAAAGAGACCACCAAGGATGGGGCGGGAACCGTGAGTACAGTCGAACCCTATTAAGCGGCCACCTATTAAACGGCCAACCCTATTTAACGGCGCAGCTATTAAAGTCCCAATATCAGTATAATACTGTAATAAAACCCCTATTAAGCGAATAAGTAGCAAAGGACCGCGAACGAAAATGCTGCTGGTATACGTAGGATCTGTAAAAGATCTAATCAGCCAAAAATAGAAATACAAATAAGTAGTAAGGCTGACACTACGTTTAACGCGACAACGACATGATAGAGTCCGAACTGAAAGCCAAAAATGCAACCGTGGGACAGCTGTTTCGACCTGGTTGGGTCTCGTCAGCACGGTGTAGCCGCAAAAAATAGAGCAAACAGCTCGAAGGCCAATTGTCTATTAATTGCTCGTGGTAATGACCTCAGATGGGCTCTTACCTATTAAGCGGGCCAACCCTATTAAACGCCACTTGCCATTTCCCCGAGGGTGGCCGCTTAATAGGGGGGTTCGACTGTATAATGTATGGGATGCGGTAAGATCAGACCGCGGAGAATCACTTGTATGATTACAGACCGAATTGGACTCCACTCAATCCTATTACTATTGTTAATTCCACTCGTTGTTTCGCGTCCGCCTTTTTGTTGCCTTTGTAAAGAGATGAGGAACTTGGAAGTGAAGAAGAGGATTTAACGGACGAAGAGGAGGAGGAGGAGGAACAACAAAGAGACGAGGAGAAACAACCACGTGGAATGTCAACAAATGTGAATACAAAAGACAAGCGCGTGCAAGAAGGATGGCGAAGATGACGATCGCGTAGATAACGATCACGAAGATGATAACGAACTGCAGGTGAAGAAGAAGAAGATTTGGAAATGAGAAGGATTCTAATGACTGAGACTGAGAAGAAGAAACAGAAGTTACTTGAGAAATACAAAAAATTACCAGGTAAAACGTGTTTCATCAAATGCTAACAGTTTATTTTGATTTTTAAACAAGGAAGGCCAGCCGGCATAGAGGACAGAAGAAAGCTACATTTGATCACCCTGATCATCCCCTGTGGCGTCTAGTGAAACAAATATTTCAAATAAAACTAAACATAGATAAGAATTCCAACTCGCACGAGGCTAAGGCCCGGTCAAACGGTCACAACATTCTCACAACATTTGTTGTGACATGTTGTGACATGCCCGGTCAAACGGCCACAACAACCTCTCAACATTTCAAGAACAGAACAAATGTTGTGACGATGTTGAGACAAAGTTTAAATGAATTCAAAACTCTTCACAACATCTCACAACATTGTTGTGAGGGATGGTCAAACGGTCACAACATCGGCTCACAACAAATGTTGTTGAGAATGTTGTGACAAATGTTGTGACCGTTTTGATCGGGCCTTAACCAGTTGGCGGCTATTTACAAAGCGCGGCCGAGGAGTTGAAATAGGGACTATCGAGAACAAATCCAGCTAGTGCAGGATGAAGGGCTTGAACCCGCCGGGACCTCCGGATTATCGAAGATACGCCGAGCACAATTGAGCTGTGTCGATAGGTGTTAATCCACCGGGGGTGGGGGCTCTCATATGATAGTGACGGAGGTGATCATTGGTATCGCTTAGGGTGTCTACATCTAAAATAACCACTGTTGGAGATATTCCGGTACCTTTTAGGGAATTGAGAAAGAAACAATATGACAACGGAGCTACTTGACGTTTTAGAAATGGTACATGTTAGGGGGGAAGTGAATTTGTGCCACGCCCACAAAATGAGATTTTGGTACCTTTTAGGGGTTCTTTTCAAAATTCCCGACGATCACCCCGGTCACTTTTATATGGGAGTGTCCCCCCCGGGGGATGTTAATCGAGTGCTTTTTTGTTTCCCCAGGTGCTCAAAGATTACCCTCACGTCAAGTCCAGGAGTGGACCACGCCCAGTGACAAGCGATTTTCTGTTTCTGTCAGCCCCTACATCGCATGCGTGGAAGCCGAACGAAGCGAGGAAGAAGAGAAGAAACGACATCACACGGAAAACACGAATGCAAATAACACACCACGAGCTCGCCCAGGAAGAGTAAAGAGCGCAAAAGAGAAGCACCAGGCATCGGCAAAGCTTCAAAAATAGGTAAGAAAAGAGGTTTCCTTCGCAGCCGTTATTTGGTTCATCGCGTAACGCTTTGTGAGGAGAAGCGTTGCGTGACCTGTTTATTATTTTCTGGATACCAGTCTACTTCGCAGTTAAGCTGTTACTCGGGTCGTCACGCAACGCTTCTTTCGGACCAAAAAACGGGAGGGAATGAGATTATTCGGTTTTATGATGAATCGATTGTTCGCGCAGATTCTGCTTGTATTTTGGTAAAGGGCTTATTTCATCATTTTCCTCGTCAATTTAATAGCTGTCTATCTTTTCAACAGATGTAACTGGAAGTACTGGTAGGAGACGCGGCAAGCGTAAAAGTGACGACGACAGCGAAACTGATGACTCACCCAAATCAAAGGTATACGGTTAAATCAAGATGTAACGCAACGCGACGATTGCGGTAATGCTACAACGAATGTTTTTATACAGGTTGTCCATACAGTGTTGGGAGACGGTTAGCGCGTTGGACTCTGGATCGAGTGGTCTGGGTTCGAGCGCTGCTTGAGCAAGACACTTCACTCTCACAGTGCCTCTGTCCACCCAGGAGTATAAATGGCTACCAGCGACAACATGCTGGGGGACCTGTGATAGACTAGCATCCCATCCAGGGATGCTAAAATGATAAGCTCCGGTAGTGTGGGCCAGTTTGGCGCAAAAGCGGCTTTATTACCTTAACAGACGGCATTACACTAAGCAACGTTTCTTGCAACTTGTCTCGCAACGGCGTAACAAAATTGCGAGACAAGTTGTACGAAACATTGCCTAGTGCAACAGCGCCTTAGAACCGCCGTTTTCTTGTTTTCTTTTAGCAACCGCGTTTGAAGACGAACAAGCAGAAAATTGGTGTTCGTTATTACGAGGCAGTGAATGTGAAAAACAAGAATCGTAACAAGAAAGCAAAACCCCAGGAAGGACAAACAGGAAGGAAAGGAAGAAAAAGAAAATAATAACTGAATGAAATCTGAAATAACTTAACTACAGTGAATTAAGAAATTTTTCGAAATGATACAACGAGCCGTGATTATAATAAATTCACATTCGTGTAACATGCAGCCACTCTATGCCTTATGAGGGATACGTTTTGCCTAGTTCCTGTACACGGCTTTCTCCCAGGCTTTCACGCGTCAATTCATTTTGGTGACGAATCCGAGAAGAACTCGCTTGGACCACGTGACCCGAAACGGATTGACCGCGGCGAAATGTAGAGGCCTAGGAACTAGGCAAGGATAAGTTATGTGTGAATAGATTTTGCTGAAGGCGTAGAGTGAGCTGAAGCATGGAGATTTGCCAGTGTCACTAAAGGGGAGGTGGGTGGGGAAACTTGTTGAAACCGTTAAGGTGTAGACTTGCGAGGCCTTATGCAAAATGACGTCAGTTGCTCAAAATTCACCACCAAGCCTCGTTTACACGAAATTCTTCTCAGCCTCTGGCGCGTGCACACTGATTGCACGTGGGTATTCTTTTCATCTATGATAAAATTTACAAGTTTGGACCTAACTCGTCCCCAGTCGTCTCTCTTGTCTCCTTTGTTTGGAGTCGCAAGACGCGGGGGATGCGCGGGGGATGCTGGGAAGGAAGAAAGCTTTCCTCCTTCCCGCCACCCTTGCGCTCCCCTCGGCTGTAAAATATTAATAGGAGACAAGAGAGACGACTGGGGACGAGTCAGAGTTTGGACTTCGAAAGTGAGGCTTGGTGGTGAAATTAGCTAGTATGACGTAAACACGCCAGGAGCGTATAAAAGGTGCCGAAAACTCCTGGGGACATCTACAGCCAATGTATGGCGTGTTGATGCAGGAGTGCGTATTTTATCCTATTGCGTGAAAAGTCATGCCGTGGCTTTTCCGCGAATGTAGCTCTTCAATAAATAATGATTTGAAAGGACTGCGTTTGTGTTTATTGTGGTCGAGGTTAACTTCAAACAGCTTCCTTTTTCCCTGAACTCAGTTGTCGCGGGGCGTAACCTTCGTGCTACTGAACAAGTTCAAGACCTCTCTCAACAGAGATAAGTTGTTATCCAATCACTTTTGACTTAAAGTGACCATCAAAGTCCTGACATGAACTGATAAAAACGTACCTTTATAATAGTATTGCAGAAAAATAAAACGTTCTCTTTGCACTTTGTTTATTTAGCCTACGTAGCATTCAACCTCGGTTCCAGGGTCTCTCATCTCCCCACCCCAGAGGCGCGAGGGAAGAGAGCTCCTCCTTGCTCTTTGGGGGCGGTGGATGAGAGACCCTGGGAACGAGGTTGCGTAGCATTCCTTTCCTTTCCGAGAGCGTGAGAGGTACGTGAAAGTTTGGGGTGCACGGATTCCTCCCCTCCCCCCTCAATTTGTTTTGCTCCGTCGTGCTCTCCAGTACATGACTGCTACGCCGGCTACACGTTCTTCTTCTTTATAAAGCTATAGTTAAAGACAAGCTAAGCCAGTCCAAGGCATTTTGAATCATTTTAATCAGGTCCTTGGGTTTATATACACGAACGCGATATCTGTATAGTTCGCAAGCGTTGCGAATCGTAGTCGGTTTCCTTCCCTTATAATCTATGTACAATAAACTGAAACGAGAGAGAAAGAAAGCTTCCAAAAACACCATCGCTTGTAACATCCTATTTCAACAATTTGGTGTAATTCGAAATTTCCAGATTTGGCGTGTTAAATTTTGCCGACTTTGGCTTCTAAATAAAATATTTTTTCGCTCTGGTTTCATTAGCGACCAAAAACTAGGTCGATTCATTAAACGTACATTCTCTGAGTAGAGTCAAACCTTGAGTCGATAAATGTGGTTGTAACTTTTAAGTCAGTGGATGAAACCCTAGTGTGTGATCATTTAAATGAAAGCTATTGAGCAGTACTTTCAAGTAATGCTGTTTGTTTTTGACATTTATGCAAAATGAAATCCACGATTTTTCCACAGTTTTGAACTTAGCACTCTTGGGATTGAAAGGAATGGATAAAATACTGCATTTGTTAAGTTGATGCAAGCTCGTATCCGAAAGCGATGATGCTGTAGATTCTGAAGGGTGAAACCCACTTCCCATGTCTCCTTTCCAACTGCACGTTCTTCGCTAGTAGTATTGACTTCAATTCCACGTAACTTTATCCTGGTGATGCTGTCATTCTCATTTCCCCCACGTCCCTACAGAAGGATCTTATATTTCTCTGCTCTGGGAACTCTATTTATCACCAATCGTCCATCGTACGACAGCGAAGCAAATACCCACGGGTCAGCGGTAGACCACTCCACAGCATACACACTGTCTTCGTGTTCATCAAACGTTGCTATGACTCCGTCTTTTGTGGGCTCTCGGGACCTGAAAACGAGGACGACTAACGATAGTGAGGATGGAAAACGTGTGGCCTGCAGAAAAATTCCATACTGATGACGTAGCTCTACAGAGATACGTGTAGTGTCTCTGATTGGTTGTTGCTCGGTTTTGAATTTCCGCGCGCAAGTAACAACCAATCAGAGACACTACACGGATCTCTGTAGAGCTACGTCATCAGTATGGAATTTTTCGGGTCGACTTGAGCGGAGAAGAATTGAGCGCGCGAATAGAGAAGTCTGTTTACTAAGCCTAATTCGAAATTTAGTTTAAAAATAAAGTTCACAAAGTTTTCATTTCACAAATCATGGCAACTTTTCTTCCATTTAGTACAGATTTGAGCCTAGTGTGTGTGACCATTCAAATGAAAGCTATTGAGCAGTTCTTTCATGTGGTACTGTTTGTTCAGTTTGACAATTTTGCAAAATGCAATTCAAGATTTTTTCCCCTCAGTTTTGAACTTAGCACAAGGGTTAACTCAGACTCACCCTTTGTCTTGCATTCCATCATCTTCATCTTCCTCATCCAGATGACCAAACGGTTCAGATGATAAAGACACAATGTTGTTTAGAATCACTCGACTGTCACTGCTCGATGTCAACAGAAGCTGATCATGGAAATGATTATACCGCACACTCCACACCTGTAACACAACAACAACAAGAGCACTGCAGTGCCAAACCACAAATATAGAAAACAAGAGCGTATAAAATAAACGCAAATGCAAACGCAAGCAATCTCGAACCAAGAGTCCACGTTCCCCTATACCAGCGAACGGAAAATGACACGTTCGCATTACATCTCGTCTCGCTTCGCTTGCTTGCGTTTGCGATGGTTCATACGTGAACCAATTGCAAGCTAGCCTCCGAACGCCTGGAACAGGCTAATTGCAAGCGCAAATGCAAGCGCAAGGAAAGGACAATATTCCTTTTTCTTGCGCTTGCATTTGCATTTGCGTTTTCGATGTTCACACGTACTATCGCTTGCATTTGCGTCGCACGTGTGACCAGGCTTTTTTAAAACTCTTAGTTGAGTATCAACTTGAAGTTGATAAGGTAAATTAACCGCCGTAGCGAATTTTGAAAGCTGACGTTTCGAGCGTTAGCCTTTCGTCGGAGCGGTCCGGATTCAAATGCTGGCAGGGGTCAGTCTGTTGTGTTCTTGGGCAAGTGTTTCTTCTTTGCCTGAAAGTATGTTCTGCATGTTCTGGGTCCCATGAAGCGCTATGTGTCACAGAAATTTTCATTAACTGGAAGAAAGGAGCGAAAATTGAGCTAGCAGGAAAAGTAGTGAAATGTTACCAGTGTGAGTGATCTTGCAGCACCATCAGGGGTTCTGTGGGGTTCCTTGTGTCCCAGAATCGCATCTTACAATCATCACCACAGCTGACCAGTATATACTGCTTGTTCGGGTTGAAGTCCAGATCACGCAGCAGTTGGTTATGCGCACTCTCGATTGTGTACACAGGCCTGGGACCGAAACAACAATATTGAATATTTAATAATTTAGATGGGGGCATAATTGAGGGGGGAGCTTATTACAAAATCTGACTTCCAAAGAGGGGTCTTATTAGAGGGGGGGGCTTAATAGAGGGGGAGGGGGGGGGAGGGGAGGGCTAAATAGAGCTTTTAGGGTATTGAAAAGTTCCAGCAGTAACGAATACACTCCACACATCCTTTCAACTAGACTTGCCACAAGTCGTCTTCTTTAAGCGAAACCGAGCGACGAAGTCGCGACAACGAGGAAACGAAAACCAACGAAAGGGGAAAATAATATTGGAAAGGGCTTTTAGAAAGTCTACCTTTCAACAAAGGTTTGAACATGCTCTTTACACGCCCACTACCCTGGGACCGTGACGGTAAATACTGACCTCATTGTCCTAACATCCCATCCTCTGATCGTTGCATCATTTGCTGTGGCAATCTGGGAACCACTGTGATGAGGGTTCCACCGACCTGTTGTGAACTTGGGTTGACCTTTACCTCTAGCCGAGCTTGAGTCAATGGACTGTGTAGTCAAACAAAAGCAGCCACTAAGTCTCTGGTATACAATACCTGTTTTCTCTCCAAACCCGAGGTCAGCTTTGTAGATGTATGTCAACAGGAGCTGGGCTCCTGATGTCAATAGGCTGATGTCAAGATTTTTTCGGGGGCCAAACATGCATTAGTTAAATCACAGATTCATTCACACTTCTGTCTCTTTTGTTTGTTGAGTATCCCACCCCTTGCTGTTTGCACCCCCTGCAGTTCACACTCCTGTTGTTCCCATTCCCTGATGTTCCCATCCCCTGCTGTTCCCACTCCCTGATGTTTCGCATCCCCTGTTGTTCCCACCCCCTGCTGTTCCCACTCCTGCAGTTCACACCTCTGTTGTTCCCATTCCCTGATGTTCCCATCCCCTGCTGTTCCCACTCCCTGCTGTTCCCACCCCTGATGTTCCCATCCCCTGTTCTTCCCACCCCCTGCTGTTTCCATCCCCTGCTGTTCCCCACCCTGCTGTTCCCACCCTCTGTTGTTCCCACCCACCCCCTGCTGCGCCCACCCTCTGCTGTTCCCAAACCTGATGTTCCAATCCCTGCTGTTCCCCACCTGCTCCCTCCCTGCTGTTCCCATCCTACTGTTCACACCCCCTGTTGTTCCCATCCCCTGCTGTTCCCACCCCTGCTGTTCGGGATATCCAGCCCCCTGCAGTTCCCACCCCAGCTGTTGGTGAGTATCCTGCCCCTGCAGATCTCACCCCTAGTGCAGTGTACTTATATTTTATTTGATGCTAACACACCTCAGCAGTTGAAGCACTTCTGTCAAGATCCCACAGCTCAAGATGCTGTTCACAAACAGACACAAACTTGACTTCCATCTCCAGACGGGTTCCATAACACACTGATATGGAACAAAGAGGAATGATCATGGTAAAAGGTATACAGGCAGCCTACTGCACATGCTCTATTCATGGCGGCTTACGTTATTTCCTCAGTTTAACTAAAAATCAATAGTTAGTTAATATGATGTGTCTGTACTAAGGTATGCAAGAAAAATTATACGCATTCCATGATGCTCCATTGTCATATGTAAAACAGACAAGTTCCTGGCTTACTTCATAATGCAAACAGTTGTCTTGTTGATCAACTAAATTGATCAATAATTACACCAACCTTCTCATATTCTCGTGCTTGTTATCAAAGTGACAGATAAGCTGTAATGATCGGGAATGTCCACTTCCAGGGGAGATCCAGGGGAGTCCAGGCCAGGGGGTTCAGTGTCATCCACTGGGGATTCTCCACAGCGCTCCTTGTATTTCACAGCCTTGGACTCTGACACTGCGTCATTGATTCAAACAGTTATTATTATGACAAATAGACCCTTTCAGCCCTAAGCTCAAACTAGTGAATTCTCCCTACTGATTCTCATACAAATGTTCCAATTTCAGTTGTGAGAATTTGATAGTTCATCAAGGCAGTATAGTACCTAATTGTTGATGAGCTTGCTTATTTCCATTACTTGTCTGCTGGACAATGTTAGGCAATAAGTCAACTTGGAGGTTTAAGCTACAACACTGTCAAGACATTAACTTGATTCTTTTTTTCTGTGAGTTGCATAAAATTAATTGTAATTAAATTATTGAATGTGTGGTTCCATAAAATATCCATACCCTCCTCACAGAAGGTTTTTTTTTGACCCCCCCCCCCCCACCCCATCCCCCCCCCCCCCCCCCCCCCCCCCCCCCCCCACCCACTTGGAATTTCCAGTTAGCTTCAATGACTTTTCCTTAAAAATTTGGGTATGAACCCCCATCACTCTGGAGCCGCACCAATTTCACCTTTGTTGTAACATGTTGCCAAGATAGTTTTATCCGTTGGGCTTGTATTCATGGACCTGCAATTTAAGAGTTTGTCAATTGAGAACAATCTACAGTCCACTTGACAAATCACAGTAGTTTTATTCCCTGTTTCTAAGTTTGCTAATTAGAAGGTTTGAGATGTAGGAAGACAACAGTAATGAAACTAAACTAAAGAAGTTTATCTGGTGTGATCGTCCAGGTGAGGGTGGTCCTGAAAGAAACTGTTGTTCAGGTGACTGACGTTTCGACAACCTGAGTGGAAGTCATCTTCAGAGATTGACAAGGAAGGGGAGTCCTGTACCCCTTTGCTTTAATAAAATACTCACCATATTTCTCCGCAGAATGCATAAACACATTTTTTGATAACATTGCTTTCATCATCAAAGTCTATCAGATGAACCTGAAATTTGCAAAATTCAGGTTTTCATTTTTGTCGCCAATTTTCAATGTTTAAACTTGGTTTAACTGATGTGAACAGAGTAAAAGGGAGAACACCAAAGTTGCATGTGATCTCACCTGGTTTTCAAATTTAAGTGACTGAGTACCAACAATGAATCGTATCACGTCTGTCTCTGCATGTTGAGGGACCAGTGCGCGAGCCTAAATTAACAAACATTCGTGTTAGTGTCACAATGTTGAAAAGTTTATTCTTGTAATGGGCCGTACCATCATCATCATTATCATCACCTGGCTAACCTTGGCTCCCCATCGGATCAACGAATGCTTCTCATTTAATTAATTTATTAATTCATATATTTTTGTTGCCATTGCTTCCTTCACAAATCGTGAGACTTTACACCGATGATCTTCGCAGTGGATTTCAAAAAGGTGCAGTGTACTGGCATATAATCTGAGTATTTGGCATATACCGGCATATGTATTTTGGCATGCATATGACCACTTTGACGCAGAACTTTGAAAACCTTGGCCGTATCTTCGTTGGTGCATGGGATGTACATGGAATGCACCCTGGCTTGCGGATGTCTCGCCAAGGATAACAAAGTATTTAAAGAACATTAACATGCAGAGAAGAGATGGGCAAGTAAATTAATACTAAACACCAACTCTACATATGATGCACCAATTTAGAAAATTAAAAGGCAATAACTTGTTCTACTAACGTCACTAAATTAAGCTTAAGCTTATGTAAGCTTATAAGAAAACTTCAGATTTATGACTGCTGAAATTTCATCATTTCTTCTCTAAATTATCCTTGTCGTTTTTAAAGACTTCATTTATGGAAACTACTTCTCTTTAAATTATTATTAAACGTCCTTTCAATTAAAAAAATAAGCAAATAAAGCAACTACTTACATTTAATTCTAAGCCATAAAATAACCGGAGAATCGTCCTCCATTTTGATTTAGGCGGAAGCCGCTGAACCGGAAGTCTGCGGACTCATTCGATCCCAGTCCCTGCGCGTCTCTACACAGCTGTCCATGGCCAGCTGGAGTGGAAGAAAATTGCAATATCACGCGACATTTATAGTCCGGGAGTTCCTCTATTAGTTTCCCTCCGATCTCTTTATCATGTCGTCCTTTGCACCACGAGTAAGAAAGCCAGACGATCGCCGGAGTAATGGTGCAGCAGGCTGACAGCAATGCTGAATTCTTTCCAGGTTGTAGATCGAGAGATTTTTCCCATGCTATGCATACTTATAAGCTTAAAATATATTTTGCTCTCTTCCTCTCAGCGTTTGTCACAGTCAATACAGGGTGTGTCATATTTGTCGAATCTCGGACGTTTCTTGCTTTTTTGGTAGGGATAAGCAAGATTGAATACAAGCCTGATGGAGGACCGGGGATAATCTCTGCTTTAAACACTACAATTCGCAAGAGGTAATGATTTGAAGAGATATAAACTATCGATATCACGACCGGCCGGGCTGTGGGGGCTTCCATCGTCAAGTCGAAACGTCTGACAGGTTAATAATAGAATATGAACTCGTTACTTCACTTTACCCCAACTTAGGTTAATTAGTTATCAAGAATCGCTCTGTATAGATGTATACACTGTAAAATTTTAAGCATGTACAGTAGTACTCACTGCGTACTACTGTACACCCTGCCATGGCCGTGACGATGAAGGAAGTGACATCTATTGTCCAGCTGCAGACCACCTCCAGTGATACCTAAGTTGCCAGACCTGAAATTTTAATTTCCAAGTTCAGTGAATTGGTAGATATTCACAGCACAGTGAAGTTTGAAAATTTTAAAGTGTGCACTGATTGCTAAAGTTTCCATCTTATTTGGCTGTTTAGCAAAGGGAAAACCTGCTTTGACATCATTTAATTATTTGGAGAAAACTTAATAAATAAATTATAATCAACAGGTGGTTATGGGAAAAAACTATGGAGGAGTGGTGTCGATTTTCTGTCTGTTTCTGGCACACATTCAGGGGAACAGGTATGATGTTTTTGTATTATAAATGTACAGTGGAACCCACATACGACCAACCAGTTAATACAACCACTTTGTTAATTCGTCACGTTGGACTGGAACTACAGCTTGCAATTGAGGCTCATGCCGGGAACTTGATCTTTCAAATGCAAATATTTTAATGATATTCCCCTGCATGAGCCTCAATTGCAAGCTAGTTCCAGTCCAACCGTGAGAATACGAATATTTGCTCTATAAAACACACCCCTTGTCAGTATTACCACCAAGGACCACCATTTGGAGTCGCCAGCCATCTGTGATCACGGCAATCAAGAGTATGTCACTCACTCAGCAGAAAAATTATCATAAATTACTTATTTGTTTTCAATATTATTCAGGTGCTGATCCGTTTGGTTTTCTACAATTCACGACACTGGGAAGACGGAAGCAACAGCTTGGAAAATGCAAAAAGAAGATTAAGAGCAGCGTTTGAATTTTTTGAGAAACTTGGTGTAAAATATTACACATTCCACGATAGGTTAGTACAACCAGGAGTTGTATAGCCTCCTTTGCAGGCAAGCCTGGACTCTCAGCCATCAGCTATGGGAGTCTGGGTAAAAAGAGAAACAAATCGGGGAGGGGGGGAGAGAAATATTTGGCCTTCCTTGGCCCCAGTTCCCCCTGGTTGAGATTCATGGTTCCAGACTCCCATTAGAGTTGCCTGCAGGGGAGGCTTGTAGCCAAATGTTAGTGCACTGGACTTTGGATGAGAGGTCTGGGCTCAAACTTTTGGGTGGGCAGGGTCATTGTGGTGCATGTGTTAATGCCTCTCTCCATCTTGGAGTACATTTTTAGAACATCCATGGGGAGGAGTAACAATACTGAAGTCATCGCTTAATGTGCTACACTAACCGTAAAATTAGCACCAGTACTGACGAGCCATCTGATTTGGTTGGCTGCGCACAGGTACATGTGAACATTACATGCATGGTAGTAACTTTCTTCTGTTTATTTTTTTATTAGGGACATTTCCCCTGAAGGAGATAACTTGAAAGAGACGAATGCTAATCTTGATCAACTCACTGATCTTGCCCTTGAGCTGCAGGGGAAGACTGGAGTCGAGCTGCTATGGGCAACATGCAACTTTTTGCCAACCCAAGGTATTTTAATATCTACTGCTTTTGCACCTTGCACAAGGGGGTGAGAACATGAGAACAGAGGCCTGGGTGAGACATCTATAGAGGTGGAAATATGAAGAGAGTGGGAAGCAGGAACCAGGAGAACATTTTAAAAATAATAAAATAGGAAAACATTTTGTAACATATTTGTGTAATATTTTGCTATAGACAAAAACACAGAGGCAGATCCAACTTAAATGTATAGGTAGGGAGTAAAAATGTATGTCCAGTTCAGACCCCCTGCACCTCCCCTCTTCTCTCCCCTCTCCTCCCTCTCCCCCTCTCCCCTGATCAATGTGTTTTGAGCATTTACCATAAAAGCTCTATTAAGCCCCTGGGGGCTTATTTAATTTCAGGCCTCAAGAAGGGGGTGCTTATTAGAGAGGGGGGCTTAATAGAGAGGGGGGGGCTTATTCAAATCATCAATTTTCAAGAAAATTCACATTAATTTTTCAAACTTTACTATTACACCACTAACTAAAACAGAATAAGGAATGGGTTTATGTATGACCGTCTTACAAAGGAAACGTCATTTATACCCTAACTCGACGATAGTTCTGGAAATTATAGACGTTTCAATACAAAGTGACTAAAACGCCAGAAAATATTGCTGAAAAGTAATTTACATCAGCCTGACGGAAGGTGAGGGGGGGGGGGGGGGGCTTATTACAAAATCTGACTTCCAAAGGGGGGCTTATTAGATAGGGGAGGGCTTAATAGAGAGGGGGTGCTAAATAGAGCTTTTACGGTAATTGTTGCATATCAACAGGTATATGAATGGAGCAGCCACTAATCCCGATGCCCATGCATATGCTCATGCTGGTGCGCAAGTCAAGAAAGGACTGGAGATTGCCAAAAAACTTGGAGCAGAAAATTTTGGTAGGAAAGGAAGAGTCATTAAATTTTAATCACTGACTGAAATGATTAGCTATAATATAATATAGTTACATGAAAATGATGTTAAGCTTCACTCCATACAAATTACTTTGTTTGCAGTTTTCTGGGGTGGACGAGAGGGTTACCATACTTTACTTAACACTGACGTCAGGAGAGAGCTTGATCACATGGGAAGCTTTTTCCAGATGGTCGTAGGTAAGTACGATGGTGACTGATAAAAATTCTATTAAACTAAGGGGTGGCGAATGGTCTTCCAAAAAATATGGGTCTCAAAATTTTAGTCGAATTTCATGGGTCTCACAGTCTCGTTTTTTTGAGTGGCTGTGTACGTCTCGCAGTGTCGACTTTTCGCAAAGCAGTCTTTTACATGTAGAGGTCAAAATCTTAAAGGTCAAAAAAGTATCGGGCTCGCAGAGAAAAACGCTAGTCTCGCCATCTCACAAAGTCTCGGATTTACCACGGCTACCCCTAAAATACTACAGCTGCAAAATTCAGAAGCTGACACTGTTCCATGCATTCCTTCTCTTGGGTCATTACTTTTACTGCAGTTCTATTACCTGCAGTTACAAGTTTTGTTGTTGTGTCAATGTTGAACGTATTCTCTGGCATCTTGATTTTCAGATTATAAGGAGAAGATCGGATTTACAGGCCAGTTGCTTATTGAGCCCAAACCAAAGGAACCAACTAAACATCAGTATGATTATGGTAAGTACATGTATATGAAATGTGAATCAGAATAACTCTTTTGAACTTAGAACCTCCTGCTCTCATGTCCAATCTGACCTGGTAAAAAGACTAAAAGAGACAATAAAGTGTTAGCTAATTATCACTCAGAAGTGTTTGGACAGCTAGACTGCATTCCTATCTTCCTGATTTCAGATGCTCAGACAGTTATCGCTTTTCTGAAGACGTACGGACTGGAGGATGATTTTAAGGTCAGTTTGTCTGTAGAAGTGTAACTTGCTCACACGAATCCATTTCTTGGGATAAACATAGGCAACATTTTCAAATTCTTAGTGCACAGAGCATCCGTTGCAGACCGGCATTCCTTTGGCTTCCTCGGGCAGTTTTGTTTGCGCGCAATGCAATGCAAAGCCACGAAAGCTAGTGGCGAAGACAGTGGCGAAGACACGACAACCTCGTTCCCAGGGTCTCTCTTCTTCCCGCCAAAAGCGATCGTTGAAGACACGAGAGGAACGAGGCGGAGGAATTCGCCACTCACGTATTTTGCCACCGTGCGCCAACAACACGCAGGCTGCGCAAAGTAGATGTTCAATTGGTAGGAGCGATTTATTTGCGACAAGCTAAAAGTAGTGACATTCCGTTCTCTTAGAAAGAAAATTACTAGTCTCACAGTGTCTCTATTCCACAGCTGAACATTGAACCCAACCACACCACCCTGGCTGGACACTGCTATGAACATGATGTCGTGGTGGCATCCAAGTAAGTATCAACCAACCATTTGTCACTTGACAATCAGTAGTATGTGCACACGAGAAGAGGAAAATAAACAAAATGTAAGCTAGAGAAAGCTAGGGGATCCTTATTTCTTGTGCGTCCTTGCTGTAAAAGGAGCTGGAAACGTCCGATGGCCAAAGATGGCAAGCGCGAGAAAACATGCAACCAATGACAAGAGCAGGAAAACATGTAGCACATGGCACTGAAGCGCGGGAAAATATGTAACCGATGGCTAACCTTAGAAAACATGTAACCAATAATTAGCGCGATAAAAAATGTAACCTGAGTGGCAAGGCGGGAAATTATGTAACCAATGGCAAGCAGAGGAAAAGTCACGTGAGTAAATTGGTAGCTGAAAAAGTGGCAATGGCATCGTCATTCTGATGCCTGATGCATCATTGTATCGTTACATGAACCTTAATAAACGTCATCGCAAAGCTTTCTTGTCAGTATGTAATGTAAAAATATGGTTAGCTCTATTCCACGTTCTTCTATCACATAAGTTTTTCATTCTCATTGGCAGGTTTGGTTTTCTTGGTTCGATTGATTCCAACACTGGGTCACCAGATCTGGGCTGGGACACAGATCAGTTCCCTATGGACATCAAAAACTGCACTTTCGTTATGAAGGTACAGAGTACAAGTGAAATGAAAGAAGTCATGAAGAAGTGGTATTTCGTCATATTTCTTCGCAAAAAAACTAGGCCAGGCTCGATTTCCGCCGCTCTTAGGCCTCATCCACACTAATGCATTTTCGTTTGAAAATAAAAAACGGAGCGTTTCGAAAACGCATTAGTGTGGACGGGGCCTCAGTTAGTTCCTCCCGGAGAAGTGCTTCGTTGGAAGCAGCACACCAGGCTCTTAATTGTGTGGTAATCGAGCCTAACAGTTAGATTTGACAGCCTCGTCTGTATGTGGGTCCTTAAGCTCGCTCTGCTACCATTTCTGACTCAGTTGCATAGTCTGATGCAAACACAAAAGACAGTTTGGGAGAATTCAGAAGTTCATGTAAACCCGAGCCGCAGGCACGCGCGCGTTATATGATCAAAATTTTACAAGAGATACTAATATGTTTATTACTGATTGATTGCAGACCGTTATTGAGCAAGGAGGTCTGGCGCCCGGTGGACTCAACTTTGACTGTAAAATACGCCGTGAATCCACTGACCTGGAGGATATGTTTATCGCTCACATAGGTAAGCGGATGATTTGTATAATCCATGCGCTGAAATAATGGAAGTCACCGGAACTTGAATTATTTCTATATACCAAATCTTAGAATAGTGTTTTTCGCGTGTTGTAAAAAATGTAGTCAACAATAATAATTATTGACTTGATATAGCGCCTTTTAACATTAAAATGATCAAAAGCGAAGTCAACGAAGCAATGCGGAATTGACTACCGCGCAAGTACAAAACGAGAGCGAGTGGACTACTTGTATTTAATAGTTTTAATAAAAACGTTCCTCGTTCTCACACAAAAATTATATTTTGTCACTTTTTTAACAAAAAGGAATATCACCAGCATGTAATGACTCACAATATCTTTGTTTTAAGGTGCAATGGATTCATTCGCTCGCGGCCTGAAAAATGCTGCCAAGCTGATAGAAGACGGGACCTTGGCCTCCTTAGTCAAAGTCAGTTTAAAGGCACCTTTCTGTTTGTTTGTTTGTTTGTTTGTTTGTTTGCTTGTTTGTTTGTTTTGTCTGTTAGTTCTAATGATGGAAAACAGTAGACGTTACCTAGTAACACGACTGTCGTTACGTCACGCTGCCTAGCAACATGTAATAACTCCGTGAAGAAGAAGACACCCTCCAGTTGAACCATGTCAATTTTAAACATTTCCAAAGAATAACCACAAAGTCGCTTAGTGGCTCCCCGCTCCCTCCCCGCACCCTTCCCGCACCTCCCTCCCGCACCTCCCCTCCCTCCCCTCCCTCCCCGCACCCTTCGTTAGAGTTATGGTTCCTTGTTGTTTTGTTTTTGTTTATTTTGTTTGTTTGTTTTGATTTCAGGAGCGTTACAGTAGTTTTGATCAAGGAATTGGAGCAAAGGTGAGAAAGGAAACACATCTTTAGAGGAACTTGAGGTATGTGAAGCCATGTTTAAAATAAATTACCAATTACCGTAACTAATTTTCACGCGGGTCCTCTATCGAGATCCAACTGTTTTTTGAGGAGGGAGGAAAACCGGAGTACTCGTGGAAAGACCCTTGGAGCACTGAATATGACTCCCGGCTGGAATCGAACTAACCTCCTACGCAGGAGGAAAGATTGCGTGACGAGCCCAAAGAAAGTCTGCGTAGGAGGCTAGAATCGAACGCGACCCACGTTTGGTCTGCGGTGGGAGGCGGTAGAGATTTCTTCTAAGATATTAATCAGGCAGCGCAGTATACGAGAAATATTATACCTTGTTCGAGCTTCGCATGCATGGTGGCGAAATTACAAGATATAGACCTTTCAAGTGAGCCTCGCTATCTCCAATAATTGTTAATGTTTTCATTAGGTAGTATAACTGATAGAGCAGTTTTCAATTGAGTGTCGAAAGTAATTTGCGTTTGCTTTGGTTTTGCTTTTGCTTTTGCTTTACTACGCTCTGTGATTGGTTTGAAAAACTTGCGCTACGTTCTTAACCAATCAGATGCCAAAGCAAAACCAATCACGAATTGGTCGCACGCGTTTTCCCGCGCTTGGCGCTGGTTACATGTATTTGCTTTAAGTTCTGATTGGTTCCTTGTGTTGTTTTCGTCTGTTGTGATTGGCCAGAGTAATTACTTTGGTTTCTACACTCAACTGAAAACCGCTCTATACTGAACTATTCTTTTTGTGATGATATATTGGTATTTATTTTTGTTTGTTTTGTTTGTTTGTTATTGCAGGCTTACATTCTGGAACACGGAGAGCCAAAGTTGATATCTGGAAAACAGGAGAAATGCGAAGCGATTGCCAATTATTTTGTGTAGATGAATTATCAACCACAGCCATATTAGCGTTGAGTAAATGAACGATTTACTCCGAACTCTGTTCAATCAACGGCTGCGTTTTTCGCGGCTGTCAATCATCTTAGCGGACCTCTCAGGAAACAGAACTTCGCTTCAACGTATTTAAAGGTCACGTGCGTGGTTTGTGATTGGTAGATTTCGATCCATTTTTTTTTTTTTTTTTTTTCAGGTCCATTTTTTTGTCGTCGTAATTATGATTGACAGCAGGGAAAAATGCAATTTTAAACTTCAGACTTCGCGTGTTATTGAAAGCCGCAGTAAATACCCAATCAAGATTAACGCAACTAGAAGACTTAGTTTAGATGTTTTATACAAATAATCGTGTTGAGAAATACACGAAAATGGACAGCACAGTGGATTTTATGTGCCTAGGTTTTGTAGGGGTAATAGCGAAAGGGACAAACACATAATATAATGTTTTAAGATAAATATTTTTCCGCAATTAAAATTGACGTGAAATGTTTAATTTGTAAGCTTGTAATTTTCTACTAACTGTACAGGATCGTAATAAATAAATATCACTGATTACCGGGATCCGTAATAACGTGAAAAATCCTGTACTGGATAAAACGTGGAATGAGCGTTATTTTCCGAGAAGCGTGATCTGTTCCCTCTCCCCATCTCCCCGATTTACCACACAATTTTTTTTCAAGTTCGCCGTTCACAATCCGTTTTAATCTTCTCCGTCCTTCACCATCCTTGTTCCTGTTTGGTTTATTATCACCTCTGGTGTTTTTCAGCCTTAGTAGACTATTATTTTGAGGTTTTCTACAGTCTGAAGGTGATTATGCACTTCTCAAAATATTTGAAGTAAAGTTAGACTGAAAACCGTTCCGTGAATTTTTCCTCAGAACTGAACGGCGATAAGCTTATAGGCACCGTTCTGTCTGTAGTCAGCGTAGTCGCCTCGTGTTTCCAAGCTGTGATCAGTGTTGCCCCAGAAAACAACGAAATTAAAATAGACTAAACCTTGTCTCGCACCCAGATACTCAACTGATAATGAATCACAATACAGTGTATCAACCTCGTCCCCAGGGCCATCTCCGCTTTCAAGATGGCGGGTGGCCGCGAAGAAGACCCTGGCGAAGAGCATGTCACGTGTCTCCCAAAACATTGGAGATTTTGATTGTTTCAAAATGGCAGCGGGCTCGCAATTGGCTAATTTTGTGGTCGCGTGACCTGCTCTGGCGCCAGGGTCTTCTTCGCGCCCACCCGCCATCTTAAAAGCGGATATGGCCCTGGGGACGAGGTTGTACAGTGTATATAGTCAACTCAAATTCGAACACAGGAACACCGACTGGACAGCAATCCCGTTTTGTATGAACGCATTTCAAAGCTCATTTAATTATATGCAATAAGGAAGACTTTCATGTAAGAATATAATCGACTGAATTACATGATGCAACAACAATTTATTAAGGTATTTCCATATATATACATGGTATTACCTATTTAAACTAGAGGAAGTTATAATAATTAAAGTCAAAGCTTTGAAGTCCATGGGTTTTGGTTGAGAACTTCCAGGAAAAGTTCTCACAACGGAATATTACCGATGTATGTACATGTTGACCCAAAGCGCACAATATTACTTATACTGACTACAAATTCCCATCATTAACACTATAGCTGTTGCAGTCGGTTTAATCTAGTACCAGATCTTCTCTTGAGACCGAAGAGTGAAAATATCTGGATACGCAGTTTATGGCAGTTGGGTATAAACGACGACTGGTCTGTTTTTTTTTAAAACCCTTAAATATCAGAAAGGTTTTGGGGAGTTATCCAATCAAGAATATTGAGCAAGCATTTTTGAAACTCACGTCAGCTTGTCGCTGTTTGGATACGTCATGTTGCCTAGCAACGTCCTTGCTAAAAACCGCGAGCACAGTCAATATTCTCGCAGACACAATGTCAATCAATATTAGAGAGTTATTTTCCCGACTGCATGTCAAAACATACATTTCACATTACAACCGATATACGGTAGCCTATCTCGGCTATCCGATAAGCTAACTGTAAGCTTCAAAAGTTCTAGATCTTACTAAAACGTTTTAAATAAATAACTTTTACAGGTGGGGAACAAATGCCAGTTTTGAAGCATACCTTACTGATTCTGATTAGGGATGGACCATTTTATTTTGAGGGGGGGGGGGGGGGGTTGGGCAATTACCAAAAAAAAATTCATGCACAGCAAAAGTAGAGAGAAAAAATCGTACAAAGCGAGCGAGCGAGCGAGCTCACAAGCAAAAGATGAAAAAAAACTTCTTGCATAAACTCAAGACGGAAAAAAAATTCGAGCTCAGAAAAATTGCCCAACTCCCCCCCCCCCCCCCCCCCTCAAAATAAAATGGTCCATCCCTTATTCAATGAAAATAGCGCCGCGAACATGGTGCGATGAGGATACGACATGTTGCTTAGCAACTTCAGTGACGAAAACCGCGGGCTCAGACGAGATTCCGCCCACTGCTGGTACTTATTCCCCTGCTCTTCAGTGGCGGACTTTTTATCACGTAAGGCAAAACCAAGATCAACATGTAAAACAGTACTCAACAAATATTATGAAACCTTTAGGAATTGAAGATAATTAACAATAACGAGTATGAACATTATAAATTACATTAGTAAAAATCTATTAGTATACTAATGCAAATGAGACAATCTGATTGGCTGAGCTACTCGTACACTATCAGCCATTAGTGTGCAGTGGCTGGAAGTCGTCTACAAAATTGCGGTTTCTTCTCGTTTCTCCGAAGTTTCGGAGGAGGATTTAGAGTTATTACTAGACAATTATTATGATTTTTACTAAAACATGCGGCCTCATCAACTATCACATCATAGAAATTGAGAGCGAATAATCTAATTGTTAATTATGGACAAGCTTGAAAACTTCAGCTTCACGTCTTCATGTTTAGATCTAAACGTCACCTCGTTGTATCATGGTGTTCATTTACAAGCTGTTTTCTATTTAACAATTAGACGGCAAGCTCGAGAGCGAGCCGTCTAATTGTTTTAGCATAACCCAGTGGCTGATCTATTAAACATATAGAATATCGATAAAATTGATTTATTGGTGGTTTTGTTTAATACTTTTTGGCCACAATGCACGAAAAACTGTGCGCGCGCTCCAGAGCTGTCTATAGATCAATAGTAGGTGCATGTGTAGCCAATCAGATTGCGAGTTTGCCAATAATCAGCCGCTGGGTTATGCTAACATTAGTTAGCGTTCATATAAAGTACATTACAGTTTTGAGCACTTATACTCAGTGAAGGTGTTGCTTCAAGTCTTCAATGTAATAGTAACTTTCCCGTCGCCTTTATTAACACCCGCCATGTTCTGGTGACTTGTGCCGCTATTGTACGACCCCCCTCCCCCTGCCACACCACTCGTGGAATTCCCAAAAACTCCCCCACCGGAATACCCGCCACCCCCACCACCAAGCACAAAGGCGAATCCACCCCCACCGAAGCCCCCGTTGGATGCAGGGCATGTTCCCCCAGTTCCGCCTTTAATAAAACTCAAGGATCCCTGTGAAATTCCAATTCTCCCTCCTCCGTCCCCTTTTAGCCCCGCCCCACCTCCCACCACTGAACTAGAATCAACGTTACAGGGCTCTCCACCAGTCCCTCCCGTCCCACCGCATCTGGTACCATTCTCTGTTGCCTGACCTGGGTCACCGTCTTTAAAATTGTCTCGTGATGTCCCTCCTCCCCCTCCCCCACCGGCAATGATTAGCGGTGTGTTATTTGTCAGAGTCACAAAACTTCCTCCACCCCCACCCCCTGGCCTATCGGCAAAGCTCGTACCACGGTCACCCTCTTGCCCCACGAGGATTTTAAGTTGAGTTCCTTGTGCAAGTTGAAAAGTTCCTTGCATCTTCGCTCCTAATCCACCGATCCTCCAAGATCCAGAAACACCTAATGTGCCATTAGCGCCTGAACCACCTGATACTTCGATGACGTAACTTCCGGTCACGGGAACAGTCCATATTTGGATGCCATTGTTTAAAGAGACTTTACCTTCCAGCGATGTTCCTACATATCCAGATGTATTACTCGGCCCAGTCTCACCTCTGGCGCCCAGGGCCGTGAAGAAAAAGGTTTGTTCTAAGAAAACAGTGTAGACAATTTTAAATCAAGGCACGCGCCAACAAGACCGCCAGCTACGCAGACTATCGCGTAATTTTACTTGAGTCAAATAAAATAGAGCAAATGGATGAACTGCCTGTGTCTACGTTCAATCCACCGTAAGAAAAAAGATGGCGGCTGTACATTTTACCACAATACCTTGCGAACCTAACACAGCCAAGAGGCACATCTGAAAGCCATGTTTTGCGAAATTCGTCCCTGTACTAACAACATTGTGTATGCTAGGTTTGAAGTTTTTAGAACTTTTCTGTGCGTTTTTCTGAGCGTTTTTAGGGTTTTCGTGCGCTAAGAATTGTGGGTAAATGTACCAGTCGCCATCTGTTTTGTTACGGTGGAATATCGGCATAGATAGTAAGTTAATTAGTTCATATTTTAATACCTTCATTTCCAGTCTCTTCAGTGCTGTATTCATCCTAAGAGGAAAACAGAGTAGATACAACAATAATAAAACCAAACTTCCGCCACTCGTGTTCACATAAACGCATTGAAAACATGGAAACAGAGTCTTTGACATTGGACAACCTACAAACTATAAAGGTGAAGCCGAACTAGTGCCAAACTGACCCACACTGCCGGAGCTGCTTATCCCGGTTTCCGTAGCATGAAGCCGACTAGGAGTATTGCTACTCCCCCAGGTTGGGATGCCAGTCCGATCGCAGGTTGACCCCCAGCATTTTTTTCGCCGGTACCCATTTATACTCCTGGGTGGCGAGAGGCCCTGTGGAAGTAAGGTGTCTTGCCCAAGAACAAAACACAATGACCCAGGCCAGTGCTCGAACCCGGACCACCGACTCGATCCGGAGTCCAACGCACTAACCATTAGGCCACCGCGTCTCCCACACACGACCTATATTGAAATGTTAAGATTGATAATTACGACGGTATTTGCCTTTCAAATTTATGTTAACCGGTACACTACCGTAGTATCTCTTCCTCCCTTACAAAATCAGGTTGATTTCTAGCTTTTTACTAACCGTGAGATTAATCAGTTGAGCGAAGATGAATCCACTCATCGCCACAAGGGAGTCAAGGGAGGTGACACCAGTCTTGGTAATGTCTATTCCTTCATCGTTTAACTCACAAATCTTGGCTCCTCCCTTGTTCCCGTAATTTAGCGAGCGGCAAAGAGGAAGCCTCCTCAAGCAGAGCTGTGCGCACGATAAAACACTAGAAGCTTTTTGACGATAGGTAACGTGGCCATCTAGATAATAATCTTGCACAATGTGAAGAAAAGAGGAGCGGCTGTCGCCAGGTGTTAATAAACTTGAAACTGACGAGGTAACGGTCAGCAATATGATGAAAACAATCATGTTTGTACGTACCTACGAGAAGTAATATAAAGAGCGATCGATCAGTGTCATCAACATTATGTCTTTCGACAACTTATTTTAGCGACATCGAATATTCTTTTTTTTTTTAATGGCGCAAAAAAATATGTTAAAAAATTAGTATGCGCGTAAATAAAATGACAATTCATGTCAGGAAAATCAAATAAAACGTTTTATGTTTTACCCCACACAGACTGGGTTCATTGTCTTCAGATGCTTTATTTGTCTTTATCGCATAACAGTCCTCAAACTGTCTACAGTTCAATCCATCTCTGAACAATGCGGCTGAAAAAACATCACATAATTTGTTTATTTTCTTTTTGACTCGCCTTTCTCATTTGGAATCTTTGATCAGTGCGAGTTAATTCGCGAAAATTAAGTGACTTGGTTTTCAAAAATAATGCAAAATCGCGAACATTTAGCCGGTGTCGCGAAAAAGTCGCCCTACATCAGGAGCACCCAACGACGGTTCTCTCCCAAATGCTTTAAAACACTATTTCAGGCTGTCTGGTGTGCTTTTAAAGTTCTATAAATGAATTATAAGCTGTGCTATAAAATTTATATCTGTTCGGTCATTCTAGGGGAACTTTAGACTTCACGAATTTATTAGGGCTTTTTGAGTCTAGTCATTTCCCGAAAACCTCAGCTCTTCCTTGCTGATTTTTCCTTTCCGAAAATCCTAGCTGACATTTTTTTTTTACCCAAAACGACATTTTTATCTCTCCGAAAATAATATAGGCATTAATTTTCCCATATTAAAGAAAGTTCGAGATGACATTTCCCTAACCGAATATCTAAAGCGATTATAGGCCTTCAGAACAGATATTCCACCGAAACGTTCCGTTGGGTGCCCCTGCTACATGACCAAAACCGTGAAATGAAGTTGTCGTGAACTGAATTCCCTGTAATACAAGTTAAGCAAACATGTGACCGGAATCGGAACGTTACCAACTAGAGCGGTAAGCAGTGTGTTCCAAGTAGAGTTGTAAAATAAGTTACGAAATCCCCTTGTCAAGGAAATCGTGCTTTGCGTAGGAAGTTTTCACTTTCAGCTGCCGTTTTGGTGAAACGACGATTTCGAGACCAAGCCATCGCCTTTAAAAACATTTTCAGCACTGAATCAGCACATCAGTCTTGAAGTGCTGAACCAAAGAAGTTGGTTATCGACTGGTACAAAACATATTTTAGCTAACCAAAGCGCATTGAGTTTTGTTCGCAAAATGTTACAGCTGTATATGGTGTTGTAGTTATATCAGTATGTATACTCACGGCCAGGGGGGGGCAGGCAGCGCCCTTTGATCTTGCCGCTTTTCCGCAATACATGATCGCACAAGTAAAGAAATCTGTCAATCATTCGAGAAACGTACCTCTACGGGAGTTTGCTGTGGAATTTTCATCCATGGTGTCCCACAATGACCAAAGTTCAGTTAAACAGCGACCGAATCGTTCCCATAGATGTTTGGACGTGGAATCGCCAAAATATTTCTGAACGAACACAAACGCACGTCATGTCAGCCATCGTCCGCCATGTTTATTTTAAACAAACCAGTACTTAGTCTCGCTCGGCCAAATTTCTAAAATGTGCAATCATATATACTAGGTCCCAGGCCTCGCTGCTAGCCCCCCCTGCTCACGGCACACCCACAAAAGAAGTTGGTTATCGACTGGCGGCCAAAATATATTTTAGCTAACCAGAGCGCATTGAGTTTTGCTCGCAGGATTTTACAGCTGTATACGGTGTTGTAGTTATATCAGTATGTATACCACGGCACACCCACAAAAGAAGTTGGTTATCGACTGGCGGCCAAAATATATTTTAGCTAACCAGAGCGCATTGAGTTTTGCTCGCAGGATTTTACAGCTGTATACGGTGTTGTAGTTATATCAGTATGTATACTCACGGCACACCCACCTCGCTCGGTTTCAGATAGTTTTTTGTCTTCTTAATCCGAATAACAAACTTGTATATGCCTGTGAAAATAAAAGCAAGAATTCAGCTTGATACTGAACATTTCATCGTGGCTAACTGACTTAGTTTCAAAAAGGTAAAAGTATTCTCTCTTTTTTTTTTTTGGTAAAACGGGTTATCATTATTTCGCAAGTGGCGCGGTCTGGGTCAGTTATAAAAATACTGTAATGGTCTACAATAGATGCTCATTGCTGCGAAAACCGGGTTTAAATGCCGGTAGTGTGTGGGCCACTTGGCCTGGATACAGACCGTTAAGCCGTTACCTTTTATGTGTATTCCTTTCCGTTATGTCAAAGAGAGAACCGGACTACTGTAACTAACATTACTGAACCAGCCTTGCCGTATTTCTGCCTTAGTTCTCTTGATGAAACAGAAAACTGCCTATATTTTAAAATTACCTGAAAGTTGCTCAGTCTTGATCCTGTGTTCGTCTTGTTCTGCTCGAAGTCGCAGCTACCAGGATTAGAAAGAAACTAAAACGTAAGTCGTGTACAATCACAGTTTCTTGAACAATTCATATACCGGACGTTTTAATAACAGCCCGGTGCAGCTGCTTTGTAATGGAAACTGGCACTTTTGACAGAAACTGCCTTCTCCTGACATGTTTGACTTAGAGGCAGACTTAATTACTAAACGAGGATCCTCCTATTATTCCAGGTGGGATTCATGTCCACCTATTATTTTCATTATCATTTTTGCAAGCCGAAGAGACGCCAAAATGAATTCCCGTTCTTTAACATTTCTTCTAGTATCGAATTCAGTCTTGTCTGATCCTAACATTCAGTTTTGACATACAGTCATGATCTCTCAGACTTCGAATTTCATATTAGTCCGTTTTTTCTTCTTCCAATTTTTGAAAAAAGGAGCATTCGGTTGTGTAAAGCGGTTTCGGTCAAAATAAGAGATTGTTTTGTATGTCTAGTTGACTATCTGTTCATGATAAGTGGTCGGAGACGCGTTGGCCTAATGGTTAGCACGTTGGACTCCGCCGGCGGGATAGAGCGGTCCGGGTTCGAGCGCTGGCCAGGGTAGCCTGAGATCAGGCTCCTGAAGAAAATTTGCGAGCGAAGCGAGCCGAGTCGCTGCAGAACGAAAGCGACGGAGCCTGAAGACATTCCTTTGATGCCGCCGATCCGCCCTCCAGTAATTAGTCCTGTTATAAAATGTCAACAAGTCACCTGGAGTGTTTGGCGTGTTTCCCAAATTAACTTCTCTTGTTAAACTAGAATGGTTAAATAAATTATTTCCCACGGCAAAAATGATCGTTGCATTTCAAGTATTACCTATAAAACAAGCTTGAAAGTAAAAATTGCTAAAAGTAAGCGTATAAAGCGGTGAAGACGGCTTCGTCCACGAAATTTACCGTAATAAGCGTATGCAAATATGTAATTTTAGCCAACGCTACGTCTGTTGAATGTGCAATTTTCAGCCGTAATTTTCTCTTCGCAAATGACATGAAAGGACTCCAACGCAAAAGATCGCCGGCTAACCGGCTCCATGTCCATTTTTTTGGCAGTTTTTATTCTTCCATTTCGAACTTCAGCTTTCAGGCCTAAACGGGACAACTCTAACGGCGACACAATTAGAACAGTAGATCGTTCTAATCTCCACCCGAGGTTAAACTCTTGCCAAAACCAGTCGGGAGAATTCAGGGGCACCCAACGGATCGTTTCGGTGGAATATCTGTTCGGAAGGCCTATAATCGCCTCAGATATTCGGTTAGGGACATGTCATCTCAAACTTTCGTAATATGGGAAAATTAATGCCTTTTGTTTTCGGAGAGATAAAAATGTCGTTTTGAGTACAAAAAAATGTCAGCTAGGATTTTCGGAAAGGCAAATTCAGCTCGTAAATTCGGGTAATAAGAGTTCAATCCCTAAAATTTTCTGATGTTTGAAAGTTCAGCTAACGTA
The DNA here is from genome assembly GCA_029204205.1 of Desmophyllum pertusum. Taxonomy (NCBI): domain Eukaryota; kingdom Metazoa; phylum Cnidaria; class Anthozoa; order Scleractinia; family Caryophylliidae; genus Desmophyllum; species Desmophyllum pertusum. The sequence continues at coordinate 1,005,502 of MU826829.1, read as the reverse complement.
TCCGAAAAGAAACATTTTTCTTAACGATTAAAAATAAGCCATTAAACTGCACAAAAAGCACAATAATAACGTAAAAACAACGTTTCCGACACCTACAAGAAAATTTTGTCGTTGGGTGCCCCTGAGAATTACATCGCGCTCATAATTGTGGGTTTTCATCTGACGTCATCAAAATTCTAAAATCTAAACTATTAACCCTACAAGGCTATTCTTTTTATATCTTCTAGACATGGAAATCATTAATCTCTATGCAAAGTTTGGTATCGATCCAGTGATTCCTTTTGGAAATAAAGCTATTTGAAATTTGTGATGTCCCGGATGAACTTGTTAATGAACTGTCACAAAAAGGGATATTTTATATCATTTTAAAAATTTTAAGACGTGATAATAATTTAGAAGTGGTGTCTAAACAGATTTGAAGTGAAAGCTAATGATATTGACGGTAGAATGTACTCTACTTCTTGTGCAATTTTATGGCGGCCATGTTGGTGCCCCAGAGAAGGGCACCAAGATGGCGGCTGCATACTAAACACTGTAATTTTCTGAAATTAGTTTGGCAATAACTCAGTTATGAAAAACGCTACAAAGCTATAATTTGGACAAAACGTTTCTTTCTGCCAGTTCTTTTACCTGTTAATTTTCTGATGTTGTTCATGCAAGCAAACAGTTTTTGTAATGTTGATGAAAACCACCAATAAGCCAGAGGCTCGATTTTATTGCACGCAGTTGGGAGCCCTTTTCGCCACGGTGGTTAACGCCGAGGCGCTATTTTTGTAATTAGTTTCACACATTCTTTCAGGCACCCTGAGGGAACTAAAACCCGCAAATGTCAGACTTGTCATTTCAAGAGAGGAAAAGAACCAGAAATGTTAAGTTAATATCTAGCAGAAGTAAAGTGGATGTGACTATATTTGGAAATAATTATATTTCGCGGTAGAATAAGGAGCATAATTATTTTTCGCGGCGCGCTCGCTTCAAGATCACAGTCTTTCTTCGTACTTGTGCCATGATTTGATGAGCTTAGCGGCGGAATTGGTAATCCATAGGACTTGGTAAGCATCTTAAAAAATATCTTGTGCTGCCTTATTCCATTCAGATAATTATCCGCCTATAATTTGTTTGCCTTCAGCTTGAAGTCGTTTATGATGCCGTCAATGCTACAATGGCGCGCAGCATCTACTGATCTGAAATTCGGCCGCACAGGCCAGCTTTCGATTTCTCAATCAAGCCACCAACCTCACTTCGAATAGTAAGCTGCGAATGTCGAATGAATCGAGAATACGATCGTTGTTTAGAGTTCGCTCTTTTGTGATTGTAAAGTCTTAACCAGCACTAATTCAGTCGATGATCCCGTAGCGAGCAACTGTAGGGTCCTGTAGCAAACGCGGCAGCGTGGATTAGATGGCCCAGTGTTTCAGCTGCTTCTTTCCGCGAATAACAGTCGGAAATATCGGACGATGTTTGGTGGATGTGGTTAACATAAAACCAAACATACTGGGTAAGTTGTGCATTGCATCCAAATTTATGCATTTTATGTTTATTGATAACATAACACGACAGTTAACTTTATGCACTTTTCAAGGCAAATTTTCGAGGCCGCTAAATTTCCCTCATGAAACATGACAATTTACACGGCCACGGTCTTTAAACTACATTATCGCTTTTGAGGTAACGAAAGCCCTTTGCTTGAATATATGTAGATTTCTGATGTATACATACATACATATAATTAGTTTGACTATCAAGCTAGCCGGGTCGTTTACGTTTTAAGGTTTTCCTCTCCCTCAGAGCTTTCAGGTGTCCCGCCCAAGCTTTTGAGGTGACGAAGGCCCTTTCGCTTCAATATATGTAGGTTTGTGATGTTTTAACAGTTTGACTGAGCGTAGGTCGTTTACGTTTTAAGGTTTTCCTCTCCCTCAGAGCTTTCAGGTGTCTCGCCCAAGCTTTTGAGGTGACGAAGGCCCTTTCGCTTCAATATATGTAGGTTTGTGATGTTTTAACAGTTTGACTGAGCGTAGGTCGTTTACGTTTTAAGGTTTTCCTCTCCCTCAGAGCTTTCAGGTGTCTCGCCCAAGCTTTTGAGGTGACGAAGGCCCTTTCGCTTGAATATATGTAGGTTTCTGAAGTATAAACAGTTTGACTGAGCGTAGGTCGTTTACGTTTTAAGGTTTTCCACTCCCTCAGAGCTTTCAAGTGTCTCGCCCAAGCTTTTGAGGTGACAAAAGCCCTTTCGCTTGAATGTATGTAGGTTTGTGATGTGTAAACAGTTTGACTGAGCGTAGGTCGTTTACGTTTAAAGGTTTTTCTCTCCCTCAGAGCTTTCAGGTGTCTCGCCCAAGCTTTTGAGGTGACGAAGGCCCTTTCGCTTGAATATATGTAGGTTTCTGAAGTATAAACAGTTTGACTGAGCGTAGGTCGTTTACGTTTTAAGGTTTTCCTCTCCCTCAGAGCTTTCAGGTGTCTCGCCCAAGCTTTTGAGGTGACGAAGGCCCTTTCGCTTGAATATATGTAGGTTTCTGAAGTATAAACAGTTTGACTGAGCGTAGGTCGTTTACGTTTTAAGGTTTTCCTCTCCCTCAGAGCTTTCAGGTGTCCCGCCCAAGCTTTTGAGGTGACGAAGGCCCTTTCGCTTGAATATATGTAGGTTTGTGGTGTGTAAACAGTTTGACTGAGCGTAGGTCGTTTCCTCCCTCATAGCTTTCAGGTGTCCCGCCCAAGCTTTTGAGGTGATGGAGGCCCTTTCGCTTCAATATATGTAGGTTTCTGAAGTATAAACAGTTTGACTGAGCGTAGGTCGTTTACGTTTTAAGGTTTTCCTCTCCCTCAGAGCTTTCAGGTGTCACGCCCAAGCTTTTGAGGTGAGGAAGGCCCTTTCGCTTCAAATGATATGTAGGTTTCTGATGTGTAAACAGTTTGACTGAGCGTAGGTCGTTTACGTTTTAAGGTTTTCCTCTCCCTCAGAACTTTCAAGTGTCTCCCCCAAGCTTTTGAGGTGACGAAGGCCCTTTCGCTTGAACATATTGGGCCTTCCAACAGTTTTGTAAGCTACGTAGTTTGCCTAGTTCGTTCCGTCTTTTAAGCGGGGTTTCCGCTTTTTTGGAGCTTTAAGGCGGCGTTTGCAACCTTTTTAAAAACGAAAAGTAAAATACAAAATAACGGCTATTCAAGTTAGCCGTTTCTTTGATTCGTAAATCGACGTAAAGTATTTTGCTCGAGTTTTTCTCGAACGGATGTTTCAAGTTAGCGATGTCTTCGGTTGTTTATGTTGTGTAATCAGTAAAAATTAGCGAGTTCATGTACGTAGCCGTTTTATAGTCAAGCGAGCGGATTCTTCAATTCGTATTTTGCACGCGTATGTATCATGATCGTACTCAGAACATAGAGGCTATTCGTGAGTAAGCGGACTTTTTGTATTTGATTTTGCAGTACTTTTGATTTTTAGATTATTACATGTAAAACAGTTAAGGTTGTAAAATAAGTTTAGCGGGTGCTTAGCGGCTATTCAAGTCAGCGATTTCTTCGATTGATAAAGTTTTTGGCGCGATTTTTTATTCGAATGTTGACTTATATTTTGGTACAATCATTTTAATGGCCTCGGAATTTGTTATTGATGAAAACAATCTGATTTAAAGCGACTGTTGACAGCTACAATACATGGATCAAACTATTTTGGTGCGAATATCTTGCCGCGGTCAAACAATGGGTTCACACATAACGCGATACTAATCCGCCGCAAATATTTAAAATATGCGACATTCAGCGTCGCTTCGTCCCTAAAATCGAGCCTCTGGCTTGTAATGTTTTGCCACAGATTCTAGGCATATCTTTTGCTCTTCCTTGAGCCGAGGGATATCTGAAAGATCTGATGGCAAAGAATAAATTCCGTAACGCTTGCTAATTCTTCTATTCAACTTCAACAAACAACGCGTGACATTGAGTAGCCTGCGAAACGCCAAGAGAGCTTGCTCGCAGGCTAGACATTGAGTTGTCAACATCTGTCATCATTCACCGCGAATCTGTCAATATTAAGCAAAATGACCAATCAGATCATGATACCAGAATCTGGTATCATGGATCGGCGGCGTCAAAGGAATGTCTTCAGGCTCGTCGCTTTCGTTCTCGCCCCAGGCAGCGACTCGGCTCGCCTCGCTCGCGAATTTTCTTCAGGAGCCTGATCTCAGGCTATGGCCAGGGTCATTGTGTTGTGTTCTTGGGCAAGACACTTTACTCTCACAGTGCCTCTCTCCACCCAGGAGTATAAAAGGGGAACCGACGACAAAATGCTGGGGGTAACCTGCGATGGACTAGCATCCCATCCTGGGGCAGTAGCAATACTCCTAGTCTGCTTGTTCATGCTACGGGAACCGGGATAAGCTCCGGCAGTGTGGGCCTGTTTGGCCCGAGTGCGGGTTTAACTGTCATTGTGTTGTTGTTTTATAGCGCATTATTTTCTATATGGTGTTTAAATGCTTTTTACAATTACTAAACTCAGGGTGAGATCGGACGTCAGTATGAAAATGATTTCATCCCCACCCACCCACCCACCCCACACACCATGAATTATGAACTGGATAAAAAGTGGAATGAGCGTTACTTTCCGTGAAACGTGACAGCACAATGGATTTTATTTACCTAGGTTTGTAGGGGCAATAACGAAAGGGACAAATACATAATATAATGATTTAAACTAAATATTTTTTCAACAATTCAAATTGACGTGAAATGTTTTGCAAGCTTGTAATTTTCTACTAACTGTACAGAATCGTAATAAATAGATATCACTGATTACCGGGATCCGTAATAACGTGAAAAATCATGTACTGGATAAAACGTGAAATGAGCGTTATTTTCCGTGAAACGTGATCTGTTTTCTCTCCCCATCTCCCCGCTTTACCGCCCTCTTTAAAACGTGCTAAAGTGCTTTGTAAGTCGTCTTAATTCGAGAGGAAGTATAATATTTAGACTGGAAACCGTTTCGTAAATTTTTCATAATCACTCGATTAACGTTTTGATTGGTTACTTTTCTTCAAACTGGCCCGCTTCGAGTAATCGCACTGTAAATCAGTATTGTAAACTTCAATAAGACTTCTTAAAACGTTTTAAATAACTTTAACAGTTGGCCGAACAAATGCCATTTTTAGAAATCTAGTTGAAGCAGACCTTACTGATTCTGATTATTCAATAAAAATAGCGCTGCGAGCATAGTGCAATGAGGATATGACATGTTGCTTAGCAACCTCTGTAAAGTAAAACGTGGGCCCCTCCCTCAACTAGTACTTATTCCCCCTGCTCTTTAGTGGCGTCCTTTTTATCACGTAAGGCAAAACCAAGATCAACATAAAAAACACTACTCAACAAATATTATGAAACCTTTAGGAAGTAAAGATAATTAACAATGACAAGGATAACACGATGAATTACAATATGGCCAAACTTGAAAACTTCAGCCTCACATCTTCATGTTTAGATCTAAAGTATTCCTCGTTGCATCATGGTATTCATTTACAAGCTGTTTTCTATCATAAGTTAGAGTTCATAAAGTACATTACACAGTGATAGTGTTGCTTCAAGTCTTCAATGTAATAATAACTTTCCCGTCGCCTTTATTAACACCCGCCATGTTCTGCTGACTTGTGCCGCTATTGTACGACCCCCCTCCCCCTGCCACACCACTCAAGGAATTCCCTAAAACTCCCCCACCGGAATACCCGCCACCCCCACCACCAATTACAAAGGCGAATCCACCCCCACCGAAGCCCCCTTGGGATACAGGGCATGTTCCTCCTGTTCCGCCTTTAATGAAACTGAAGGATCGCTGTGAAATTCCAACCCCCCTCCCCCGTCCCCTTTTAGCCCCGCCCCACCTCCCGCCACTAAATTAGCATCAACGTTTCCCGTGTCTGAGTTGCATGGCTCTCCACCAGTCCCTCCCGTTCCACCGCATCTGGTACCATTCTCTGTTGCCTGACCTGGGTTACCGTCTTTAAAATTGTCTCATGATGTCCCTCCTCCCCCTCCCCCACCGGCAATGATTAGCGGTGTGTTATTTGTCAGAGTCACAAAACTTCCTCCACCCCCACCCCCTGGCCTATCTGGGGAGTTCAAGTTCATACCACGGTCACCCTCTTGACCCACAATGATTTTAAGTTGAGTTCCTTGTGCAAGTTGGAAAGTTCCTTCCCAAGTAGCCAAGTAGACTTCCCACAAGTCGACTTCTTTTAGCGACGTAGTCGCGAGAATTGTCACGAGCGACGACAAACCGCAAAACGGACTTTCAGACTCTCAGTAAACAAGGATGTGTTGCAGGAACTGCAGCAATTCAAGCCTGATAGGACAGTGTTTCTGAGGAAGAGAGCATGGACATGAAAGGGTATTAAGTCGCGATACATTTTTAAGTAACAATATTAAAGGTACCACATTTGCTTTGAGATGATTTGTATTGTAGCCATCGCCAAAGCTAACGGATACGACGTCATGGACTCCTGGGCTCCTGCTCTACACGGTATTCACATAGATAAGTACGACTTTTCCATCAAAATGATCGCGTGAACGATCATTTTAGACTGCGAGCAGCCCTCTTTCTTTCCGATAACGAGCGCGAAGCGCGAGAGAGCGGAAATCGACTTCGTCAGGAGTTTTTAAATCCGTAAAAAGTTTTTTATGGTTTACGTTCTGTATAAAGACAAGCATGTATGTATTTATTAAACTCCCTGGAAGAAAAGGCGTAGTTGAATAAATCAGTTTTACGTTCAAGTGCTGGTCACTGACCTCACTACTAGTTTTATGGCTTCCGTGGTCATGCGTGCAAAATATGTAGCGTAGACTCTGAGACTATACCTGTTTGTTAATGCGGATCAACATTTACTCCCTCACAATAAACAGCACCACATGAAAGTACTGCTCAATAGCTTTCATTTGAATGGTCACACACTAGGGTTTCATCCACAGACTTAAAAGTTAGAGCCACCTTGTACAGTGTACTAAACAGTACCACATGAAAGTACTGCTCAATAGCTTTCATTAGAATGGTCACATACTAGGGTTTCATACACAGACTCAAAAGTTACAAACACATTTATTGAGTACACTAGTCCAGGTCTGACAATGGGTTCAATACCCGAAGACTGTGCGGAAAAGAATTGTTACCTTGACCAGCTTTTTCCACCGCCGCTATTTGCTCCGCGTTCAACGAGACGTTGTAAACCTGGAAGGCGGTAATGCGTCCCTTAAAACACCGGCCATTACCTCTTTTTGCACCCATTCTGACGGTATCTCGAGTAGCTAGGTTAAGGTTTGCCCCAATATTCAGCTGCGCAGCTTGTTGACCATTCAGCCACAGTCTTGCCACGCCAGTGTTGTGGTCATACGACGAACCAACATATTGCCATCGGTTTAGCGACAGAGGCTGAGGGCTCTTCAAAGATTGTGTGAATTGGTAATTGTCGTGCGTAAAACGGGCGAACAACTTTCCCAATACCATCCACATATGAACACCCCACGAACCACTTGGGCTATAATCGAAGATAGGCCCGTCTGTATTCTGGGGGTACAACCAACATAACATTGTGATGGAGTGCTGTGCGTGTAACCCGCCATTATTTGGGAACTCAATGTAGCTGTTGGCTTGTCCTGTGAATTGGTACGAGCCACCGGGAGTACCATCGGGGCCTGGTGCTAGGGACACACCAACAGGGGTACCCAGGGGTTGTCGATTGTTGATTTCCCGGGTTTCGTACTTTCTGTTCAGTGGATAGAGAGCGATAGGATCTGGAACACTAACGGCTGCAAGATGGAACAGAAAAAATGGAATAATAGACACTTGAAGATGAGCTAGCCTGCGAGCAGGCTCTCTTGTTTTTGGATTCGCGTGAAGAACGCGGAGCGCGAATGGGTGACCGCTTAAGGCGGGAGTTAACCTGAATGCCATTTTCCCGCCACTTAACATGGGTTTCATGGAAATTTCTCGTTCACGTTTCAAGCAATCCAAAAACTCTCTGCTTAAAACATAAATCTATGTTATGGGGTGTTTTGTAAATTTTTTGGTGATTTTGGGGGTTTTTTGGGAGGAAATAGTTTTTCTCAAAGGAGTTGTAAAATTTAGGGAAATAAGAAATATTGAAGATTTAATGTAGTTTTAAAATTAGAATTTGAAGCTAAAAATTAGTAGATTGACAATTGACAGACTGTTGATAACCACGCAAGAGCACCCGCGTGGTTATCAACTGTCCTTTTATCAACAAGTCCTTTTATTAAAACGATTGTTACGTTCCCGCGAAAAAAGTAACAATAAGGTGTTTGTTTTTACCAATGCCGTAGTTCTCATTGATTCGGTTTTTATTTTTTCATTTATTTTTTTATTTTTTATTATTATTTCCGCCGTCCGCTTTCAGCTTCCTCACTTTACAGAGTCCCAATTTTACTTGAGTAAAATAAAATAGAGCAAATGTATGAACTGCCTGTGTCTACGGTCAATCCACCGTGAGAAAAAAGATGGCGGCTGTACATTTTACCACAATACCTTGCGAACCTAACACAGCCAATTCAAGAGGCACATCTGAAAGCCATGTTTTGCGAAATTCGTCCCTGTACTAACAACATTGTGTATGCTAGGTTTGAAGTTTTTAGAGCTTTTCTGTGCGTTTTTATGAGCGTTTTTAGGGTTTTCGTGCGCTAAGAATTGTGGGTAAATGTACCAGTCGCCATCTTTTTTCTTACGGTGGAATATCGGCATAGATAGTAAGTTAATTAGTTCATATTTTAATACCTTCATTTCCAGTCTCTTCAGTGCTGTATTTATCCTAAGAAGAAAACAGAGTAGATACAACAATAATAAAACCAAACTTTCGCCACTCATGTTCACATAAACGCATTGAAACGGAAAGCGCAGAGTCTTTGACATTGGACAACTTACGAGCTATAAAGGTGAAGCCGAACTTAAGGACGTTCGCGCCCAATTCTTCCCACGTTTAGATTTTTTTAAACTGTTGCTGCAGTTAGATAATGACCAACTCATGTCAGAAAGGCAAAAAAATTGGGGGATCACCGTGCTCGTTTCGGAGATAAAGCGTATTGAAGACCGTAGTGTTTCTAGAAGCTTTGGTCATGTGAAACGATATCGGCTTCATGGCTATCAGCAAACATATGGATGTGTTGATTTCAACGTAGCCTTACAGAAGGATACTTGTCATGCACACCCGCATTCGTAGAAAAATTTGATCACAAATGAGTAGAAAAAGCGAAATAATAAAAACTTCTCACGTTCAGATTTTGTTTGATTTTTGTTAAAATGGAGATAATCAGTAAAGGAAGTGATCTATGAAAATTAAAACAGGGGTCACCGTGCATCCAAGAGAGTAAAATTCTCGCCAAGTTATTGAAGCGGCCACCAGCACTATATTTGTCCAGTTCCATTCTCAGCGCGCGCGCTGGATGCATGACGTGGCGTGCGCGTGCGACATGAATAGCGTGCGCAGTAAGGATGCGCACTAACAATGGGCGCGAACGTCCTCGAGGGCCAAACTGACCCAGCTTGACCCCACACGACCTATATTCTTGTAATAAAACTTGAAATGTGAAGATTGTTATTACGGTACAGGGCCGTAGCTAGCGGGGGGCAAGGGGGGCAACTGCCCCCAAAACCTTTCACTTTCTGAAGTAAATAGTTTGAACTTACTGTGATCTGACCTTTGCAAGTTTTCACAACTGATTCGCTCATCTTGTTGAGATGGCAACAAAGGAAAGCGATTCAAAGACAATGAAATGGGTAATGCATTCTGAAAAACGAAACTGCGCGTATGTTTTTTTTTCGTGTTCAAATAGCCGCTTTTCTTGATTAAATATGCCGAGCGGGGCTTGGTACTCTCCCCAGATTTCGCTCGGCATATTTAAAAGTCAAGATGGCGGCGAACGAAGAGACTTAGTTAACAAAATCTCGGAAATGTTGCTGTAAGCACTAAAAATACCTGTCATTTTACAGTTAATCGACATTGAAATGTATCATAGAGAATGCTGAAAATAGCATTTCCGAGCCTCTAATTTTCAAAATTTTCCCCCCAGACCACCCTAGCGGCTCGCGCCTTCGGCGCTCGCTTCATTGCCCCCCCAGTTCAAAAAAGTTAGCTACGGCCATGCGGTATTTACCTTATTCAAAGTTAAACTAGTAATACGTGACTCGCATGTCCTCGCGAAGCTTTTGTTGCCTAGTAACGGGCACGCTGCGATTTGATCTGCAAGGTTTCAAAGAATCGCTGCAAGGTTTCTGAGAATCGCCGGACGAACGCCGTGTTTTTGCTATGCCACCGGGTTTTGGTTTCGATTGGAGTTCGCTCGTCTCCCGACATCTGTAATAAATTGTAGCGCTCTTGTACTGTTTTCCCCACTTTTCCGTCCGAATGATCTGAAACCACCTCGCTTTTGTAGGTAAAATCTTCTTTGCAATATCGGATCGGCGAATTATTTTCAGACACAAGTCTTCACGTCTACAATGAAAACTAAGCCATATGTTGATCGTACTTTGAGACATTCCTGAGTCGTCTTTCCTTTTCCTGTTGTTGATAACGGATTTAATATTAAAAGCCGGGTTTTTTTTTCACAAATGACCCGTATATAAATTCGTTCGATAAACAAACTTGGAGTAAAAATTGTTATTCTTCAGCAGCCGTTCCTGTTTCTACATTTACGTGTACAAAGATTACGTCGAAGTCAATGTTATTAAGCAAAGAAAAGGGGGTTAAAAAAAAAGAACGGCCTGGATTCGAACCGAAAAAAAAAAGGACCATTTAGGATTTGAACTCACGCCCTCAATCCCGAAGATCAGATTTAAAAGTTAGCGCCTTAAGCCATTAGGCCACGAGCGCGCCGTGAGACGTCATGCCATCCCCCAACTCCACAAACATTTATGATCGTAAAGGTCACACGAGAATTGCTCTCGCGTGAGCTCTTGGGGGACAGAATTATAAACCCCGCTACGCGAGGAATAACTTAACCCGCCGGCCCTAACTCCCTTACAAAATCAGGTTGATTTCTAGCTTTTTACTAACCGTGAGATTAAACAGTTGCGCGAAGATAAATCCACTCATCGCCACAAGGGAGTCAAGGGAGGTGACACCAGTCTTGGTAATGTCTATTCCTTCATCGTTTAACTCACAAATCTTGTTTCCGTAATTTAGCGAGCGGCAAAGAGGAAGCCTTCTCAGGCAGAGCTGTGCGCACGATAAAACACTAGACGCTTTTTGACGATGGCTAACGCGACCATCTAGATAATAATCTTGCACAATGTGAAGAAAGGAGGAGCGACTGTCGCCAGGTGTTGATGAACTTGAAACACACGAGGTAACGGTCAGCAGTATGATGAAGAAATTCATGCTTGTACCTGCAAATATTAAGAGTGATCAAGAGGGCTCCGCACTGCTTTCGACAACTTATTTTAGCCACATCGAATTTTTTTTTTTTTTTTTAATGGCGCGAAAAAAATATTAAAAAATTAGTATGCGCGTAAATGAAAAATATAATTTATGTCAGCAAAATAAAAAAAATACGTTTTAATCCGCACACTGCATGGGTTCATTGTCTTCAGATGCGTTATTAAGGAGCTATGTCACCATATTTAAGGTGGCTCGATGTAGTTTTTTAGCGCTGGGGTGAGAGTTTTGAAAACAAAAATTCGATCAGAAGGCAATCTTCGATTTTTGCCATACTACACCATGAAGTGATGACATATGATGATAGTTTTATTTTACACTGGTTTCCAAGCAACAGGGGTTACCATAGCAACGATTTCGGCATCCTATTGGTTTTAAAAAAGGCTGATTTTCTCGAAATCTAATCGGAAACAGTGCATCCATTTTATAATATTTTGAAGTATGGTAGTTCGACCACCTGTAGACGAAATTTCATGAAAGTCTGTAAGGCGGTTTTTGAATAAAACAACACCGAACTTTTGACGGACGATTTTGTGTATCTCCCGGAATCTACTTGAAAATTCTTTCAAAAATTAAAGCTCCGATATGTACCTCCTCTCTGTTGAAGGATTTTTGATGATATTAAAAACTTTGTAAGGTAAATTGAGCACCTCGGATAGTTACGATTTCAAAATTTTTAATTTCGAAGAACTGCGCTTAGGCACCTCAGAACACGATCGAAGCGCCTAATTTACATTTAGCGGGATATTGCTAAAATGCTCTTACAGATTTTTGTAAAAAATGGTCAGCTATTATCGTGATGATTGTACTTGATATTCCAGTCGAAATTGAGAGTAGAAAATTGTTGCAAGCGTTAGAAAATGACACTGAATTATGGCTAAGTTTCGATCACCATTTTCATGTTTGTCATAATAGGGAATTTTGTTTATCTTGAGCATAGTTAATAGAGGGAAATGGTTATGAAGCCCGGCAAACTTCAAAGGAGCAAACAAAGAGGCCAAGATTTATGTTGGAAGGTCCATGACCGTGCACATCTTTTGTTTTGCGCTCATACACTATGCATGAATTACGTAATCGCAACGTTTCTATTGGTTAGTTGCTTGAACACACGTAACCACCTACCCCCAAAATAGCGAACAAAAACATATAACAAAGAATTTTGCCGGGCTTCATAACCATTTCCCTCTATTTACTATGCCTTGAGTTATAATTACAGGAATACCTTGATCTTGATCTGTGTATTCAGTAATTAAAATGCGCGGACATTTCTTATCAGGCAGATTTTAGATTCAAGAGATAAATAAAAAGAGTTGTAAAATATATGTTACGAAATCCTTGTCAAGGAACTTTGTCATCTCGCTTTCAATAGCTAGTGTTTTCAAATTAAGCAACATACCTTATTATAGGAAATTAACGCTCCATGAAATTAACGCGAATTTTACAAATTCGCGTTAATTTTAAGTCGCGTTAATTTTTGTGAGCGTTAATTTCCGCGACATTAATTAAATGGAGCGTTAATTTCCGCGACATTAATTATTAAGTGGAGCGTTAATTTCCGCGACCTTAATTTCCATTATTATAACCCAAAATGCTGGATCCTGTACAGAGATATTTGACACCTAGGAAACAATATAGCTTTCTCTTTTCTACACACTGATATATTTCAATCTTTTGCAATGTAAAAGCAATATTTCCAGTTCACACTCGCTTTCAGAAGAGCACTTCTCGGACCGTCTGAGTTCTTGAATTTCGGCCAAAATATCTTGTTTCTTTGTGCTAATCGCGTTAATTTCCTTCATTTTGAAATTTTACCTCCTTTTTCGCGTTAGAATTTCCTTTATTCGAAAGAAATTTCACCTCCAATTCGCGTTTGTTTAAGTCGCGTTAATTTCAATTATCGTTTATGTATCTTGCTGTTTTTACTTTCAGCTGCCGTTCTGATGAAACGGCGATTTCGAGACCAACCTCGACTTTTAAAAAAACATTCAGTCAGCAAATCATAGAGCACATCAGTCTTGAAATGTTGAACCAAAATAAGTTGGTCATTGACTGGTAAACAAAATATTTTAGCTAACCAGAGCAGAATTTTGTTCGCAGAATCTTAATCTTAATCTGGTATTGTCGAGTTATATCAGTATACACGGCACACCCACCTGGCTCAGTTAGTCAAAGTTGGGTTTTTTCCGTCTTTTTAATGAATAACCAACTTGTAGACGCCTGTGGAAATAAAAGCAAGAATTCAGCTTGATACTGAACATTTCATCATGGTTAATCGGCTGACTTAGTTTCAAAAAGGTAAAAGTATTCATTTTTTTGGAAAAAGGGTTGTGTTAATTCGCAAGAGGCGCAGTGGTCTTATGGTTGATGCGACTTAGGTCCGGGTTCGAACAACAGTCAGCTGAACAGTCAACCCAGATCAAATTGTTGCGAAAAACTGAGAAAAATACTGCAATGGTGCTTTGTGTGCCACTTGGCCTTAATTCATCCTCTTAGCCTCTAGTGAGGCATTAGGCCGCAACTATATATCCTACGCCATCTATCCCGGTCTTTCGCCACCTTCCCAGCTTCACCCCATGTAAGACCCATCTCTCTCAGCTCAGTTTCCACAGTTCTCCGCCATGTTGTTTTTGGCCCGCTAGGCCTTGATAAGGACCGTTAACAAGCAGTTACCTTTCATGTGTATTCCTTTTAGTTGTATGTGAAAGCCGGAGAGAACGACTAACTAACATCAACCTTAAAGCTTGAGGTCGACTTATTCAGCCTTGTCGAAATTCTGTCTTAGTTCTCTTGAAAATATTTTTTACCTATATTTTAAAATTACCTGAACTTGAAGTGATCAGTCTTGATCCCGTGTTCTTCTTGTTCTGCTCAAAGTCGCAGCTACCAGAAGAAACTAAAATATATTCACATACAGGAAGTTTTAATAACAGTTTGCAGCTGCTGTGTGATGGAAACTGGTTCAACTGACTGCCGGCTTGCATTTTTGCAATTGACAGATACGGATTTAACTGTGTTTAAGTGCTGGCATTGTGTTCCACTTGGCACGGCGGTAAAGACAGAAACCACCATCTCCTGACATATGTTTGACTTTTTTAAGGCAGAGCTAATTACTAAACGAGGATCCTCCTATTATTCCAGGTGAGATTCATGTCCACCTATTATTTTCATTATCATTTTTCGCCAGCCGAAGAGACGCCAACATGAATTCCCGTTCTTAACATTTCTTCTAGTATTGAATTCATTCTTGTCTGATTCTAACCTAGCTTCAATTTTGAGACACAGTTATCTCTCAGACTTCGAGCCGGTCATGCATGGAAAACTGAATATTGTCATTCCGTTTCCATGTCATTCCGGGGTTTTTTCTTCTTCTTCTTCTTTTTCTAACTTTTTAAAAAAAGAAGCATTTCAGTTGTGGAGAGCGGTTTTGGACAAGAGAAGAGGGTGTTTTGTATTTCTAGTTTGCTATCATGATTACTCATTGTGTTGTTTTCTAATTGTTTTACTATTAATTTAACTCAGAGGTGAATAATGATAATAAATAATGCATTAATTTATATAGCGCACTTTCTATATGGTATATTTCATCCCCACCCACCCCACCCACCCATGAATGATGAACTGGATAAAACGTGGAATGACCGGTTTTTTTCCGTGAAACGTGATCTGTTCCCAATCCCTCTCCGTTCGGAGCTGCGGTCACGCGGTATACGTTTGAAGTAAAAAAAACAACTAATTTGAACGGTACTTTTGAACAATTAACGAAATTACATGTAAAAAGCATTTCACTGCTGTGATGATCTATTACGATTATCAGTTGAGTAGTGATAAAAGTTTGGTGACAAGGTTTTGCCGTCAAAATTCATTCAGTGACAAAGTGAAACGTTTCACAGCCATGGCTTCGTGTCTTGTTGCATGTAAAAGCTTTAAAACGTGCAAAAGAGCTTTGAAAATCGTATTAATTTCGACTGGAAGCCGTTTCGTGAATTTATTGGCACCGTTCTGTTTGTGATCAGTCGGTGTAGCCACCACCATGCACGTTTGTTGCCCTCAACTCAAATTCAAACAAAGGAACACCGGCCGGACAGCAAAGTCTCGGCGTTTGGAAGTTACCATTTAATTATATACAATAAAGGTAGAATTTTTCCATTTTTGTGTGATTTTGCTTGTACCTGTCCTTTTAATTCTTATTTCTTTTGTTATATTTGTCTTTTTCTGATCGTGTGTTATTGTAATTGTGAAACAACGTAAGCTCTCTAGATGAGCATCTGCTCTTAGAGCAAATGTTGAGAATAAATAATGTTTAAATAAAAAAAATTAAAAAATTAAAAAATTAAAAAGGTAGAATTAAGAATATAATCGACTGAATTAAAGTCTAAGCCTTGAGGATTTCCAGGAAAAAAGTCCCGACGACGTACCATGCTTGATCCGTCATCCAATTAATCAAGACTTCTCTTTGTAAAAATAGAAAAGTAATTAATAGAACTGACACTCGAACTAACTTGTTTAACCGAATTAATACAGTTCATCACAATACAGTTTAAACTGATATCAACAGTGGCGTATCATTCGACACAGAGTTCTAACCTATGCCAAACAGGAATCGAATGCAGGTAAATCAGTGTAGGGGAACTCAGTATATCTGAGTGTCTGAGTGTTTGTCAAAAGGGAGGTAATGCTCAGTGGGTATTCAATAATAATAAACTATTCGTTTAAGAGAGAAAACATTTGTTTTATTTATTTGTCAATGTTTTGATTCTGAGTTCAACTTCTATCAATGTAATCGGCAACAAAATGTTACAAGATGAGAAAGGAAAACTTTCTTCGCATTCATAAGTGCGGCAGCATCGTTTGCATTCCTTGAAAACAAATCTGCTCGAAAATCACGATTTGGAGGAATTAGTTTAGTTTTCCATATCCTCTAGGATCAAAGGCTATCACTGTAAATTCATCCTTAAATCACTTTGCGTTGATCCCACTGCGCCGGGTATACACAGTACAACATGGCTACCTTAGCCCGTTATTCGCCCCACGCGCTGCGAGCGAAATTTGCCCCACACATAGGGAGCCCAGGCTCACGATATGACTAATCGGTGGTAAAATATAAGGATTTGTCTGGAGATTTATCGAAAGAATAGTCAGCGAACGATCATCCCCGTCACTTTTACATGGGAACCCCCCCCCAACCCACCCACGGGATACATTGATTCATACTTGCGACTTGTATATATATCAGTGTATCAACTGATGACAAAGCGCCGCTTTTTTAGTAGTATAGTTTGGCGGTTCTGATCCAGCATATTCAGTAAGTATCTTAAATTATCTTAAAAGTTATTTTTTATCACGCTACGAAGAAGTGGATCATTTTAGTCTAAATTTAATGTAAGTTATATCCTTCGTAGATTTTTAATTAGCATTACCAAATTTTAATCCGATATTGTAATTTTTAGCTGTAATTTTTAGCATTGCCCAATTTTAATCTGATATTGTAATTTTTAGCTGTATCTCATTATTCTGAGTTAAGTAAGCCTTACATTTAGGTGTTAAACTTAATTTACATTTCAATACCGAACTTTATAGAACTGTAGTCAGTAACAAAAGGTACACGTGCTGCAACGTTATCTTTATTTATTTAAAGTTGTTTTCTAGCTTTCAACAACCATTAGTATACAACAACAACAACAACAACAACAATAACAATAAGCTTTATTTGTATGACCATAAATCATTACAGAAAACAGTGGATGCTCCATTAAGGGACACTCTCAGGACAAGGAGAAGTGCCCCCTTAAAAGAGGTGTCCCCTTAATGGAGGTGTCCCAAAGTAGAGGTTCCACTGTACCGTATTTCTTCTATTTAGGCCCCCTTCTAATAATCCCACCTTTCAGGGATGAAACTATCAATAAACCCCCTCCCTCACCCGATTACAATGTGAATTAAGAGTTTTTGCATCGCGTGCTGTTTGTAAGGGAGGGCACAATCATTATCTCGTAACGCTGAATGCCTAATAATAAGAAGGCTGTATGTCATGATGCGTAAAGCTTATGCCAACCCCATTGCTTACAATTGGTGACTTGTTAATTCTAGCTTGTTAACTATTAGACCAGATATCGCGTCTTCCTGTTTAGATCTAAAGGATTCCTCGTTTCATCATGGTATTCCTTTTTCAAGCTGTTTTCTATCATTAAGTTAGAGTTCATAAAGTACATTACACAAGACAATCAGTGATCACGGTGTTGCTTCAAGTTTTCAATGTAATAATAACTTTCCCGTCGCCTTTATTAACACCCGCCATGTTCTGCTGACTTGTGCCGCTATTGTACGACCCCCCTCCTCCTGCCACACCAGTCGAGGAATCCTTTACAATTCCCCCACCGGAATACCCGCCACCCCCACCACCAAGCACAAAGGCGAATCCACCCCCACCGAAGCCCCCGTTGGATACAGGGCATGTTCCCCCAGTTCCGCCTTTAATAAAACTCAAGGATCCCTGGGAAATTCCAAATCCCCCTCCCCCGTCCCCTGTTAGCCCCGCCCCGCCTCCCGACATTATACTATTATCAACGTTGCCCGTGTCTGAGTTACAGGGCTCTCCACCAGTCCCTCCCGTCCCACCACACCTGGTACCATTCTCTGTGGCCTGACCTGGGTCACCGTCTTTAAAATTGTCTCGTGATGTCGTCCCTCCTCCCCCTCCCCCACCGGCAATGATTAGCGGGGTGTTATTTGTCAGGGTTACAAAACTGCCACCACCCCCACCCCCTGGCCTGTCAATGAAGTTCGTAGTACGGTCACCCTCTTGTCCCACAAGGATTTTAAGTTGAATTCCTTGTGCAAGTTGGAAAGTTCCTTTCAGCTTCGCTCCTAATCCACCGATCCTCCAAGAAGCGTTAACACCGTCTGTGCCATTAGCTCCTGAACCACCTGATACTTCGATGACGTAACTTCCGGTCACGGGAACAGTCCATATTTGGATGCCATTGTTTAAAGAGACTTTACCTTCCAGCGATGTTCCTACATATCCAGATGTATCACTCGGCCCAGTCTCACCTCTGGCGCCCAGGGCCGTGAAGACATAGTTGTGTTCTGGAACGATGAGAAAGAAATATCTGAATGAATTTGTCGATTGCGGCTTATTAACATTATCAGATGAATCACGTACCGTTTTGTCCTCCACCATCAGGAAAAACTGGATCCTATGAAATAAATGACAGAAAATATTTTACTGTGCGTTCGATATAATAAAAGGAATCACAAACTTTTTGATAGTTGTTTGTTTGTTTGTTTGCCTGTTTGTTTCTTTTTTTGTTTGTTGTTTGTTGTATGCTTGTTTGCTTGTTTGTTTGTTTGCTTGTTTGTTTGTTTGTTAATTTGTTTGCTTGTTTGCTTGTTTGTTTGTTTGTTAATTTGTTTGCTTGTCTGTTTGCTTTTTCAGCTCACGGTTCTAAGAAGTGAGGTAATAAGGCAGTAAACCCCCAGTTATTCTTTTTGCTCAGAGATTCATTAACATTTTAATATTTCTCCTCGCCTTATTACTACTGAGGAACAATTTCATTCACCTCTTTCTCCTCTCGTTCT
This sequence comes from Desmophyllum pertusum, assembly GCA_029204205.1. Lineage (NCBI taxonomy): Eukaryota > Metazoa > Cnidaria > Anthozoa > Scleractinia > Caryophylliidae > Desmophyllum > Desmophyllum pertusum. The sequence continues at coordinate 986,507 of MU826829.1, read as the reverse complement.
GTTACTGTGTGCTATCAGTCACTGTGTGAGTCGGCCCACTTTTGAGCAGCAGCCCATTTCTATATAAAATGTTGGGGGGGGGGGGGGGGGGTTTCACTGAAAATTTCACAAGAGACACAACTTACACTAATGTTAACCAGCTGACTAAATGAATACCCTCTCTTGGCAGAGAGCGCGTTTTTGACCACCGCTATGCCTCCATCCGACACTTTTCCGTTTAACTCACAAATTCCATTTTGAATGTTCTCGTAATTGAACGACTCACAGTTTGGGCGTGCCAGGCATAAATGCGCGCATGACAAAATATTACCAGTCCGCTGAGTATGAATGACATATCCCGAGAGCACGTGACCTTGTGTAGTGCTGATTGTGGACGAGCGACTTTCATCCGTCCTTATTATTATAAGCCTGGCAGGGGTGGTGCAAGTAATGAACACGAGCAGAACATTGGTCAGCCATCTTGTTTCTGACGCCATTGGAGCCCTGTTTATGGACGATAAACAGAACAATTATTTGTTTTAAAGAATAACACTAGTCTACTGCTCAAAAGCTTCCATTTAGATAGTCACACACTAGGGTTAATTTCTTTCACATACAGTAGTACTAAAAAAGTTAGACTTACTACCTATTGTAGCAAAGCATAACAATAGCACATGAAAGTACCGTAACTCAAAAGCTTTCATTTGAATGGTCATGATCACACACTAGGGTTTCATCCACATTCTTAAAAGTAAACGGGTTTTTTTTAATTTATTTAAACACATACAAAAAAAAGTAAAAAGTTAGGACCACCTTGTACAGCATAATTATAATATCTCTAGCTATGTCACGATATTTTAAGTCATTTTTGCGAAGTGCAAAGTCTCCTTCAAATTGAAGAAAGCCTCAAAATAATAGTTTACTAAGGTAGAAAAACACCAAAGAGGTAATAATAAACCAAACAGGAACAAGGATGGTTCAGGATGGAGAAGATTAAGACGGATTGCGAATGGCGAACTTGAAAAAATAGCCACAGTTTCATCTTTTTTCAAGATGCGCCATCCGTGACACGAACTGCAAGGACAAATTGCTGATTATCTTATTCTCACTTATTTTCGCACGTCGTTCGCGCACTTGACAGACCCGTATTTCACGAGGCTTCAGGGAAAATAAGTTCTCAAAAGGCTTGAAATTAACTTTTCGCAAATATCGCGGGTTTTTTCGCGTTTTTTTTTTCTACATCGCGAAAACCGCGAAAATTAGTACACGCGAAAATCGTGATTCAAGTTATATATGTCTTGTATCAATGATCAGTTTCAGTTTTGAGCTTCATGATTTTTCTCAGCGTAAACAAATCGATATCACAAAATTCGAGAGGACGTCTTACCTAAAATGCCACTAAAAACAGTTTGTAGAATGTTCAATCTTCTCACTTCTTGTCTGCCACTCGATATCAAGCAAAAACGGCCTTTAGTTCGATCTTACCGCATAATAACTGATTTTAGTATCAGTTCGACACAACGAGAGAAACCTCCAAAATGAGAAAACGCACTTGACTTTCTGTCACCAGTTGATTTTGATCCGTGTTGTGATGACACCGATTCTTTTGTTTTATGTAAATAGAATTTCTCGCAGCCTATCAAAACTGAAAATCTTTTCTGAAGCTTGGAGACATCGACTTCTCCGAAAGAATGTTGTTTGTTTAAAGTGTTGATATAAGTTTGTAGTTTTCGTGATTACAGTCAGCTGTGTTTTTTTAATCTTGTTTTTGAACCTGAAGTTTCGTCAGTTAAGATAGGTAGGTAAGTAGTAATCTCGTACCCAGATCCCACTCTGTCTGACACTGAAAAGTGAGATCTGGTAAAGTTCAAAATAACGCCGATTCTATATTGTATACTACCAAGAGAATATGAAGGGTAAGAGAGGTAATGTCCCATACATGGGTCATTTCTATGATAATCCATCTGATGCTATTTTTAGATCAGCTACGCGTTAGTCAATAGCCAATCAAATTACCCTATTTATGACACGTGATATCTTCTCTTTTTTTCTGCGTGGATAGCCGCGCGATCGCGCGTGGAGTACACGTTTCTTTCGCGAAAACAAAATGGCGGAAGATGCGGAGATCCGTTTTGTCGATGAATCTCAGTATGGTAAAGTTGTTTCAGCCACAAAAGCAATGGGAAAACGTTCTCAAAATAATTCTCCGACATAGCTGACATTAAAAGAACGTCACGAAGATGAACTGCTGAGTTCTACGTTAGAAAGTGACGATAGTGAACTAGACGAAGGGGAAGGAGAAATGTCAGATAATATTATATGTCCTGACTATAGCACATCTTCCGATGACGGGGAGGTAAAAATAAAGATTCCTCCCATAAATGAAAGCCTAGGGCTTCCAAATTTAAACTGACGGCTGACAAACCAGGTGGGAAGCGCAAAGAGTCGAGTTCAAGCCGAGAGCAACCAAAAGTAAAAGATAGTAATCATTCATGATTGCTTGCTTATTACAATTTGCATTTTGACTAAGCATATAGTTTATCCACATTATGTCAATACATTCATATGTGAGCAAGCATGTACATCATCTTGAGAATTAAATAAAGCAATTTCAAAATCTTATATCCCTAAACTTACAGGATATCAGAGTCTGTACAGTGTAAATAAATTAATTTAATTGCAGCTATAGTGCTCAAGACTTGATGATTAAAATTATATCATTTCACTTGTGAACTGTTTTACTGAACACACCATTCAAAATTGTCTTTTTAAAATCTTATATATCCCTAAAACTTATGAGAGTCTGTACAGTATAATTTCACTTTGCAGTGCAGTGCTAAGACTGGATATTATGTTTATGATTAAATTATTATTTCATTTTAATATGTGAACAGTTCCACTGAACACACCATTCAAAATTGCCCTTTCAAAATGTTATATATATCCCTAAAAACGTACCGGATATCAGGCTGTACAGTGTAAATTAATTAATTTCAGTACAGTGTTCAAGACTGGATGTTATGTTGATGATTAACTTATATTATTTCACTTATAAACTGTTTCACTGAACACACCATTCAAATTATTATTTTACTTGTGAACAGATTCACTGAATACACCATTCAAAAATTATTTTCAAAATCTTATATCCCTAAAACAGGATATCAGAGTCCGTACAGTGTAAGTAAATTAATTTCATTGCAGTGCTAATACTGGATATTATGTTTATGATTGAATTATTATTTCACTTATGAACAGTTTCACTGAACACACCATTCAAAATGTTATATTTATATCCCTACAAACTTACAGGATATCAGAGTATGGACAGTGTAAATAAATTAATTTAATTGCAGTGCTAAGATTGGATATTATTTTTATGATTAAAATATTATTTCACTTGTGAACAGTTTCACTGAACACACCATTCAAAATTTTTTAAAAATCTTATATACAGGTTATCAAAGTATATACAATGTAAATAAATAAATTTCATTGCAGTGCTCAAGACTGGATATTATGTTTATGTTTAAATTATTATTTCACTTGTGAAATTTTCACTGAACCGACCATTCAAAATATTAAACTTACAGGATATCAGAGTCTGGAATGTATATTTATCCCTAGATTGAGGTGGATCATTGGGTCCATTATCTGTGAAATAGGCTTTAGTAATAACGTCATGATTATGCATACAAAAATAATTCCATTGGGATATTAAGACAGATAATTAAATTTTCATAATGTGACTATTAAGAGAGGATAAACAGTATTAATTATTCTACAAAATGGTAATGGATACACATGAATGTCCACAGATAAATGAATATCCTCAGGATCTGTCATCATGATCCATTTGTGGATATTAATATAATTTGCAAAATATTTTGGACTGCAATACAAGTGGATTGAAAATAGATTTACTCATGATGTGACAAATTAGAGGTGGATCGAAGGAAGATAGTCAACAAGAACAAGATGTGCATAACAGAAATAACTCTCAGGTCAGAGAGTTTATTCTTCTCTGCTTTGGCTGGATAAGATTTCTCCTGAAGCAAACCAGAAATGTCCACCGGCCACACAATATCCCCACGTTTTATTAAATCTCTTCTAAGAAAATTGCAGGTATATTATTTGCTCCATAATTTATATGTCCTCATGTTGCTCTGAATACTGCTTTTCAACTGCTGACGATAATGACATAAAGCCGGGCAGATGCTAGATGCTTCCAGATGCTACAAGTTCTATTTCAGAGTGAATTCCCAACTGAAAACACTGAAAATTCAATCAATCGTTCGGCCAAGAAAATTATTCAAGGTCCGGTTGTCTTCGTTCGTACGCTTCCACAAAATTCAAAGCTGAGGATTTCTTCTCCAGTTTTCGCATCAACAGTGTGTGGAGTTTTTCGCTTCCTTTACTGCGGAAATCTAGGAGATCTTTTTGGTATACTGTTCAGAAAAATAGGAGCTGTGGGCAACAATAAAAGTAAAGTTATTTAAAAGTCGTTTAATTATAGAAAGAGGTTTACTGAAAACTATAAGCTTATTACGCTTATAAAGTCCACAAGCTTACACGGTAAGTTTATGCTATCTCGAACCTATAAAGGATCTATAAGCTTGAATTATCTTACCTTCAGTAAAAAAAATACTTCAATAGAACATTCTCCTTCACAGAAACTTGTCTCTTCCTTTCTTCGTTTCGAATTTGCTTCCACAAACCGAAACGCTTCTGGAGTGTACTCCTCATTTTGCCTTCATGTAAGCACTGCACGAAACACCCACGCAACGCGCGCGAAGACAAATTATCCGAGGTGCACTGGTAACGATAATGATCTAAAAATAGCATCAGATGGATTATCATAGAAATGACCCATGTATGGGACATTACCTCTCTTACCCTTCATATTCTCTTGATACTACTTAAAATATCGTCTTATTCTAATGTGTGCTGTGATTGGCTCTCGCTACTGAAACATTTTCGCATATTCGCGGGAACACTAGAGATTTTCCGTAGCCTCTCGGAAGAACAACTAAACAGTGTCAACAGTCCCTTTTCTTTAAAACGACCTCCCACAAAGCTTCCTTTTGTGGCTTTTATAACAAAGTTTTCCAAACCTCTGTCTCGAAGAATTATTCTCAGAATAACTCCGTCAAATGCCAGGAATTCATCCATGTTTATTCGATCACAACAGACCGAAGGGCAACAAAGAACAACGGGAAGGCCCGTATATCGGGTCTTGAAATCGAACTTTACCAGATCTCCCTTTCGCGTGGCAAAGGGTGATCTGGGTACGAGATTAGATAGGTAGTATCTTTATAATAGATTTTCTCTGTGTTATAAATGAATGATAAAACACATTTTTTTCTGTTTTCTTTCATTCAGTACCTTACAAACAGGGCGAAATATAAAAAAGTGTTTTTCAGTTTTTTTTAATTAAAGTATGAAAATAAGTGAGTAAGTAATATCTTTATTTAAAGAGGGTAGCACAGTAATAGCCATGCTAATAAACTGAGTCACATTTAGTCTCCCGCGCAGCCGTTATTTGTCTCGTCGCGCACGTTAGTGGGGAGGAGCGCGTTGCGTGACGAGACAAATAACGGCTGCGCGGTCACATTCAGATCGGAAACGTTCTCAGGTCCGCCTCAGTACTCGAAGTTTTATCACTGACCAAGTTTAGGATTTGAGGTTATTTTGAATGTCGAGGGCTCGTTTTGCGGGAGGTAGCAGTTAGTGGAAGTTTGACCATAACCTGTTTAGGACATCATGAAATTATATACCCTGTTCAGGGCATAGCCTGCGGAGGAGGCTATTCAGGGCAGAGAGGCCAAAAACCATACCCTTTAATTTGACAGATAGTGTTCCACCTGGCCCGGGTAAAGACAGCTCCCACCATCTCCTGACGTGTTTGACTTAAAGGCAGACTTAACTACTAAACGAGGATCCTCCTATTATTCCAGGTGGGATTCACGTCCACCTAAAGAATTTTCATTATCATTTTTCGCCAGCCGAAGTAGCCTGCCACCGCCACGTAGAAAGGGGAGGGAGGGGAGTTTGGCGAGCGCGAAGCGCGAGGAGTCGGAGCGCGAAAGCCGAAGAGACGCCAAAATGAATCCCCGTTTTTTAACATTTCTTCTAGTATTGAATTCAGTCTTGACTGATCCTTACTTTCAGGACATTCAGTTTTGACATACAGTTATCTCTCAGACGTCGAGTGTCATGGAAAAACTGAATATTATAAGACTTTCATATTAGTCCGTTTTTTCTTGTTCTAATTTTTGAAAAAAGGAGCATTTCGATTTTGCACTTCGCAAAAATGACTTAAAATATTGTGACATAGCTCCTTTAAGAACAATACCCTCGCGCGAGACCGTAGCGCGAGTACTCCTCGCGCGAAGTTACCTCCACATATCACGCACAGAAAACTGGACCATCCCCGAAACTGGAGGTTAGTCCAAGGAAAGTTGTCTCCTTTTGGGTTAGGGTTACGGGTAAAGAGCTGAATAACTATTTCCTCTATAATAAGGCCCCATCCCGGTAGCCCATTTATTGTATAGTTTACTGTACTGTATTGAAGGCAGTGTCGGCGCGCGTCGTATTTTTCTTTCATGTACAATTGCATTTATAACGAGGCTTATCTATGGATATACATTGAGCCTGTCTCTCTAGTGATTGGCTTATCGTAATCTGATAACGTGTACTTCAGTATTATTAAACAAATGAGCTAAGTTGGCCAGTTCACAATGCAACCAGTTCAACCCAGATTTTGCAGCTTTTTTATGCATTCGTGAAGGGTAGGCTAACTGGGTTATACTAATTTAAGTTGTGAGACTGTCCAATTGCAAGCATTCAAGATCAAGATGGGACCAAAATTCGTCTTATGTGAGTAAGAAAAATTAATATATAGTTTAATTCAATGCCCTACAAGCTGTATTAGAATGATAAGCACAGATGTTTTTTTAGCCACGGACGGCAACCGGAAGGCGAATGTTCTTGTTTTTGGCGCGCTTTCACCCCCACCAATGAGTTGAAAAGCTCTCGTATTAGCATTTACAACTTGACTTTGCTTACAAAAAGTTGATAATACGCACCAAAGAAGAGAACATTCGACTTCCGGTTGCCGTCCGTGGCTCAAAAACGTCTGTGCTTAAGCTCTAATATTGTGTTGTTGTTTTATTGACTCAGAGATGAATAATGATAATAATAAATAATACATTAATTATATAGCGCATTTTCTATATTATGTTAAATGCTCTTTACAATTCAACTCATGCAGGGGTGAGATTGGACATCAGTGGGAAAATGATTTTATCCCAACCCACCCACCCAGTATGTATGCGTAAAGCTTATGCCAACCCCATTGCTTACAATTGGTGACTTGTTAATTCTAGCTTGTTAACTATTAGACCAGATATCGCGTCTTCATGTTTAGATCTAAAGTATTCCTCGTTACAAGCTATTTTCTATCATTAAGTAAGAGTTCATAAAGTACATTACACATATACAATCAGTGATCACGGTGTTGCTTCAAGTCTTCCATGTGATAATTACTTTCCCGTCGCCTTTATTAACACCCGTCATGTTCTGTTGATTTGTGCCGCTATTGTACGACCCCCCTCCCCCTGCCACACCACTCAAGGAATTCTCTAAAACTCCCCCACCGGAATACCCGCCACCCCCACCACCAAGCACAAAGGCGAATCCACCGCCACCGAAGCCCCCATGGGATACAGGGCATATTCCTCCTGTTCCGCCTTTAATGAAACTGAAGGATCTCTGTATTCCAACCTCCCTCCCCCATCCCCTGTTAGCCCCGCCCCACCTCCCGCCACTAAATTAGCATCAATGTTTCCCGTGTCTGAGTTGCAGGGCTCTCCACCAGTCCCTCCCGTCCCACCGCATCTGGTACCATTCTCTGTTGCCTGACCTGGGTCACCGTCTTTAAAATTGTCTCGGGATGTCCCTCCTCCCCCTCCCCCACCGGCAATGATTAGCGGGGTGTTATTTGTCAGGGTTACAAAACTGCCACCACCCCCACCCCCTGGCCTGTCAATGAAGTTCGTAGTACGGTCACCCTCTTGTCCCACAAGGATTTTAAGTTGAATTCCTTGTGCAAGTTGGAAAGTTCCTTTCAGCTTCGCTCCTAATCCACCGATCCTCCAAGAAGCGTTAACACCGTCTGTGCCATTAGCGCCTGAACCACCTGATACTTCGATGACGTAACTTCCGGTCACTGGAACAGTCCATATTTGGATGCCATTGTTTAAAGAGACTTTACCTTCCAGCGATGTTCCTACATATCCAGATGTATCACTCGGCCCAGTCTCACCTCTGGCGCCCAGGGCCGTGAAGACATAGTTGTGTTCTGGAACGATGAGAAAGAAATATTTGAGTGAATTTGTCGAGGCTTTATATTAACATTATCAGATGAATCACGTACCGTTTTGTCCTCCGCCATCTAGAAAAACTGGATCCTGTGAAATCAATGACAGAAAATATTTTACTGTGCGTTCTATATAATAAAAGGATGAGAGACCCTGGGAACGAGGTTGAATTACAGATTGTTTAATTTGATAGTTGTTTGTTTGTTTGCTTCTTTGCTTCTTTGCTTCTTTTCTTGTTTGTTTGTTTGTTTGCTTGTTTGTTTGTTTGCTTGTTTGCTTGTTTGTTTGCTTGTTTGTTTGTCTGTTTGCTTGTTTGTTTGTTTGTTTGTTTGTTTGTTTGCTTGTTTGTTTGTTTGTTTGCTTGTTTGTTTGTTTGTTTGCTTGTTTGCTTATTTGTTTGTTGTGTTTGTTTGTTTGCTTGTTTGTTTGTTTGTTTGTTTGCTTGTTTGCTTATTTGTTTGTTTGCTTGTTTGTTTGTTTGCTTGTTTGTTTGTTTGTTTGTTTGCTTGTTTTCTTGATTGCTTGTTTGTTTGCTTGTTTGCTTGTTTTCTTGATTGCTTGTTTGTTTGCTTGTTTGTTTGTTTGTTTGTTTACTGACTTGTTTGCTTGTTTGCTTGATTGCTTGTTTGCTTGTTTGCTTGTTTGCTTGTTTGCTTGTTTGCTTGTTTTCTTGATTGCTTGTTTGTTTGTTTGTTTGCTTGTTTTCTTGATTGCTTGTTTGTTTGTTTGTTTGCTTGTTTTCTTGATTGCTTGTTTGCTTGTTTGCTTGTTTTCTTGATTGCTTGTTTGTTTGTTTGTTTGCTTGTTTGTTTGTTTGTTTGTTTGTTTGCTTGTTTGCTTGTTTTCTTGATTGCTTGTTTGTTTGCTTGTTTTCTTGATTGCTTGTTTGTTTGTTTGCTTGTTTGTTTGTTTGTTTGTTTGTTTGCTTGTTTGCTTGTTTTCTTGATTGCTTGTTTGTTTGCTTGTTTGCTTGTTTTCTTGATTGCTTGTTTGTTTGTTTATTTGCTTGTTTTCTTGATTGCTTGTTTGTTTGTTTGTTTGCTTGTTTGTTTGTTTGTTTGTTTGCTTGTTTGCTTGTTTGCTTGTTTGCTTGTTTTCTTGATTGCTTGTTTGTTTGCTTGTTTGCTTGTTTCCTTGATTGCTTGTTTGTTTGTTTGTTTGTTTGCTTGTTTGTTTGTTTGTTTGCTTGTTTTCTGATTGCTTGTTGTTTTTTTTGTTTGCTTGTTTTCTTGATTGCTTGTTTGTTTGTTTGTTTGTTTGCTTGTTTTCTTGATTGCTTGTTTGTTTGTTTGCTTGTTTTCTTGATTGCTTGTTTGTTTGTTTGTTTGTTTGTTTGCTTGTTTTCTTGATTGCTTGTTTGTTTGTTTGCTTGTTTTCTTGATTGCTTGTTTGTTTGCTTGTTTGCTTGTTTTCTTGATTGCTTGTTTGTTTGTTTGTTTGTTTGTTTGTTTTCTTGATTGCTTGTTTGTTTGCTTGTTTTCTTGATTGCTTGTTTGTTTGTTTGTTTGCTTGTTTTCTTGATTGCTTGTTTGTTTGCTTGTTTGCTTGTTTTCTTGATTGCTTGTTTGTTTGTTTGTTTGCTTGTTTACTGACTTGTTTGCTTGATTGCTTGTTTGTTGTTTGTTTGTTTGTTTGTTTGCTTTTTCAGCTCACGGCGATGAGAAGTGAGGTAATAAGGCAGTAAACCCCCAGTTATTCTTTTTGCTCAGAGATTCATTAACATTTTAATATTTCTCCTCGCTTTATTACTACTGAGGAAGAATTTCATTCACCTCTCTCTCCTCTCGTTCTGTTACTGTGTGCTATCAGTCACTGTGTGAGTCGGCCCACTTTTGAGCATCAGCCCATTTCTATATAAAATGTTGGGGGGTTTTTTTCACTGAAAATTTCACAAGAAGAGACACAACTTACACTAATGTTAACCAGCTGACTAAATGAATACCCTCTCTTGGCAGAGAGCGCGTTTTTGACCACCGCTATGCCTCCATCCGACACTTTTCCGTTTAACTCACAAATTCCATTTTGAATGTTCTCGTAATTGAACGACTCGCAGTTTGGGCGTGCCAGGCATAAATGCGCGCATGACAAAATATTACCAGTCCGCTGTGTATGAATGACATATCCCGAGAGCACGTGACCTTGTGTAGTGCTGATTGTGGACGAGCGACTTTCATCCGTCCTTATTATTATAAACCTGGCAGGGGTGGTGCAAGTAATGAACACGAGCAGAACATTGATCAGCCATCTTGTTTCTGACGCCATTGGAGCCCTGTTTATGGACGACAAACAGAACAATTATTTGTTTTCAAGAATAACACTAGTCTACTGCTCAAAAGCTTCCATTTGGATGGTCACACACTAGGGTTAATTTCTTTCACATACAGTACTAAAAAAGTTAGACTTACTACCTAGCAAAGCATAACAATAGCACATGAAAGTACCGTAACTCAAAAGCTTTCATTTGAATGGTCATGCGGATCACACACTAGGATTTCATCCGCATTCTTAAAAGTAAAAGTTGTTTTTTTTAAATTTATTTAAACACATACAAAGAAGTAAAAAGTTAGGGCCACCTTGTACAGCATAATTATAATATCTCGAGCTATGTCACGATATTTTAAGTCATTTTTGCGAAGTGCAAAGTCTCCTTCAAACTGAAGAAAGCCTCAAAATAACAGTTTACTAAGGTAGAAAAACACCAACGAGGTAATAATAAACCAAACAGGAACAAGGATGGTTCAGGATGGAGAAGATTAAGACGGATTGCGAATGGTGAACTTGAAAAATTAGCCATTTTTTTTCAAGATGCGCCATCCGTGACACGAACTGCAAGGACAAATTGCTAATTATCTTATTCTCACTTATTTTCGCACGTCGTTCGCGCACTTGACAGACCCGTATTTCACGAGGCTTCAGGAAAAATAAGTTCTCAAAAGGCTTGAAATTAACTTTTCGCAAATATCGCGGGTTTTTTCGCGTTTTTATTTCTACATCGCGAAAACCGCGAAAATTAGTACACGCGAAAATCGTGATTCAACATCGAGTTATGTATGTCTTGTATCAATGATCAGTTTCAGTTTTGAGCTTCGTGATTTTTCTCAGCGTAAACAAATCGATATCACAAAATTCAAGAGGACGTCTTACCTAAAATGCCACTAAAAACAGTTTGTAGAATATTCAATCTTCTCAGTTTCTTGTCTGTCACTCAATATCAAGCAAAAACGGCCTTTAGTTCGATCTTACCGCATAATAACTGATTTTAGTATCAGTTCGACACAACGAGAGAAACCTCAAAAATGAGAAAACGCACTTGACTTTCTGTCACCAGTGGATTTTGATCCGTGTTGTGATGACACCGATTCTTTTGTTTTGTGTAAATAGAATTTCTAGCAGCCTATCAAAACTGCAAATCTTTTCTGAAGCTTAGAGACATCGACTTCTCCGAAAGAATGTTGTTTGTTTAAAGTGTTGATATAAGTTTGCAGTTTTCGTGATTACAGTCAGCTGTGTTTTTTTAATCTTGTTTTGGAACCTGAAGTTTCGTCAGTTTAAGATTATAATAGATTTTCTCTGTGTTATAAATGAATGATAAAATACATTTTTTCTGTTTTCTTTCATTCAGTACCTTACAAACAGGGCGAAATATAAAAAGTGTTTATCAGTTTTTTTAATTAAAGTATGAAAATAAGTGAGTAAGTAATATCTTTATTTAAAGAGGGTAGCACAGTAATAGCAATGCTAAATAAACTGAGTCACATTCAGATCGGAAAAGTTCTCAGGTCCGCCTCAGTACTCGAAGTTTTATCACTGACCAAGTTTAGAATTTGAGGTTATTTTGAATGTCGAGGGCTCATTTTGCGGGAGGTAGCAGTTAGTGGAAGTTTGACTATAACCAAAAGTCATAACTCAAATTCAATTATTTTGACTCAAAAGTCCACATCCGTCATCCACCGTCCACTCTATACTAATCCAGTCCAGTTCTTGAATTTGTCTTTGAGTGATTGATGTTACTATGGCGACGTGTTCTGTAGTACCCAGTCCCTTGTGATGCTTCCTGTTGACTTTTTGTCCTGATAGCTTTTCAGCGTTCGTTGAACATGAATTTGGGCACAATTTTGTTTGAAAAGACGGGACAGGCTCCATCACCGAGTAAAGACTTCCACCAACTGCTAATAACCGAGAAGCAAGTGATCCTAAGAACATGGAGGATCTCCGTAAGGAAAGACCAGCGTTACATTCCTCCGAGCCAACGAAAGGTTCCCCTCGAAGAGTTTGACGAGGACACGCTCTTTCAAACAGACATCAGCCGTATATTTGGCGAGGATACCTTGCGTCTTGTACACGGTATAGTATGCAAAGATTGGTTAGCTCGCCTCCCAAAAAACATTCTCATCCAAATGGCTTCGTTCCTCGATCTAGTCGACGTTGCAAGGCTAGGATCTGTTTGCAGGTCTCTGCATAAAGTGTGTTCAAGCGACGAGTTGTGGGAGAAGATTTTTCTCACGCATTGTGATACAATCAGCGAGGAAACTCGAGCGTTAGCGCAAGAGGTTGGCTGGAAGAAAGTGTTTTTCACCAATAAGTTGCAGCTGCAGGTTCAAATGAGACGTCGTAAGGAGAGACACAGCGCTGAACTGAGAAGGAAGACACCCCCACAGGAAGAGAAGTTGCCACTGACTTTTGTCACGCAAACAAATGGCAATCATGTCCAATAACTGTGTTCATTAATATCTTTTGTGTTAACTTTATGAGGTTGAAGTGTTATGCGTGTTGACGATAGGGTGATAATGTACTGCCAGATTTGCACTTGTCTGGGTGAAGCAAATTATTACATTGTATTATAAAAGTTCAGTACATGACTGTACACATAACCATAACTCAGCCCCCTCCATGTAAAACTCACTCTTTATAAAAAGAAACAGAAAGCACACTCCATATGCAATAATTTTGTACATTTACAAATCCATGTACTGTATACGTGCACATGTAGCAGTGGTTTCCTGTCCGTGAGCATGAGAGGTGCTTATTTTCTTGCTCCATCTCAGACCCAAGCTTCCATGCCCTCCTAGGAAAGGAAATGACTACTACACAGGCTAATCAAGGCTCTCATTTGGCCAGAAACTTGTGTTCTAGTTGGCTCTCTTGCGCTCTCGTCAAATCGTTAAGCTCTCACCCTTCCAACTCGCAGCAACTCTTGGCTCTTTGGCCTGAGCTTGTAAGAGTCATGTGACAAAAATGCCCTCTTGTTTCACATATTTGAGAATACAAGTACAACCATCATTTCAGTCCTCTCCATCTGCCTCGTCCCCAGGCATCGCTCCCTGGTCGTGCGCATGGAGTTGTGGGACTGATGCAGGCGAGAAGATGCGTTTCACCTTCTAACCATCAAGTACCGCACTCCCTGTTTTCCCACTCTTTACCGACGAAAATGCAATGGCGCCTGGGGATGAGGCAGAGTCGCTATTTAGTTTGTTGGCTATTAGTTAGTTTATTAATGACGGCAGTAAGAGAAAGTAAAGATAAAAACTTTCATAAAAACAGACCCTTGGCAAATAACTTATGTTCAAGTTACTTAAAATAAGCATATTTCAAGTTAGTCTAAGGAACTTACATGTACATACAGATGTTAACTATGTTTAGTAACTGTGTGGCTAATTAAATAAAAGGCCTTTTGTTTTTAAATATTTTCTTACAACTAAAAGGTAGGGGTGGCAGTAAGAGTAAAGGAAGAAAGTGCCCTCTTTCATCCTGCATGCTTAATTGCACCATTTGCTTCATTTTGAAAAACCTCAATTGATCGACATGCACTGATTGGTCTTAGGAAAATCTTCCTCTGACCAAAATGTATGTTTTTGTAGACTGAAGATAAAATTATTATTGTTATTATCCTGTACCTTTTAGGTTTTGTAAAATTGAACATGTTTTAATATAGTATCTAGCCACACCCACAAAACAAGATTCTGGTACCTTTTAGGGGTAATGGTCTTTGTATGGTAGTTCCCCCCCCCCCCCCCCCAAACCCGGAATAAAAAGCTCGGTGTCACTTGAAAAATGGTAGAGTTTGTCATGGGCAGGCAAGAGACCATTACTACCGTCTGGTGAAACAGTATGCATTTTATTCTTTGTTACAATAAATGTATGGTTTTTACAAGTTGATTGGTTAAGATTGCAGGGAATTCTGATGATATTTCAAATCCTGGTAGAAGAAAATGTAGACAACTTTATTGCAAGTACTAGCGGGTAATAGTATTATTATTCTAAATAATATTATGGTAAGTGACAAGAGCATAACGAAGGATAAAACGCAACCACACATATTCAATTTAACAACCTCACAAATCACTCTGCATGCACTCAGAAGTATGAAATTGTTGCTGATCAGAAATTAATTAAACTGCAGTTTACAAAGACCCACAAACAGCACTTATGCGTGTGTAGCGAAACTTGGTTAAAAAGTACATCGCATGTATAAAAAATAATATTAATAATATCAACCTACTTTGTTTTTTATGCTTTTGAACACCTAACTCAAACTTAAACACTATTAACAATAAACTTTTTTTTGTCATATTATATACTTTATATTAAGATGAAATTATTGTAAAAACACCTTTAATGATACATAAAATATTTTCTTGAAAACAATAATATCAAACAAATACTCTCCATCATCATAACTGTTTTTTAGCTTTACTTTTAACCTGTTCATTTCCACTCCAAAAATAAATATTAAATAAATATTGTTGTACATGGTCCTCACGCCCCTTTATGTCAGCTGACAGACGTGTTTGTCCATAATGTCAAGGGATTGGTGCTACTGCAACTCTGCGGTGTGTGCGGCAGCTCTTTGATGTCCACAACTTCACATGACATCATGCTGCAGCTGATCTATCAAACCAATCAAATAACAAATTAATAAATCAATAAAATTAATTCATATAACTTAATGCAGTCTGACCTACCATAAATGAAATCCCTCTCTTTTTTAAGTCCCCCTCTATGACTTCCATTTTGTAATAAATAAGCACAGTTGTGGGGGGGGCAAAGCACAGTTGGGGGGGGGGGGGGGGACACAGTGGCCTAATGGTTAGCACGCTGGAGTCTGGATCACATGTTGCCTAGTTCCTGTACGGCTTTCTCCCAGGCCTTTACGACGCCTAGTTCCTGTACGGCTCTCTCCCAGGCCTTTACGACGCCTAGTTCCTGTACGGCTTTCTCCCAGGCCTTTACGACGCCTAGTTCCTGTACGGCTCTCTCCCAGGCCTTTACGACGCCTAGTTCCTGTACGGCTTTCTCCCAGGCCTTTACGACGCCTAGTTCCTGTACGGCTTTCTCCCAGGCCTTTACGACGCCTAGTTCCTGTACGGCTTTCTCCCAGGCCTTTACGACGCCTAGTTCCTGTACGGCTCTCTCCCAGGCCTTTACGACGCCTAGTTCCTGTACGGCTCTCTCCCAGGCCTTTACGACGCCTAGTTCCTGTACGGCTCTCTCCCAGGCCTTTACGACGCCTAGTTCCTGTACGGCTTTCTCCCAGGCCTTTACGACGGTCAATTCATTTTGGTGACGTATCCGAGACGAGCTGCATTTTTTCGCTTGGACCACATGACCCATCCAAAATGGATTGACCGCGGCGAAATATAGAGGCCTAGGAACTAGGCAAGGTCACATGATCGATATGGGTTTGAGAGCTGGCCAGGGGTGACCCGCTGTGTTGTGTATCTTTTTTCATCATCCTTTATTTGCAAATTTACCGTGATAGGTAAAAGATTGATTGAAAGAGCTGCAAGCTGTTGACATGTATTACTATTGAGTTTAATACCCCAATCTCCTTCTAGTGTACAGCGTTAGCTGTATGTAAACATGTCTACATTCTATATTCATTTGCCTTATGGCAAACTAACCAAATTTTGGAACTATTTCTGAGTGACAACTGGGCGCCCTTAGATTTCCCTTCCTCTTCTTTGTGCACTGTGCCCATATCAACATCCACTTCTTCAGCAGGCCTAAAATGTCAACCATGTCAAAGTTATTTCTAAGTTGTTGTACTTAAACTGTATTTTAACTTTGTCAGTTGTACTTAAACTGTGTTCTTTGTTATTTTAAACTGTATTTTAACTTTCTCAGTTGTTCTTAATTAACTTACTGTATTTTAACTTTCTACAGTATTATTTTTGTATACATGTACCCAGCCTTAGAAAGTCACTGGAAGTGACTTTAAGGCTGGGCATGCAAAATTATTTGCTCCACAGACCTATATTCTTAACCAGATTGTAATAATATTACAGTTTAAAACATGCTGTGTATAGTTAACCAGCTGCAGTGATTATTTTGCCAGTCAATCATCAGCCTGACATATTTGTACCTTGGCAAAGAGATTTGTGTTGGCTGCATCTCATCGCTGACTGCTGTTTCACCAATTTTCTCTAAAAAGTACAATCAAAAGTAAAAATAATATAGATGTTATTGAACTAGCATGAGGTGCGTATTGGGTAAATATTGGTCAAGTTCTTGTTTTTGCAAGTTTATGAGCCGAGCCGAGGGCTTGTTGTTTACCTCCCTCCACAAAAACCAACAATCATTTCTAAATTCCAAATTATTCAATCTGGAATCCGAGGGCCACAGGTTTTGTCAGTTGTCAAATGAATTTATTTTATTTTTATTCAATATTTAAATCAAAGCTTCATTCTTGGTCAGCGACTGTACGGCTATATGTTGACATTTCCCTTAGCTCATATGGGAGCTGACCTCCCAGAGCATCATTCGCTTGAACACCGCTCCCCACAGCACAGCACAAACTCTGTCAGAGCTCAGAGAACAGAATACTGTAAAGTTACGAAAGTAACGACCCCCGAAAGTAACGTCAAAACTTTGTGGCTGCTAATAAATCCCAAAAGTAGCGAGCCCCTGAAAGTAGCGAGACCAAGGCTTTTTTAAATTATACATAAAGATTTTTTTCCAATCAACAGTCAAATGTGTAAGTAATAATCTTTGTGCAGTGTCATGACGTGGTCACAGTAAGGCACTTTACAACAAGAGAAGCTATCGATTATGCCACAAAGCATTAATGTTCTTTCATGTTGCACGGTGTAAAAAAAAACCCCGTATAAATTAATTTTGTTTAACGATTTTTGTTCCCTGAAAGTAACAACCCCCGAAAGTAGCGACCCCCCGAAAGTAGCGAGCCCCAAAGGCTGCTAATTCCGAAAGTAACGAGGGTTGTTAATACTTTCGGAACTTTACGGTAGTAACAAAGCACCTTGAGCAAGATCCATGATATTCATCAGAAATAAGCCATGGACTTCTAGTTCAAGTTAAAAAACTGGACCTTAAAATACAATGTACCTTTCCTTCTTCCAATTTTTTTCCTCTGCCTCAGACTTTTCTTTTTCTTTTCTTCATCGCTGTGGCTGTTGTGACCATTTTTCACTAGGCCTGGTTTACCTCTGTGGAAACCAACGAATTGCTTGTGGACATCAATAGTGCTGAGAAAACAAACGACCACACTCTGATCTATTATCCTGCTTTTTTATAGGCACAAGTGTTTTACTGGAAAATAGACACTTGTAACATTCAGGTGAAACTACATCTGCAATCCTAGTGGCGTATTTTCCATACCCTCACTAGTGAGGATATCAATGGTCCAACATCATTTCCCGCTTTTGCCTGTTTTTACCACACAAAATTAAAATTTATATCTTCGCCGCCATAACATCTACTTACCTCATTTTGATCTCAACCGGAGATGACAAAGATTTGTTGGAAGCTGCCGGCGTGTGCTGTACATGGACTTGGGGCTGATGACGGAAGTTATGAACCAGTCTCAAAGTTGGACCCTACCATAGCATAAATAATACACTTTAATGAGTAAACAATTATTATAACAGGTTCTACCTGTTATAATAAAATTAATGATCATTGTACAACTGACGATGACAGAAGTTTCTGTCGAAACATGTATTGGTTAAAACTCAAAAGCGTTGTGTTTTTTCTTAAAATTCTTAAAATTAATGATCCGGTTAATTTAATAAGAACAGTTGAAGCTCCCATAAAGCAGACAGCCTAATGGGAAGCAGAGAAAGTATCAGCAACTGGAGCTGGCCGCTTTAATACGGGAAGGTGTATTTTAATACACATTGCTGATACAAACTCTGTATTTAAAAATACAGAGTTTGTATGAGCTAGAGTTCAAACAGGGTTTTGTCAAGGCAGCCGTAAGTAGAGCTGTCCACTTACGAGAACATCTGCTCAGAGAGCTTCGACTGTACAGAGTTCGTATGAACTAGAGTTCAAACAGGGTTTTGTCAAGGCGGCCATAACTAGAGCTGTCCGCTTACAAGAATGTCAGCTCAGAGATCTTCTACTGTAATAATAAAAAAATTATTGGAAACTACTTTATTTTGGTAGAGTATGTATGTCACTGTCATCACTACTATATTATTATAACTTTCATTGGTGAAACTCTAATTTTTTTGTTCCTCTAAACCTCAGAGTAGAGCTGTCTGCTTACAAGAGTTTTTAAGATATTTTGCTGATCGACAAGCACTTACTGTTTTAGGAAGTTCTAAAGACACTCGTGGTTGTTTCTTTTGGTTTGTACACCTAAACAAAAATACAGAAAGAAAAAATAGCAAAGAAATAATTATTATTATTGTACGGTATAAAATATGAATCTGAGAGTTAAGATCATGACTCACTTGGGACCTTGCAGGACCAGTCCCAGGTAAATGATCCCTACTGGTCCCTCCTGGTAGGGTCCCAGGCGAAGAAGAGCTTGTATCTGGGTTTTTCCCACTTATGGTTCCTGGTGTTTGCAGGGACGACTTCCGTGTACTTGCCAGGTTAAATGGCCGCCTAGCCAGGCTAGTATCTCCAGCTGCCTTTTTGCCTAAAAGTTAAATGTCACTTTTAGGCAACATTAAATGGATGTTACTTTAAAACTGCATGTACAATAGAGCGAGGTTCATGGGTGTTGGAGAAATATTGGTCAAGTTCTTCTAAACTTAAAGTTTTGAATTTTTTTGCAATAGGGCAAAATTAATTTGCGGGCAGTCCACTTACATGTACAGTAGCAGTCTGTATTGCAAATTTGGACTGCTCAGGGAACCAATCAGAATGCTCCTTTTCATTATGGACAAGTTTGCCATATAATAATATAATAACTTATTAATAATTAACTAAACCATTTTCTTTCAAGGAGTAGAAAGATAAAAGTGCATGCCACATACCAGCTTCCTTGATAGCACTTGCAGCCACATTCTGTGATGGATGGTCTGTTGATCTGTGTCCTCCAGCGGCAGTGTTGTCAGACGACATGTCACTTGATGAACTTGTCAAGGCTGATAATTTCTGACGAGTACTTGCTGTTGCACCTGCCACCATGCTGCAAAATGTTCAACAATAATACAACACTCACATTTAGTCAGGGTGTTTACATGTGAAAACTCGTACCGGTGCGAGTTCCATACCGGTATGATTACGTGATTTCATACCGCATTTACAAGAAGGGACACTTCTCCTCAACTGGAGGACCAAACTCGGAGTTTTATGGGTCAAAGCAGATGACTTTGCATTGTGAAGGGAAAACATTATAACATACCTGGAGGTTTTAGAAATAACCCGAGAGAGTTTCTTGGGTACTGAAGGTGCATTCTTGGAACTCTTGACAAATCTTTTGACCCAGTTCTTCACCCCTTCCAAAGATGTGAACTCACTGAGTGGAAGACGTGACCATGGGTTGGAATTTGTCATGTCAAGCACAGCAACTGCCATTGCGCGTCCAACCTTACGACAGAAACAAAGTAACGTAAATAGCAGCTCAATAAAAATATTATGTGGTGCATCATCAACTTGGATTTACATGAATTTAATATTTGTTGGTCAATATCTTGGGGAGGTAAAAGGTAAAGCCACACTCAGGCCGAAGTGGCTCACACTGCCTGAGCTTTAATCCCGGTTTCTGTAGCATGAAGCCGACTAGGAATATTGCTACTCCCCCAGGATGGGATGCTAGTAGTCCATTGTGCCAGGTTGCCCCCAGCATTTTGTCGCTCAGCCAGAGCTCGAACCCAAACTGCTCCTGGTGTCCAATGCGCTGCCCATTTGGCCACCACGTCTCCCATTGTCTAGGGAGGGGTGGTGAGAGAGTTTGAACTTTCATGTACAATGATCAATACTTAGACTTTCACAGGCCTGGGAGGAATGCTTGAATTGTTTGATATAAAGTGTAGTCTCTACAATATAACATGATTGTTTTTTTGGTTTTTACCTCTTCAAAAATCTCTGGTGTATACTTGGGTGGAAAACCTGGGGAGGGGGTGGTGTGGCACATCCGCTGTCACAAGTGGCGGGCGGCACACAGTTCGCCATTCGCCCACAGTTGTAGTTACACTCCAGTGTGTAGCTAGAAGTGAAATCAAAATAATAATAATTATCTTGAAAAAAAATTCCTTGAATTCCAAAATAATTGAAACAAAATATATTTAACAATGACTATGCACCTTCTTAATAATAATATTATTTATCTTTCTTGCCTACCTATGAACAATCCCTGTGGCTTTGTAAATGGCAACCCTGCCACTGCCTTCTTTGGACATGCCGTCTCGTTTATCCTTGCTGTACATGTTCTTTTCAGTGAAATTGCAAGCCGCGAAGTCAAAGTTCGCTGAATTCAAAGAAACGAGTTTAGGAAACAGAATGGAGCTGACATAGTTGTCTTCATTCTCCAAGTAGTTTGCATAAACAAAGCATCCACGCTTGGAAGCATGACCATGTAGATCAACATAGTATGCGACGCCACTGTTGCTCTCTGGTGCTGTCTTTGACAAACAGCTACTGCACTTTGGAGAGTCTTTCTTACTATTTAACACCTTTTTAAACTGAAGTTGTTTAAGGGTGGCAGTATTTGACTGTTTCTCTGAAGGGCAATCACTTGACATGCTACTTGCGCTTTCATTTGAAAGTTGATTTTTAATTGAAATCTCCTTTTGAGCATCAACGCTTGATGAATCTGTCTGGACATCGGGTGGTAGAACTTTATCCTCCAGCGCCAAGGTGTTCAAGTTTTCAGATAGCGTGTCGGTGTTGCTATTATTGTTACAATCATCCTTCTCTAACATTGAATTGCTTGCCACACTTTGTAATTCCATTTTGACAGACTCAGAATCAGGCGAACCAGGCTTTAACTCAGCAGGAATTGATCGAACATCCAAAACACCGCTCTTGATCACAGCTTCCAAACTACTTTCCAGGTTAACAGTCCTCTCAACTGCCTTGTCTGTAACACATGCACATTCTTGAGATCGGAATTTTGATGCAGGTCTCCTTTAGTGTGATGATACACGATAACACTTTTAGCGGCAAATATTGATGGGTGGAGAAGATGATCAGGGTCCATGTACACACGGTTTCAAGTTCACACCTCGCGGGTCAGTACGGTAATGACCACGTTTGACACCATCCGGATTTAACATTGGTATCAGCTTGAAAACATATTGGTTCCGTAGCGCTGCGGCTCTGGGATCATCTCTTCGTAAAATAAAATCTAGAAATCCATTGAACACAAAACTTGATGGTGTTTCACCTGGATGTACTCTAGCACTCAAGAAAAACATCTACAAAAGATGACATCCAGTTAGCAAAGAAATTTGTTCATAAAATTTATATAATATTGTATTCAATTGTTGTGTCTTGCCCAACAACACAACACCATAACCCTGGCCGGCATTCAAACCCGGAACGCTCCTATCTGGAGTCCAATATGCTAACCATTAAGCAACAAAATCAAATACTTGCCTTTTTCCCTTCAAACCTACGAGACCTTGGAACAGTTTTATCAGGAAACAGATGTGGCAGCCATTCTTCCCTGTCATCCATCATGCCTTTAACAGAACTTATTGTTACAAGATCTACTCTAAGGCTGTCCAGTGAATTACACAAAAGTTCACGATGAAAATAATAGAGTCTTTTGGTGAAGAGCCAGGCGTCATTTGCTGACAAATGATGAAGCTTCTATCCAACTCTTCCAGCTTGGCTTGGCACTCCGAGTAAGAGTATGGATAGCAGAAAGCAAAGTAATGCACTCCATTGCGCTGATCAGGAAAACGATAAGTGAACGACAGTCTAAAACTGCCATCAACTGTCTGAAATAACAAATGATTTACAGTATATCAATTTATGGATATGATTGTGATAGAATACAACATTACCATCGATTTCAATGTTACAAGACCGTTTTATATAATAAATCAAAACTCCTCTGAGCGGTTTGCAAAAGATTTCCATCAATCATACCTTATTCAAGGTACGATTATCTTATTCAAGGTACGATTGACGAAATCTTTTGCAAGTTTTGGTTCAATGGTCGTGTTAAGTGTTAATATAACACTTCAACTAAATCTCCAAATAGAAAATTATTAAAGTTCATGTGAGTCAGAAAATTATTATTGAAATAGTTTGTTGGCCAGCAGTAGACATTTGGCCTTTTTTTTAGCTGAAAAAAAAGTTTCACTTTTACATTTTGCAAGCACCTCCCTCTTTCAATGGATACTGTGACTAATAAATTATTATTATAAGACTGGAAAAAAAAAATCAAAATATTTTGGTAATTTTTCATGCATTACAGTACAAGATAGTACAAATGAATTTGGAAATTTATTGCCAGTGAAGTTGTATGTATCGTAAGAGTAGTATTAAAATAACCTGCTAACAAACAGTAACTGAAAACAGATAGCAAAACAGACCACACCTAATGAATCCTATTTAAGCTTACGTGTATATGATTGCAGATCTCTTCAATTCAACAATGGCCGCTTGTTATTCAATTAAGCTCAGATTCTAAGCTTTAATTAAATCAAAACTGAACAAAAGCAATGTTTATACATTCCAGATAAGACTCAAAACAACCACAAGAACGCTTACCTCAAATTTAGTTTATCTCGTATCCTTTCCCATTTATTCTTTGTTGGGACAACTTTCACTAGCGGGGTCATGCCCTGACTGTATAGCTTCCCTTGTCGGTTCAAATTCATGATATTTATTCGCAGAAGTTTCCCCGCTTGGCCTCCTTTGACACCGAAATAAAACCACGTTCTGTTTGGGTTTTCACACTCCATTCCAGCGCAATCAGGTGCCGTCCAAACATTGTAGTCGTAGTCCGGAATAATTGCAACCGTCCCATCAGCATCCTCAGGGCTGGACGAATTATTTTCCTCTGGTTTGACCCTTTCGACTCGGGCTAAATTCCCCGAATCAAAGTTGGAAATAAAAGTCAAAGGTCCTATTCGTTCCTCCATATCATCTTTCTTCCAAAGACGCTACGGTTATGTACAAAAATACAACATTGTTTGGATAAAGACTGATTCAATGCGACGCTACCTTGCCGCCATTTTGACCAATGTTTTTCAGTCGTTTCCAACTGACCGCCGTTACCTCGCAACCATGTCTAGTTCTCAGTCCACCGCGTTCATGGCTGGATTTGGGGTAGTGATAACCTGCGATCAGGCGTTCTTTTCCTTTTCTTTCTTTTCGCGGAGAACGAGAGCGCGGAGAGAGAGAGAGAGGAAAAGGAACGCCTGATACAATTATTTGCCGATTCGCTTTCCACCCACTTGTCAATGATCTGTCAAGCTGTCAATTTTCAAAATCTACGTTACAGTTCGTGACATTTGTACACTTGCCGTTCTCTTGAATTCGGTCTTCTGACCTTCTTTGCTTCAAGTGCATTTCTAACGGGCAAGATATGTTGTATTATGAGGAGCATTTTGAAGTAGAATAGAGCCTTCGACTTTGTTTTTGCCATCAATTTCATTCCGAAAACAGCACTGACTACGATTGGCGTTTACACGACACAAATTTGCATAATAACGTCCTAGACATGTCTAGTCAGTCGTTATGGTCGAATGATTCCATGATTCCGTTTAGAAATTTGAATCAAATAACCATTTTTTAAGCGGAAAGCTTCAGCCGTTTTAAATGTAAGATCTTTATATTGGCTTAGTAATGATTCAGAAGAGTCCTTCCCTTCGCAAAAGGCGGTAGCGGAGTGGGAAAGTAGAAGGCCTTTCTTGTACTTTAATCGAGCGTGCACGCCGGATTGACAAAAGCCATACACATGATTGACGGAAGTATTGTTTTTCGACCAATCAGGAAAACATTCAGAATCTGAATGTTGTACATGAGATCCGGCAAGTAATTGTATCAGGCCCTCCTCTCTTCGAGGAGGGCCTGATCGCAGGTTAGGGTAGTGAGCCCCGTTTCCTTTCCGAGAGCGACTGCTACGCAGGCTACAGGACGTATAGACTGCTTTCGGTTATCTGTAGACTACAGATACGAGCAGTCCCTCATTTTTCTCAGGGATAGTCGACTGGGAGAGCACGCGAGCGCGCGCGCGTCGCGTCTCCTCGAGGTGATTTTCGCGCACGCTCGCGTGCTCTCCCACTCAACTATCCCAGAGAAAAATGGTGGACTGCTCGTAGTTCATGGTTGTTTGGGTCGGTTGTTTGCGGTCTTTCCCTTGGTCAACAAAACACTGCAATTTATATGCTGTTTTCGATCGTTTTATTTTTAACCCAAAATGCAATTCGGGTCATGACTGGGCCCTGAGCTGGGGAATAAAACAAAGAAATAACATCGAGGCTTTCGCGAGAATAATTAATTTATTTTGCTTTATTTCCCTTGAAGCCTCGGAGCCAGCCATGTATAGACCTTATTCATAAATGGCGGTGGATTAATTATTATTTTATATTCATGCTAATCAGCCTCCCTAGCCTCATTTTAGAGTAAACATTATTTTGAATTTTGTACATACTAACGAGGCTTGGGGGGGCTTGATAGCATGAATATAAAAGAATAATTAATCGGCCGCCATTTATGAATAAGGTCTATTATACTGCCATAACATACGATTTGAATTTTTATCACGTCACTCGGTTGTTTCACAGTGTGACGTCATTCAAAATCGCGGGAAATTCAGAATCTAAAATTGCTGATTTTTTTTTTTTTTCAAATACTTTTAAAATGTTGTCTCTATTTTTTTTTTAACAAAGTTTTAGCTCAGACTATATTTTATTTCCGCCAAGAGAATATTCTCCTGTTTCTGCCCAACAGCGGAGATTCCAGGGCTGAAGACCGACAGCTCTCCAGTCCACGCGTACACGTGGCCACTGTACGGAGGTGACCCGACTCAGCGAGGCAGCTCGATGCATCCATATCTCAATGAAGCATTGCATGCCAGCTACAGCAGTGTTCAACTACCAACAAATTAACTCTCTTGGGTCGTTCTTGTGTTCCACAACACGGAGCAGTCAACTCCCTTTGGATTCACTGGCACGTGCTCTTTGCTTTTTCTGCG
Source organism: Desmophyllum pertusum (assembly GCA_029204205.1). Classification (NCBI taxonomy): domain Eukaryota; kingdom Metazoa; phylum Cnidaria; class Anthozoa; order Scleractinia; family Caryophylliidae; genus Desmophyllum; species Desmophyllum pertusum. The sequence continues at coordinate 960,800 of MU826829.1, read as the reverse complement.
AAAAAAAAACACACAAAAGAATGCTGCAAATGAAGATTACTCTAATGAACAAAACCTGACGGAAGCCGCATTTCAGTAACATCTATTGAACATGATGCATCCGGGACTTTCCCTCAAAATTTCCTTTTGGACAGAAGCAGAAGAAATTTAATTTTCTATAACGTCGAAATTTGATAACGGTAAATTAACCGCCGTAGCGAATTTAATTAGGAAACTGACGTTTTGAGCGTTAGTCCTCCCTTTGTTCCAACGAAGGGCTAACGCTCGAAACGTCAGAGGTTAATGGCAAGTGTGTTTGACTAGGGTACGGAGTTCGATCCCTGTTCAATGAGGTCGTCGTGTTGTTCTTGGACAATATACACTTTACTCTCAAAGTGCCAGCGAATTATTGAAAAACCTGCGATACAACCTCGTTCCCAGGGTCTCTCTTCCCCGCCCCCAAGCACGAGAGAGAGACCAGACCCTGGGAACGAGGTTGCCTGCGACAGACTGGTGATCCTAGTGATAAAGAAGGCAGACTGTGACCCAGACCCTCACTGACCCAGTTTGTATTCTCTTCGCTGGTGATCAGATCAATGATGGCCCGCAGCAGAGCACTTTCCTTGCTACCTGTCCCAGTCCCCACGCTCAGCTTCATCTCTGGCTGTGCTATTTTCTGTCTCAGCAGTTTGTCGAGCTCAACTCGTAACTCCTGAAGGACAAACAAAAGGTTAGTACTTACATAAGTTGAGAGTGGGGAGAAACAGAAACGGAAAAAGCAAAGCTACCTTGATTACGAAAAAAGCAAATAAACCAACAAACAAATTTTGAACAGACACCGATATTTCTCTCAGTTTTTGAAGGTTATGGAGATTAAAATATGGAGTGGCAGAGGGCATAAAGTTTATACAGTGGAAGCTCCTGTAAGCGGACACCCTCGGGAAGCAGAAAATGTGTCCACAACTGGAGCTGGCCGTTTATGGGAATGTGTAAATACAGAGTTTGTACTTGAGCTAGAGTTCAAACGGGGTTTTGTCAAGGCGGCCGTAAGTAGAGCTGTCCGCTTACGAGAGTGTCCGCTCAGAGAGCTTCGACTGTATTAATACTATAAATTAGTTTATAGTTGTATTATTACGAATTATCCACCTGTGTTTCGGTTCAGAAGTAAATAAGTAATTCTACAACTAATTAAATACTAACCTTGACCAAGTTAGCGATTCTTGTAGGGGATTTAAATTTAATGAAATCGTCGACTGCAACAGTTTCGTAGCCATCTTCGACAAACACAGAAATCTGGCCGCCAAAGAACAGCAGAGGAAAAGGCGCGATCATGGTGCTGTCGTACAGGAATAACTGATGGGAAAAGAATAGATTACAATCATAAATATATAACAAAAATCTGACTTAAATTTAATGCAGTAACAAATTAGAGTGTCCGTACTATAATCAGATGTATGAACTGGAACCACAACTGAAACATATCGTAGGACAATGTAAAGCCTGGATTTAAACCTCGGTCCAAACGAGGATGAGAGTTGCTGAGAGTTGGCTCTCATGAGAGTTTTCTTCAACTCTCATCGACTATCATCACCTCGGGCCAAACGAGAGAAAACTGTCAACGACTCTCAAGAACAATTTGAGCAGGTTCGAATTCGGTAAGAGCGCACGAGAGTCGATGAGAGTCGCTGAGAGTGCATTAGAGTTTCAGGCCAAACGAGAGCGAGAGTTTCAACTCTCAGCAACTCTCATCCTCGTTTGGCCCACGTAAGACATGTAGTACAACAGAACTAAACGTCTGTGAACTGAAAAAAGGTTTATTTCCATGCATTGAAGCCATATTCGCGGTTTACTTGTAAAGAGTTTTAGAGTTTTGTCCGTAATAAAGAGGTAGGATGTATACTAATTTCGCTATCTGCAGCTGAGTTAAAGTGTTCGTAGTCCGTATTATGGAGGTGTCCGTATTAAAGAGGTTATTTTTTTAAATTAAAGGCGCTACAGATGGCACATCTTGAAAAAATTGGCCAATTTTTTCAAGTTCGCCGTTCGCAATCTGTCTTAATCTTCTCCATCCTCAACCATCCTTGTTCCGGTTTGGTTTATTATTACCTCTTTGGTGTTTTTCTACCTTGGTTAAATATTATTTGAGGCTTTCTTCAATTTGAAGGTGATTTTGCACTTCGCAAAAATGACTTAAAATATTGTGACATAGCTCAGTTAGCGTACCGAGGATGATTTCATCTTTTCGTGATAAATCAGCCAGTTGTCCTCAAAAACTGTCACTTCAGCATTCACAGATTTAGGATGAAGAGAGACTCTGCCATCCTGTTGTGTCTGAAGCTTTGGAGGCCTGAGAATGGAACAAGAAGACAAATAATTATTTGGTTAACTTGTCATACAGTCGAAGCTCTCGTAAGCGGACACCCTCGGGAAGCAGAAAAAGTGCCCGCAACTGGAGCTGGCCGCTTACGGGAATGTGTAAATACAGAGTTTGTATGGCAGAGCTAGAGTTCAAACAGGGTTTTTGTCAAGGCGGCCGTAAGTAGAGCTGTCCGCTTACGGGAGTGTCCGCTCAGAGAGCTTCGACTGTATTTGCATAGCAATACTGCGAGGCAATTTCGGGCACAAGCCACAAAACATCCTGTTTTTGTTGAGCTTCTTAAACTATGTTAGTATACAAACAGTTTTAAAATGTAAGAAGAATTGCTAATTAACCGTGAAAATGGCCATTGGCGTAACAAACACAGCTCTGACAAGATTAGTATGCAAGAACCTGGGTACAAATGACATCATCAGAGATATCAGCGGCACTGAGACAATGCTTGCTATACCTTTTAAGTCCCGGATGGTGATTTATTTTAGCAACATTTGGATACAGCCCCGCACACAGGATGGCTTTAACAAGTTTCAAATTATCTGCAAAAAGAAACACGATCATGTTTGAAATGGATTGTGAGTAGAGTGTCGAAAGTAATCCAGAATTGCTTTGGTTTTGCTTTACTACGCTCTGTGATTGGTTTAAAAATCTCATGCCAACTGCTCAACCAATCAGATGCAAAACCAAAACTAATCGCGACTTGCATGGTCACTCGCGTTTTCCCGCACTTGGCGCCGGTTACGTGTATTTGCTTCGAGTTCTCATTGGTTCGTTTTGTTGTTTACGTTTGCTGTGATTGGCCATTGTAATTGCTTTGGATTTAGTTTTAGGACACTCAATTTAAAAAAAAAAAAACCCGCTCTATTGCAAAAAATCGCACGAACTGCTCGTGCAATTCACATTCAAGCAATTTTCTATACAAATACCTGAATTGTAATTAGCGGCAGAATTCTTGGGATGAGAGGTATCTAGGAAACCGATTTGATACAGCAGTCCGGCAAACTGTTGCTTCATATCTTTTATCATCTGAAATAAGATTTTTTTTAAACACATTGGATGCCATATTTACGGCAGTGTACGTAAGTGTATTTTTCATTTGTAAAAAGCTTGTTTAACCCTTTCACCAAGGGTGTCAAAGATCAAAAATGAAAAAAACACACACTAGGGTTTCATGCACATACGTATTAGCCAATCAGATGCAAAATAAAACCAAAACCAATCGCGACTTGGTCACACGCGTTTTCCCGCGCTTGGCGCCGGTCACGTGTATTCGCTTTGAGTTTTCATTGGTTCGTCCTGTTGTTTACGTTTGTGATTGGGAATTGCACTTTGCTTTGGTTTTGGTTTTATGAAAACCGCTCTAGATTACATGTTGCTGTTGCCAATAGATTTACCTTCATCGTGTTCACAGACAGGAAGTTTCTCCAACAGAAGTCTCTGTCATTTCCATGCCGAGCAGAACTCTCCCAGCCCTGATATCAAAAGCATAAAGCAATGCAGTCAAAGTTCAATCCCTCGCAGTTATTTACAATTTATAAGAAAATCTCGAGTTAAAGGGCCCTTGTCGACGCTAAGTGGATACGTGAAGCTACTTCCAACCTTATTCTCACTAATTTTCGCGCAAAGGCCCGTATTTCGCGAGGCCTTTTTTCGCGTTTTCAGAGAAACTAAGCGCTCAAAGGCTCAAAATTTAACGAAAATATCGCCTTTATGCTTCGCGCTATTTTTTTTTTTTTTTTTCTACATCACGAAAACCACGAAAATTAATAACTTGCGAAAATAAGTGAGAATAAAGTAACACATAACTGACATAATAAGTACAATCACTACCTGGAAAGCTTTCAAGACAGCTAAATGGTCACTGCGTGTATCACCGGCAAACCTGGTACGAGCTTGATCAGCTTCCTTCTGTTTTCCCTACAAAAGATAGATTGGTGTAAAGCTGTTAAACATTGCAACAATCCGATCAGAAATGACACTCAAGTAAGGGAGTGGTCCAGTTCTCTCTCTCTCTCTCTGTCACGCATTTTGCCTATGTCCACTGATCACACATCTGATTCGCGAGCAAATGCAAAGATAAATTAACAGTTTGTTTCAAAAGGTCAACTTACCAGTGGAATCACAAAGGGATCCCTGAATCCTAAAATAGATGCCACAGTCAACACAGGGTCCAAACATGAGAACATTGCACCAAATAATATCATCTTTCCCACGCGCGGGTTGATTGGTAAGGACGCCAGGTGATAGCCAAGTGGAGTCAGTTGTTCATTCCCGTCCAGTGCATTCTATATCAGTGATCAACACAGAATTTCTCCTTACAATATCGACATATCGTCAGTAGACAGGTGATGAGAATAACGAAAACAATCAACTAAGGAGAATTTTGTTAACAAGTGTGAAGTAAAGAAAGCCTTAAAATAGTTCAGGGCGTCAACGGGATTTGAACCCATGACCTCCTTGTTTATCAATGTGATTCTCTATCAACTGAGCTATGAAGCTACATACATTGGGAGAAGACCTGTTATCAAAATATGACATGATATCTTCCTATGTGAGGAATATAGAACGAACGAATTCTGAGAACTAATACTGAGTGAAATAAATGACTGCACCATTCAATAACACGCGAACTCTGAAGTTCAAAACCCAACTAATGATTTCACTGCCGTCTAGCCTGTTCCAGGCTCTCGGATAGTGGGGACGAAGCGAAAAAGCGAATGGCCGCGCGAAGGTAGTCTGGGAGAGAGTTTAGGCAGCGCCTGGAACAGGCTAACTGCCGTCAATTTCTTGTTAACACGATTGGAAGGGCAAGAAAGACAGAACGACCCCCCTGAACGAGAGAAAAAGAAAAAACTATATGTCCAATGATCACACACACTTACAAGTTGATGAAGAACTTCTAAAGCATTGCTGACCGCTTGCCCCTCAGGAGGCTCTAAGGCCTTGTTCAAAAAGGTCGGATCATGCCAAGCTCAAGAATCTGCCAAAAATAAAATACTGTAAAATTCTGATAATAATATAAACCCTGGCTTGTATTGGTTCAAAACGCTGTTTTGGTAGGCTTATTTTCGGGGGGAGGGGGGGGGGGCTTATTATCGGTAGGAATCTTGCGTCTCAAAAATGTTTGGGTTCATATGTGGAAGGACGTTTGCATAGTAAAACTCTCAACACATAATTAAATGAAACACAAAACAAGTTCTACAGTCGTCAAGTGAACATCACAAGCCTCTGAGCAGACTGTAACGACATGTATTATTATACTACGAGTAGTCCCTAGAATTTTTCTCAGTTCGAGCGCGCGCGCGTGGAAATCTCGCGGGCGCGAGATTTCCACGCGCTTCGCGCGCGAGAAAAATTAGGGACTACTCGTAGTCTATGTATTATAATCGGAAGAAGTTATATCTTTCTTTAAAAGCTAAATCTAAATACAAGCCCATGGGTATTTTTACACGGGAAGGGGGGGAGGGGGGGGGGGGCTTATTACCGAAAGGATTTTTGCGCTTGAGATTTGGGATAGGGGGCTTATTTTCGGGGGGGGGGGGATTATCGGAGTGTTTGTACCTTTATTTGTAGGCATAGTTCCTCAAGAGGTGTTCGCAACATCTCTGGCAGTTGGTAATCGTCAAGAGACTGGGCACGAGGTTGGGAGAACAAGTGAAAGCAGTACCCAGGCTGAACTCTGCAGAAAAAGAAATTACCACTTATTTTATCACAACAATTATTCCTATTCAACTATTTCTATTTCTTTCAAAAAAGTACCATGGCAAAGTCTGCACTCGGGCCAAACTTTCCCACACCACCGGAGCTTATCTAGCCTCCTCGCAGACTTTCTTTGGGCTCGTCACGCAATCTCTCCACGGTTTCTGTAGCATGAAGTGATAAGGAGTATTGCTACTCCCCCATGATGGGATGCTATCTGTCGCCGACGAACCCAATACATATACGTGGACTAATCATTGCATGGTTTATACCGCTCCAGTGGTCGCTGATTGACCAATCAGCAGCACTCGCATAGAGCATTTTTCAATTGAGTGTCGTACAACCAAAACCAAAGCAATAGCAATGGCCAATCACAACAAACGTAAACAACACAATGAACCAATGAGAACTCGAAGCAAGTACACATAACCGGTGCTAAGCGCGGGGAAAACGCGTGCGACCAAGTCGCGAGATTATATTGGTTTTGGTTTTGCATCTGATTGGTTGAGTACGGTGGCGCAAGTCTTTTTTAACCAATCAGAGAGTGAAGTAAAGCAAACCAAAGTAATCCCGGATTATTTTCGACACTCAATTGAAAACCGCTCTATTATCCTGGTTATTTTATAAACAACACCCACCTTCCAGCTCGGCCTCGTCTTTGCAGCGAGGAGGCCTTGCTGATCCATTCCGATTGTAAACAGGAAATTTGTTGTTCACATCATACGTCTGGTGAAAATAAAAGTTTCATTTGACTATCCAATCCCAAAAGACAATCTTGATTCACAATGTGTTTCCCGCCATTTTGCACACTTTCCCGCGTCTACACAAACGATCCCAGAAGCACTCGCGCGACCGAGATTCTAGATAGATAGATAGATGTAGTGACGTCTCTATGTACATGTACGTCAAATTTATTTTCTAACAACCAAGCGAGTAGATTATTAAATGTGTAATTTAGAATGCTAATGAATAAAGGGTTAGCCCTATAAATTTCTTCTGAGGGTCAGCAATATTAGGGCAATGAAAACATGAATTAACACACGACCTCAGTGGAATTGATCTTCCGAAAGCAAGATGCGATGATGTGCAGTGGGTTATAATATATCAAACAGTAAACGTACCTTTTGTTTCGCTTTACCAGCATCCACAACAAATACAACATCATCAATAGTGATACTACAAAAAGAGCAAGACTGAAGTTGAAATACATGTAGAGTGCTGTAGTAACAACGTGACTGCAGTGGATTTTTATGGTATTTTATGTACAAGATAATGCAAATGATACACCGATATCTAAGGTAGTTTGTTATTCCACACATGCAGGGCTGCAGCTTTGTTTATTATCCAGGGTTATTATGGGAAAACAGACAGAGCCTTAGCGACAAGAATTACTGAAGAACACAAAAGAGCAGTCCGTGTTGCTGACAGTAATTGGAAGATAGCACAACACGCGAATCAGTTTGTCCATACTAATATGGATTTTGATCGTGCCACCATTGTCAACAGAGCGCGTGATTACTACAAGAGGCATTTCCTCGAGGCTTGGCACTCTGACAGACCCCAATGCGGGCAATAAACATATTGACATTCCAGGAATTTATTAGTCACTCGCGTAATTTGTTATCTCGCGCAACGATCGTTTGTTACATTTGCTAGCAGCGACAGTGACCACTCCAATGTAGCCTGCGAGCAGGCTCACAATTTGGGGAGCGTGCGAGCGGCGATAGCCGGAAAAACGAGCCGGATTGCTGGAGAGGAGTCTGGGCGGGAGTGGGAGAGCTCGTTAGTGAGTCTGCTCGAAGGCTATTCTTGCACAGTAAGTTCCACTAATTACCTCGTTTCAGCGATGTTAGTGGCGATCACTATCTTTCTGACACCTTTTGGTGGACGGTCAAAAACCTAAAAAGAAACACAGGAAAAGACAACAGGTGAGGGTTTAACTCTTTAATTCACATTATTTAGAACTTTTCAAAAAAAGAAAATTATTTTCGATCGAATTTCAGATCCATACAAACTCTTATACAGCGCTTTGGTGACCTGTGGTTGATGTAGCAACAAAATCTCACAACCAACATTCAAGGAAAGGAATAGCGATCAGTATGGTGAATTGTTTGTTTGAGCTTGGAGTCTTACCTCATGTTGCTTCGCTGATGGCATCATAGAATGCAAAGGAATGATGCAGAATTTGTCTACAAAAAAATATAATCAAGATTTGAAATACAGTCGAAGTTCTCTAAGCGGACAGCTCTACTTACGCCCGCCTTGACAAAACCCTGTTTGAACTCTAGTTCATACAAACTCTGTATTTACACATTCCCGTAAGCGGCCAGCTCCAGTTGCGGACACTTTTTCGGCTACTTCCCGAGGGTATCCGCTTACGGGGGCTTTGACTGTAATGTATGAGGGCCTAATAGTTATTTAGCGCATTGGACTCCGGATCTGGCCAGGTCATTGTGCGTTGTGTTCTTGAGCAAGACACTTTACTCTCATAGTGCCTCTCTCCAAAATGCTGGGGAGTTACAGTACCTGCGATGGACTACAGTGGAACCTCTCCACAATGTTCACCCTAGTGCAGAATTATCTGGCCGTTTTAGAGAGGTGGCCGTTGTAGCGAGGTTTCAATAAGAGTAAAGTGTATGGATCGGCGCACGGTTGGAACGAAAAATCCTGGCTGTTGTAGAGAGGTGGCCGTTATAGAGAGGTGGCCGTTATAGAGAGGTGGTCGTTAGTGGAGGTTCGACTGTATTATCGCATCCAGGAGAGTAGCGATACTCCTATTCGTTTCATTCTATGAAGCATTGGCCTGTTAAGCCACTAGGCTTGCTAACCCTTGTATAACATGGAAACCGGGAAGAGACTGAACTAAATATCATCAGAGAATCTAAATGAAAGAAGTTAAGCATCACTAATATTCCCGGGGGGGTACTCAAAAAAGTTTTATACGGGGAAGCTCCGCCCAGACGTCCAAACCCTTACCCTTTCATATACCATTTTTCACAGAAAAGGTACCCCTTTCATATACCTTCCATAGAAAATGGTACCCCTTTCATATACCTTCCACAGAAATTATGAAAATGGTACCCCTTTCACATACCTACAGTAGAAGCACTGCATCCCTTTTCTATACCCTTGTAATGAACTTAATGAACAATATACATCACCAGAAATCATCAAGCATTACCAGTAGAGATGTTAACCAAACAATAATATCATTATTTTACTCGTGAAATCCCTACCCTTTCATATACTTCAACTCGTGAAATCCCTACCCTTTCACATACCTCGAGCCTAAAAAAGGACCCCTTTCGGGCGGAGCCTCCCCGTATAGTCCATTATAGGGAGTACGCCCCCCCCCCCCCCCCCGGGCTAATATTACCTGTCAAAGAGAAAAGCGTTTGCTTTTTCAAGTTGTCGTGAAGTTTGCTGATATCATCCCAACCAGGCAGAAAAACAAGAATAGCTCCTTCCTATCAAGGTGAAAAAGTTAAAAAAAACTTACATCATTTTTTATGTAAATAAAAAACCCTCAACTGGACACAAAGAAGTGATGGAAGGAAGTAAAGACAAGATTTTGTATGTATAATGTACACCAAAACAATTAAGTCACGAATGCATATAGGATATTCCACTTTTAATAGTTGATAATCATTGTGGTTTATTGTGGTCTATCACTTATCGTCGATTATTTGCTGATAGACCACAATATTATTGTGGTTATTGTACACACATTGCCATTGAAAGGAAAATTATCTTTTACTTTTTTGCGTAAAATATACCTTTGTAGGTTTTTAACTGCTATCCTAAGTTTACAGTTAGAACTGATTACTTGCCCAAGTATTGTAAGTAAAACTTGTGAGTAAAACTCATTTCCATATGAAAGGTTGATCAGAACCACGCAAGACTCATTTTGAAACAGAGGCAAAAGGCAACTCGTAAATGGCCTATTGATATAAAATATAAACTGCCAGTACCTCCATGCGAAGTGAGATGTGTGTAATCACTCGAACCAGAAGTTGAAAGTCAATCTTTTCCAGGTCCATGTTCTGAAGTGTCGTGATCGTTTTGGGTGAAAATCTATGGAGACATCGGGCAAACAATTAACAAACCTAGAGTCAATAATGTGGTTGTACCTTTTGAGTCTGTGGATGAAACACAAGTATGTGACCATTCAAATGAAAGCTATTGAGCAGGACTTTCATGTGGTACTGTTTATTATGCTGTACAAGGTGGTTCTAACTTTTCAGTCTGTGGATAAAACACTAGTATGTGACCATTCAAATAAAAGCTATTGAACAACTACTTTCAAGTATAGTGCTGTTTATTAGAAATATGTTTGTTGCACACATTGAATTCAAAACCAAGTGTACAACACCATTAATACCTTCCTCTGATTGAGTGAAGATACTGCTGCCATTCCATCTCATTGTCATCCCACTGACTTTCCATCAGCCAAGCATTGGACTTTTCCAACCTTCTGTCTTTTGCACTGCTCTTAGTTCTTTTATGTTGTTTCCATCTTGGTTGTTTTCTGCCAAAGCCAACAGCTTTTTCTTTAACTTCATACCTAGGGCAAATAAAAGACACAATTATGATGTTATCCGATTTTTATCATTGTAATTTTTATCATAATTTTAAATTTTAATTTTTACTGTAATTTTATTGTCACTGAAAAGCCCCGTAACGGTAACGGTAACGGTAACGGTAACGGTAACGGTAATGGTAATAAGCATTTTACAACAAGATTACAGATTAAAATTAATGTACTGCCACATTATATTTAACAATTATTCCATGAGCCCGCGTTGGATACGAGAGGATAAATAGCCAACGAGCGCGTAGTGCGAGTTGGCTATAATCCTCTCATATCCAACAAGGGCAAATGGAATAATTGTTTTATTAAAAACCTCACTAAACTAAACTTCGGTATCAATGGACTGAGTGATTTTTCAGTTCAATCTAAATGAAGCATCATTTGTATGAAAACGGCGGCAAAAAGTCTGGCGCGGTCTGCCAGTTCAGTTTATAGCACAGTGAATGAAAAGAGAGCAAAGCAGAATTTTAATCTTCGCTCTGTGTCTTCTAAAGTTTCGTATATTCTGGGAAATTGTGCAAATGGTTTAGCTTAAAATGGAAAGATCAGAAATAATTGTGGCGCTGAACATTATATTCATTTTACAAGTTGAATGAACAGCTGAACGGATTGTTTACGGCGAGCAAATCGTGTACGACTACAAAATCAATTGTGTTGAAACCAGCGAAACTGAGCCAGTTAAAATCAAGTTCACTGAAGTAAAAAGCAATGGAAAGCGTCGATATCTACATGGATGGAGAGAAAAAGAGTGATCTTCGAAGATACTTTCACTGTGAAGTGATATTTGATTGTACTTTACCATCACGAACGCTCGACGAACTGTCGTATGCTTCTTCTCCGATATTTACTGAGATTGTACTGATTTTAAAAGCTTAGCTAGTCCAGCTGGAATTGACAAGCTTCTTCGAAACACAAGGTAACTACTGAATAGGCTAAGCTTAAACTTGTGTTGTAAACAGGTTTTCATTCATTTTGAACGAATTTGTGCAGATTTGTATTGCGGGTTTTCGAATTTTACCGTAAATTGCTTCAGGCTGCGCTTCCTTTAGTGTGCGTTCAGTTGCACTTGTTGTACATTAATTACAGGCATTTCCCATTAAATTTTTCGTTCAAAACTTTGCTGCATTTTCTATCAGTTCTGTTACTTCGTCTTCAGTCAATTCTGCCGCGAAACAATTTTCTCCGGCGGCCATTGTTCCTTGCGGAGAGGAAAACAAAAATCAGTTCTCTCTCTCTCGAGCTCGCTGACGCGTCCATGTTTGTCGGAGCTGGTAATTTATCAGCTGTTAGACTGTCTCCGTTTAACCAATCAAAAGGCTAGAAATCTAATATCTGTGGTCCAGTTTTTAATAATAGGCATTAGTATTTATGCACTTCATTTTGTTCTGTTTTTGCTCAAAGTATGTCGCGTAGTTTGTTGCGTTCAAACTGAACTGTCTGAACGGATCTGTGTTCAATAAATTTAACATTATTTACACGTTGTATCGTCTCTGAGTGTTACATCCAAAATTGCAAGAAAAAATGTCCAAAATGTGCCAAAAAATCATAAGAAAGTTTTTGTTGTCCAAAATTTATCATCCAAAAATTATAAGTCTGAACGTTTTCCTAGCTAAAGTAATAATTCAATGTACTACCAACATAACATTACCAAAAACCTGACTGAAGTTGATCTTGATCAGAACAAGTTTGTAACACTACCAAACACAGACACTCATTAATTGTATAGACTGTCATTAATACTTACCCTGTTTTTTCAATGATTTCCTCAAGGTAAAGCTCTTGGACAGGGAAGGTGAAGCCAGGAATGTGAGACATTTTACAATTACCTTGAAATGAAATACAAAATAAACATCATCAATAAAAAAAACATATTTTATAGATTTATTATGTAACTGATTATTATTTATTAGGGAAGCGTGACACAATGCTGGGGAAGTATAGCCTGCCTGCGATGAACGGCAGCATCGCATCCAGGAGGAGTAGATGCAATATACTCCTCGTCACCTCAAGCTACAGAAACTGAACTTAAGCATTGCATGGCCGTATCCATGAGCGATGTGGCTCTTCTACCGTATACGCCAAATAAATAGGATTTAATTCTGAGCAAAATAGACTACATTCTTACAACACAAACTTATATCAAGTTGACTTTTGCAACTCCATTTCAATCACCGCTTCTTAGAACTCCTTGGAATTGACATGGTTTTTAGACACATCAAGCAATTAGCACAATATTTTATAATTTTTATATAAAAAATTATTATAGCAAGACCTAACATTCATTTCCATCATTGATATCAGAAGCTTATCACCTAATAAGCTTCTGTTGATATTTCAGACCCATTCAATCTACAATTAATAAGCAAATTTGAAGTAAGAGCAATTCAACATAAAAGTAGATTTGGAAACACTCCACTTTTCAGCACTAAGTCTTGTAGTTATACAATACAATACAATACTTTATTTATTGTTCTAAGGCTTATTTGTTTATAAATCAATAGTTATGATTTTCCTACCAAAATAGGCAGAGAACATCTCTGAATTCAATGTTGCACTCATAAGTATCAGTTTCAAGTCAGGCCTGGTAAGAAAATATAGAAAACAATGGAGTGAACATACTACACCAGACACCAACACCAAAACTAAGCTGAAGTGAATTGTTACCTTTTTGGTAAAAGATCTTTGAGAATAATAATCAGAAAATCTGATAAAATATCTCTTTCATGAATTTCATCAAGAATGATGTGACTCGTACCAAGAAGTAATCTGTAGAAGAACAAAGAATAAATGAATGTCAGCTCGTTTTCACTTGTATGGCTACTGTGTTGATCTTACGGTAATACAGTGTGGCATGGAACAGCATTGTGTAGGGGTGGTGTCCTAATGGTTAGCGTGTTGGACTGTGGATCAAGCGTTCTGGGTTTGAACTATGGCTGGGGTCATTGTGTTGTGTTCTTAGGCAAGACACTAACTTTTAAACTCTCACATTGCAACTCCCCACCCAGGAGTAAATGGGTACTGGCGAATTGTCAGCGAGTGAGGGCAACCTGACAAAAATGCCGGGAGAAGGGGGGTACCTGCGAACGACTAGCATCCCATCCAGGGGTGTAGCGATAGTCCTACTCTTCATGCTATGAAAACTAGTCCTCCACCATCCCTCCCCAGTTCGTCCATTCATCATTATACAGTTCACATTACTGTCATTCACCCTTCGTTAATCCTATACTATAATACAGACTCTCCCAGACTATAATACAGACTCTCCCAGACTATAATACAGACTCTCCCAGACTATAATACAGACTCTCCCAGACTATAATACAGACTCTCCCAGACTATAATACAGACTCACCCAGACTATAATACAGACTCTCCCAGACTATAATACAGACTCTCCTATACTATAATACAGACTCTCCCAGACTCTCCCAGCCAATGCTTCATCATCATCATCATCCTCACACCTAGGTGGCACATAAAGCTGAAAAAAATTATATGCTTATGTGTACTATAATATTAAATAGTACCGGTACTTTAATTGACTCACGGATCAGAAACAAGCCATCTAAGAAGCACTCCTGTTGTACAATAGAGAATGGAGCCCTGTTTCCGAGGTAGCTTGCTGAAAAATAGAAAAAAAATCAAATGCTGAGTCACTGCATCAATCAAACTCAAATTATCCTTACTGATCGCAATACATGGCTTTAAAAATTATGTACGCACCTTTCCAATCTGATCTGAAATCCAACACTACCGTTTTCACCACATTTTTCATCTCTCTCCGCTGCAACTCTCTCTGCCACCTGGTAAATAATTATTAAGCAAGAAAATGCTGTTTGAAATTCAATAAATTATTTAAATCTGACCAGCTTTGTTGTATAATGACACTGTCTGTAGTAAATTTTCTAAACATAAAGCTGCACTCGGGCCAAACTGGCTCACACTGCCGGAGCTTATCCTGGTTTATGTAGCATGAAGCCGACTAGGAGTATTGCTACTCCCCCTGTATGGGACGCTAGTCCATCGCAGGTTACTCCCAGCATTTTGTCACCAGCACCCATTTATACTCCTGGGTGGAGAGAGGCACTGTGAGAGTAAAGTGTCTTACCCAAGAACACAACACAGCACTGACCCGGCCAGGGCTTGAACCCGGACCACTTGATTCAGAGTCCAACATGCTAACCATTGGCCCACTGTGTCTTATAACAATCATAAACAATACTTTGATGAAAATACAGTAAACTTACAGAAATAGCACTGATCCTCCTGGGTTGTGTGCACATCACTCTACATGTTGATCCACAGCCTCGTGCAATGGCGTCATCCAAGATAAACTGTGCAACCTACAACAATCATTGGAAATAAATTGGCTCTTTGATCAAAGCACACATTGCTTGCCTATAATGGTAGATTATCAAGTATCATTGGCACGTAATGTGTACAAAGGGCTACTGCTACAAGCCCTCTGCACGCATTGCTTGCCTATGATGGTAGATTATAAAGGGTCATAGGCATGTAATGGGTACAAAGGGCTACAGCTACAAGTCCTCTGCACGCATTGCTTGCCTATGATGGTAGATTATCAAGTATCATAGGTATGCAATGTGTGCAAAGGGGTACAGCTACAAGCCCTCTGCACGCATTGCTTGCCTATGATGGTAGATTATCAAGTATCATAGGTATGCAATGTGTGCAAAGGGGTACAGCTACAAGCCCTCTGCACACATTGCTTGCCTATGATGGTAGATTATCAAGTATCATAGGTATGCAATGTGTGTAAAGGGCTACAGCTACATAGCCCTCTGCACGCATTGCTTGCCTACGATGGTAGATTATCAAGCATCATAGAAATGTAATGGAAATGTGAATATAGTTTGAAGCAGACCTGCGTTGTTTTGCCGCATCCAGTCTCTCCACTGATAACTAACACCTGTTCAGAGTTAATGAGTTGAAGTAATTCCTAAAAGAATAAAAATAATCAAACTGTTAGTGCTGGAAGTACATTATTCAATAATGAATAAATAAATAAATTAGTAATCAATACAATGTATTCATTTGTTAAATGCATTGCTTATAAAACAATGATTCAAAATTATTATAATAAAAGTGCACATGCCTCTTTTTGCTCATAAGCTGGTAATTTTTTACGGAATTCCTAGAAAAAGAAAATTTTGTTTTATTAGTTGTTTGTAAACTTACATGTGAAGTTGTAGCATAGAATGAAAGCAACCATGGAACAACGAAAGTATCAAAATAAATAATTATTTATTATTTACAGACCTGCATGGTTCTATATCTTGCACTGCCAGACTTCACCTTTGTCTGTTGTCCTTCCGTTAATTTTTTATCCAAATCAATGTCCTGGTTTAAATGTTTGTGCACATGAGAAGAGTACTTAGAAGTTGGCTGATTTATTCTGTTATCCTCCTCATCTGGGATGTAAACATCCTCAGCTGTTTTGGCTGCAAACTGATCTCCAAATTCCCCTTGCATATCTAGAGCAAAAAAATGAACAACTATCCATAAATAACAAAGCTGTGCTAAAGGCGTCCATGCAATGTACAGTCAACTCTCTCAAAGCGGACACCACTGTAAGGCGGACACCTCTCTAAGGCGGACATGTTTGGCTTGGCTTGTTCCGGCCGAATTTCATCTGTTTTTCTCTAATTAAACTCTCTTTAAGGCGGACACCTCCATAAGGCGGACAGCTAGAGCTGGTCCCGAGGGTGTCCGCCTTAGAGAGAGTTTACTGTATATGAAATCCATTCAGAGTAACTGGGAACTACGATTAAAAATACTGTATTCGTAATCAGGCAACTGATGAAGGTCACTGAAGTGACCGAAACGTTTTCATCAATCTTTTTAATCAGCGTCAACAGCAGTTTTTATATACTAGACATATATTAGAGGACAACCTTGAATAACATATTAAGTCATGTACTCGACTGATTGGCAATGTTACAAGGTGTCACCGATAAATGTAAGATGATGAAAAAGTTTGTTGATTGACTAAATCAAGAGTGAGTGATTTATTTGATCAATCAATCAATCACTATTGATGGACGGGCAGATTGATGAAAAATTTCATTCATTGACTCATCATAGAGAGTGAGTGATTGAATTGATCAAACTGACGGACGGACGGACAGACGGACTGATTGGTACCAAGGTACCAAACATGGTTTTTATATGTTTAATACAAAGAGTTTCTCGTATTTGTTATTCTCCAATACATTATATCAAAAATAGCATGAGCACTTGTGAGAACTCTCACATAAACTCTCACATAATCGTGATTCCAAAAAACTCACAGACATTTTGTATAACAACCTGTCTGTTGACAATAACAGGGCCGAATAAATATTGGAGACAAAGACCAAACAAGGAATTAAAATTCCCCTAACTAACCAGTGCACAAACATACCTGTATCCCTGCTGTATGACCCTGCTTCAGGTTGATCCCTGTTGTACAGGTATGATCCTCCTTCACGCTGTTCATTGTCTTCATAAGGAGCATCATACCAATCTCTACAGGCTGACGCACCTGACGCACCTGATGCACCTGACGCACCTGACGCACCTGACGCACCTGACGCACCTGACGCACCTGACGCACCTGACGCACCTGATGCACCTGGCGCACTTGACGCACCAGCCTGTGCTCTGTCATTATTTCTGCTATGTTCATTTCCTCTCATTTCTCCCAACAGCTGACTTATTCTCTCCTCGCGATGGCTGTCCATTGTAACATACGCACGCTGAATGATAAAGTAGCTTTTGTTATATATAGTCAAACCTCCACTAATGGTCTTGTCTCTAAATGGCCTCCTCTCTATAATAGCCAGGATTTTTTGACGTCCCAACCGTGCGCCAATCCATACACTTTAATTACTCTTATTGAAACCTCTCTACAACGGCAACCTCTCTATCATCTCTACATACAGTGGCCATTTAATTCTGCCCCTGGGTGGCCATTTGTTGTAGAGAGGTTCGACTGCATAATTTATACTGCAGAAAAATAAATTATATAGAAAGAAATAATTAAAGTGCAGATATAATAATTATTTTTAAAATTCTATTAAAGGTGGACCTCAAACCTGCTTAAGTTCACTTTCTGCCTTTTTTGTTTTCCTTTTGATGCATACCACAAGCCAATCTGTTTTCCTGACAAGCCTGATGGATGCCGTCCACCTCGTCCACCTCTACCCCTCCTACCACCACCACCACCGCCGCCGCCGCCGCCGCCGCCGCCATCACCACTGCTTGAAAGTCAGACTTGCCACGAATACCTGGCAATGGTTATAAGACACATCATGTTTTACCGTTAGTTAGATGCTGGGGATATTCCATTTTTTATCTGCACCCTCCCCTCCCCACCCCCTAAGAATGGCGGGTTTTACTACAAGAGGGTTTGGATTTTTTCGTCAAAGGAGCCACCAAAAAATCAAGCCCTCTGATTTTTTTTTTCAAAGGTGCCGCCAAAAAATCAAAGGGCGCCGATAAAAATTTAAGGGATCGGATTTCTGCCATCCTTAGGGGGTGCGGATAAAAAATTATGGAATGTCCCATGTAAGAACAAGAATGTAGGACTTCAGAGCATTTTGCCGTGCTGAAATGTGTGTGATCAAATTAAAGACCATCAAGTGCATCACAGCTTCGGAAAACCTTTGAATAAACGAACGCTGTTTTGTGACCGGGCTGATTGACTAATATTTTCCGTCAGGATCAGGGTGTCTCGAAAACTCAGACCACGAAAACTCAGACCTCAGACCCCGAAAAACTCAGACCCCCGGGTGTATCGAAAACTCAGACCCCGAAAAACTCAGACCCCCGGGTGTATCGAAAAACTCAGACCCTCGAAAACCGAAAACGCACTCGCCAAAATCGTTGAGAGATTAGTCTCCCCGGTTGCGAAATGAAACACTGACCAAACGTAGCACCATCGTAAACAATTATAAGATAAGATGCTTGCTGCTTCAGGCAGAAAACCTTCTCAACTGCAGCAACGCAATCAAACAAATGCCGTCGTTAGTGGGAGCTGAGAAGCGGAAGAAATATCTCGTTGCTGCCATGCAAGAAAGGAATGTACGAGTGCATCGTTTATCGGGATCACTCCAGTTGTACTTGTCCCTGTTACAGGTATAACAGCATTTGCAAACACAGTCTGTGTGTTTCTGAAATTGAGGGAATTTTAAAAGAACACTTGGACTATCTTGCCAAGTCACCACCGTGCTCGCTTCCATGCAAAAGTGGTCTTGTTGAGCCAGCTAAAGACGCACAAGGTAAAAAGGGTGGAGTCCATAAAAAAGCCGAAGTATTGCTGTCCAGAAACATCCATTCACGGAGATACACCACAACAACCTACCTTTAGTAGTTGGTTTCCTGGACGACCAACCAAACGCAAAAGATTGCAGGCATTGCAGAGTGGAATTCCCGCGGAGGCGACAAATCGTTCCTTTCGACATCATTTTGTCTCATCCGTAAAAATGGATGTACCCTTGTCTTAGTGACCCAAGGCGCAAGCTCCCCGCAACACAGCACACTACAAAGTACTACTGTGTCAAGCGAAGTTGCATTAAATCGCGCTTTCCTTATTTCCATTCATCCTTCATTGAAATTCCTTCAGACGTTCTCGGCCGCTTACGACCATCCCACATCAACCTGCTAGGAATGGAGCTGGACTACTGAAAAGTTTGATACAAACCAAAGTACAATCACTTTTACAAAAGGACAAATGTACAGTTCTTGGCAGTTCTTGTTAAAGCCTGAAGCTTGTGGAGTCGTGTGTAAATTAACAATTTAACAGAAAAAAAGAGAAAAATACAAACACAAATTTTTAGAGATACCTATAGATTTAAGATATTAATTAATATACTAAGTAACTATTCTATTGATTTTAAAATTTAAAATTGTACGTTTTGAAAGTGTCAGTTTTGGCGACGCGTTGTAAAAAACAGTTTCACATTGTTATTGAACTAAAGTGAGTCTTGTGCTTCGGGAGAGATTGTTCCACAAGGTCTTGCCCCTATAAGCGATGGGGCTTTTCATGGTTTTAGTTTTAAATAGCTTTAAATGGTGGCACGCAAAGAGTAATGGCTGACGTGTATTCAAAAGGATTGACAGGGGGGGTGATATAGATATGTGCCGGGCCAAAGGGTTTGATTTTCAGCCGTTTTGACCTGAAAACGGGTATAGATTTTGACCATTTTGATCTGAAATAGGGTATAGATTTGTGCCATTTTTGCTTTAAAGGGGAATATTTTCCGGAAATTTTAAGGGTTAGGTCTGAAATAGGGTAGGGAAAAGCACATATTTTGATCTGAAATAGGGTATGGGTTTCAAGAAACGTGCCACACAACCCTCCTCCAGATATTTGGGGAGTCCAACCCCCCCCCCCGTATAGCATAAAGAAGAAAGAAAGCCACAGGGCACCGACGGTCACGCAATACATACAATAAGCTTTCACGAATCAATAGAAATATCTATCAAACAAGTTATATATTTTGCTATTCGATTATCGCTAAGTATAAGCATGTCAGTAGACCCTGTCATAATTAATTTGTCATAATTAGAACATTTTCGAGGGTCTGAGTTTTCGATACACCCGGGGATCTGAGTTTTTCGGGGGTCTGAGTTTTCGATACACCGGGGGGTCTGAGTTTTTAGGGGGTCTGAGGTCTGAGTTTTCGAGGTCTGAGTTTTCGAGACACCCGTCAGGATCAGCTGTTTCCTCAGCTGTTCTTACCTCCTCTATGCATGCTCGTGGAAGTTTGACTAGCTCTGCTCGTGTTCAATGGAGTTGAGGTTAAAGTACATCTTTTTACGCCAAGGAATGAGCGTAGCGTCCATACGTTCCGCTGCATCAAACGCGAAAGACGCAACCCAACTTTCTTTACGATTTTTTCTCCGCCATCTTGATTTCTTTCCTGATCCCCAGGCCCTTTCTCTTTCTCGACTTTCATATCCGCTAAAGCCTGGTGAAGAGTGTGAAATTTTCGCACGCATCTCGCACGCATTCCAAATAAGTACAAGCCGCTGGCCAAACCGATATTATTGCGCAGGTTCAATGCCCATGTGTATTTCTTTTTAATTTTTTTTTTTCTTCTAAATGTCAGAGATTTCTGGTGCAGTTGGTAGTCTCCCTGAAGCGGAGTATCACCCAATTTCTCCCGTCTTTGTTGGCAGTAAGCAAGAATTTGTGGAAAAACAGAAAGTGAAATGCAATGTGAATGGAAGGGATATTGTTGTATTTTACCATAACCAACATTTCTATGCAATGGATCAACATTGCTACCGTAAGTATAGCAATGTCTGCGAAATTGTCACCATCACATCTTCAACAGGACCCATTCTTGGGGTAATTGCGCAGCAGTCCACAACGAAGCATAAATTTACATCATCCAGCTGGATGACGTCATAAAACATTTGTATCTAACAAGAAATTTCCAGAAGAGGACTGCAGTAGCTGCCCTACAAATATCGAGGATGTATTATTTCAAATCTCTCAATTATTTAGAGTTTGGCTTCAGACTGTAAAAATTATGTAACTTGGTAAGGGAATTGCTATCAAACAAATAAAAAAAAATTTAAATCTTGAAAAAACAAAAAAATATTGTTTGTTCAAGAGTTTAATTAAATAATTTCTTAGTTTGATAGCAATCCCCTTACCAGCCCAAATAAGCGCAGACATTTTTAAGCCACAGATGGCAACTGCCAGAAGGCGAACATTTGACGTTCAGTTGCTGTCCATGGGTCAAAATTATGCTCCCAAATACTTTGGCAATTTCAAGTTTTTAAATCTAATATCTATCCATTTCTTAAAGATGCTGGAGGTCCTTTGGAGAAAGGCGACATAGAGGTAAGATTGAACGATAGATAGCCATAGAGGCATTTCTTTACGGCTTGCATATTTGCACAACATTAATTGATGGTAATGGCAATGGTAATGGAAGGTTAACAGTTACAGCTCAAAATCTTACAGCTGGCTTGGCACAGGTCTACCATTCATTCAATTCCTAGAGATAGCCCAATGGACAGAGGGATCGAGGAGAGGGAGGGAGGGAGTGAATTTTTAATGTTCAGCCTGAAATATTGAGTGGTAAATTATGTGCAGTCAGTCAGCTAGAAACACTACTGTTTTGTACTTTTATAGGACATTGGCGGGCGATGGTGCATCATTTGTCCATATCACAAACAAAAGATAACCTTGGACACTGGTGAGGGCCTGCATTACTCAATTGATCCTAAAGATTTTAAGAAGCCACCCAGACTTGGTTCAAAGGGAGCCGTGCAGAGAGTTCATCAGGTTCAAGTCATTGAAGACAAAGTTTATGTCACACTCTCAGACTCTAAAGAATACGTAGCATCAGATTACTTTTATTCCAAACAAATAGCAAAAGAGTAATGTTTAAAATAACCATATTCCACACATAAAATACTGTTACATGATTTGTATACAAATGTACAAATCAATACATTTCAATACAGCTTTATAATTTTGTTACACAGATAGATGTACTTTAACTACTTGTACTAATTGTACAAAAAGAAACTTAATGAATCGTCCAAGTAAATCTAAAAATAATTTTCTCATCATAGGTGCGTAATGCGTGCAAAGGGCTACAGCTACCAAGCTTTTTGCATGCATTGCATACTAGATACTATCATACTAGATAATTATTTTGATATTATTAATTTAATCGCCGCTCAAGCGCATTATTTTGTGAGCCACTCTGTACAGTAACAGACAAAATGCAGCAGCTCAATCAGATTTTTAGTGAATCCATAAGAAAACTCCTCTCGTTGTTGTTTTATTCTGCTAAGGAAATTTTGTTTCATTTTTTTCTGAGATGATCGTCTCTGGTTCATCAAGGAGTTATTAAGGTACAGTCTGGATGTAAGTGAAGTACTGAACACCATAGTTCTGCAGCTCTTTGAGTCTTGATGAACAGTACATCCTAACCCTACCCTAACCCTAACCCCATGGGCCACCCTGCTTAAATAAAGCTGCTTAAATAAAGATTTACTCTACTCTACTCTACATTTACAGGCTTTGCAATTGTCACAGCTAATAAGCTTTGATTTTCCTGAATACTTTAGGAAGAGATTGCACAGTAGGTAGTTGTAGCCATCCACTCAACCTCTCCAGCCATTTTCTAGAGGTGCCAGTCATGTTTTGACATTCAGCAGTCTGCCTTCTCTCTTGATGACGGCAGGGATTAATACCACAATTCAGATGCTGCCGCTGACCACCTATGCTTATATCAGGTGGACAAATGAATGGCAGGTCAGCTATCATCTGCATCACCAGTAAGATTCTCATCATCTTGATCATCATCCTGCAATGATTGAAAGCAGCAAGTAATAAGCCATTTGATATTAACCCATTCACTCCCAAGAGTGCTAGGTTCAATTTTAACTGAGAAAAAATCTTGAATTTCATTTTGCATTATTGTCAAAAACAAACAGTACCACTTAAAAGTACTGCTCAATAGCTTTCATTTGAATGGTCACACACTAGGATTTCATCCACGGACTCAAAAGTTAGAACCACATTTATAACTCATGGTTTGACTCTGAGGGTGAAAGGGTTAAAATCCTAACTTGGCTCCAAGGTTTAGAGAAACAAAAATTTATAGAGTTTCACCAATGAAAGTTACCTCAAATCTGAGAGTGTTTATAACAATATAGTAGTGATGACAGTGACATACATACTCTACCAAAATAAAGTAGTTTCCAATAATTTTTATTATCATTACAGTAGAAGCTCTCTGAGCGGACATTCTCGTAAGCAGACAGCTCTACTTACGGCTGCCTTGACAAAAACCCGTTTGAACTCTAGCTCATACAAACTCTGTATCTACACAATCCTGTAAGCGGCCAGCTCCAGCTGCGGACACTTTTTCTGCTTCCCGAGGGTGTCCACTTACGGGAGCTTCCACTGTATTATTAATTATTTTGTATTGACCTTCATTTCACGGACATCCAAATCTTCACCATATTGAATGGCATTGTCGATCTGAATTAGCACCCTCGTGATAGAATCCTCGTCACAGGGGTTTAGAGGCACAAATGATACCATGCTGTAATCATCAATCTGACAAATTGATGCAGAAAAACCTATTAACAAATTAGGACCAACTCAGCGTTGACAAGGTAATTACAGGTAACTAGCAGCTTTTTTCATGGAAAATTTGTGACATCTTTTACTGATAATAAAAGTACACAATGTATATAGATCTGTAATTTAATTATTAATTCAAATGTTTCCATCTCAATCAGTTATTATATTTATGGTATTGTATATCATTCATGTAGCCATTACCTTGTGTTTCGCTCCATCAGAGAGCTTCAAAATGTGAAGAGGTTCTTTGAAAATAAATTACTCAAAATTCAGGAGCATTAATTAAGACACCCCTCCCCCCCCCCCCCCAACCCTGCCACCTCTCAACAACAGCCTGCAGTAAATAAAGTTAGATGTATGCTTACCAACTGTGCCAATGCTTTGTTCAGTTTTTTGAATCTCTTGTTTGTACTTCCTTTAAGCTCTTCTGCAAGTTGTTGTGAATCAGGATCCAAAAACCTACAACAACATCAACTTGTAAATTATTTAACTGTATTTAGTTTGTAACGAGCATGGGACCACACCCTGACAGGAGTTGAATCCATAATCTTCTGCAAAATAAGTCGGATGCTCTAATTAACTGAGCTCCACTCAGTTAGAGCATATGACTGGTGTGTGAGGAAGTTCGTAGGCTCGACTCCTGTGGGGATGCAGAATGTAATCTTTGTAGAACCTCCCATGCTCGTGCCAAACTGAATACAGTTTATTTAGAACATTTTACCAAGGTTAACAGTTACTATCTTTCTCTTTATCAACAACAACTTGCTAGAATCAAAATGGTTTCGTACAACTAACGTGCATCTCAAAATATTGTCTGTGTTTAGCTTTACATTGACTGTAGATGCTCGACCTCAGGTTTAGTGAATCATGAGCTTGCCCAATGTTTCATCAGCCAAAATGAACCAAGTGGGATGCTCACTTCCACTTGGCCCACTTCCGATCGCTTCACTCAACTATCCGAAAAAGGGACTGCTTGCAGTCTAGCCTAAAGGATACGATGTTGTAATGATCACTACCTTTCAATAAACAGGGAAACCTATCAACCCACCGATCTACTTGTTTCATTTGCTGCTTGTTAAGTAAGTCCATTTTACTCATGACATTTATATGAGGAATCTCAAGTTGAATCATGGCAGACAGTGCTGACAGGACGCCAGCAAAGAACTTGCTACAGTCTACCACAAACTGCGAATCAAGCAGGAATACGCCGCACACTCGAAAGTTCCACTGATGTAATGTTTGCACCAACTGTCGCATCACCGGCATGTGGGTGTACAGTTCTATTTGGCCTGTGGTTTAACAAACAAAAAATGGATTGAAACCTATTACCATAAATCCTTAAATAAGCGCCCAACAAGGGAACCCCTATAGAATCATAATATAAGCCCACCCCTCTCCTTAAATGCAGTCAAAACGAATGTATGAAGTAAGAGAAGTCAGAATTACTACATATTTTGTGCCAAAAATAAAATTTTATAAAAATACAACTTGTTCAATGACAAGAGAAAACCTGAAATTTGAAAATGAGCGCCGGGGAGGATTTGCAGTATTTACAATGTGAAGCACAGGTTCAAACCTTGCACATGGAGTACAGCTTTGTTCGTAATAAAATTGTTGCCTGACAGTATGTAAATTGTACAATATACATGTATGCATGCGAGTTGCAGAGTTAGTTATTGGATCTCGACCTGATGTGAGAGTTTTCTCCAGTATTCACACAAGCTAACACTTCTAATTCCAATCAATTAAAATTATTTTCATACCGGGTCACCCTAAGGATACTAGCCCTGACTCGTCCCCAGTCGTCTCTCTTGTCTCCTGTTAATATTAACGAGAGAGAAGTCCTTTGTTGGGAGTCGCAAGTCGCGGGGGATGCTGGGAAGGAGGAAAGCGAAGGAGAGAAACGACTGGCAGATCCTGTGTCGAAAAGTTGTGCCAAGAGTCGAAAAGTTGCGCGAGGCCGTTTTTCTTCGATTATTTCTTTTCCATGCACTCAGAGTTGTGGAATGGTGTAGTTGACGAAGTTTCAGTGATGTCTGGCCGTTAGAAAAGGCATTTTTTTACGGGTGTATTTAATAGAACATCAGCGAACCGGTCAAGAACGCTTGCTAAAGTCGAGTCACTCGCGATGTTTACAACCCTTCGACGACATAAGCTTACAAGCAGAAACGCGCGCTGAACATTTGAAGAGAGTATGATTTTTGTATTTATTGAGAGGTATGGATCCCTAAATTAACCTTAATTTTGTATTACAATATTGATGTGTCGTCGTGTAAGTGTGCGAGTCATTTTCTCTGTGTGATTTTGAGTGCCGCGAATGCTACGTAATTTATATTCCTGGCCGGGTTTTGCAATTTTAGCTGAGCCGCTCGTTTCCAGAATAAATTGGCACTGCAAAGGCTACAACTTTTCGGCAGTAAGTTCATTGAGAGATATAAGGCCTGAAGTGCGGATCCTTGAAAATATGAGATTTTAAAGTTTAGCTGTCATGATCAGTTTGACCCCTTGACCCAAATAATCACAACACTTCCACAGGAAACTGTAGGACACCACAGAGCGAAAGGAAACAGACGTTTAACGTAGCTTTCAGTTGAAGTTTGACTTTCTCGTGTAAATGAGAAATAAATACAAGTTCGTAGACGCTTAAGGGAAGTATTTTGGAAACGATCTAGTTAGTCTGAGGTCTCTGTACCAGAAGTAAACGGCAATCGTCGTAGAACTGCGTAGAAGAGTTGTGTGGTGTGCAAATAAGACTTTGACTGTAAACAAAACCTCGCGATTGTTTACTGCAGAGCAAGATTTTAGCTTCAAAGGGCGGCGGAAAGCGTTCTCTTTTAATAGCGCCTATTTCATCAAAACGCCGCCATTGCTCTGTCCGCCATCTTGGAAACAGGATCTGCCAGTCGTCTCCCGCCTTTCCTCCTTCCCATCACCCCTTGCGCTCCCCTCGGCCGCGCTAAATATTAACAGGAGATAAGAGAGAACGACTGGGGACGAGTCAGATACTAGCCCACAACCTGACTTTGCAACCCTGTCTTTAAAATAAGGTTGCTTTACCTTTTTCTCAATTTTCTTGCGACAAACATTAAATACTTGATAGCATACCTGGACAATCAAACAAGATGTAGTCATCGTCAATATCTCCCAATTTTTCTTCCAACCAGTCCAAAATTCTGCACCAGGTATCTAGGTCAGATATATTTTAAGTTACTAAAAGGAGCTATGTCAATCACAAACAACAGAATATGAGATTGAAGTATAATGTTTTTCTTACTCCATGCAAAAAACAAGACCACCATTTGGCCCAAGTCGTAAATCTTCAGCTTCCATAACATCCTCCAGTTCTACTAAATCCCTTACATCTGTAAAACACAATACATAAACATCATTAAATCTATGTGAATGGTCTTTCAAAAAATATGGGTCTCACAAAATTTAGTCGAATTTTACAGGTCTTGCAGTCTCGATTTTTCGCGAAGCCTTCTCAAGGCTCGTTTACACATGCGATTTTTTAGGCGATTTATCACGCAAATTCCAAATCGCCCATGTAAACCAGCTGCGATTTCATGGTGATTTGAATGCGATTTGTCACCGCTGTTTCGAACTTGCTCGAATTTTGATGCGATTTATCGGCGATTTTCGTGACTATTCTCAGTCTTGCAATTTTAAAAGTCAAAAAGTCTCGAGCTCGCAGAGAGAAACGCTGTCTCACAAAGTCTAAAATTTACCATTCATCGCCCCTTCTATTAAAGAAATAAGACCTGAGAAAATTTAATACAGTAAAATAATAGGCAGAACAGTAACAAATTTATGAACAACCTACCGTAAACTGCTGCTTATAAGCCCCCCCCCCCCCCCCCCGCGCTTATAAGCAGCAGTTTACGGTAGTCCTTTAATTCATAATTATTTTTATCAATAAATAACTGTAAACATTGTACACACCAGCTAGAACTGGATAACCAAAGTGCTCTGCAGCGGGATCAAGATTCACCACTTGAACTGACCGTTGAATATTCTCACAGTGCTGCAGTATTGTAGTGCAATAAGTTGACTGCAGAAGAAAAAAAACTACTTAGTGCTTCTGTTATTAATTTGAACAGGTTATTGATTTTTGACTGTCAATATTGTATGCATGGAGCACCTAAAAAAGCTACCTAAGCAGATCTGGAGCAGCTTTGTTGCAACCCCCACACCCCCTCCCCCTCCCCCCCCCCCACCCCACCCCATCTTATCCCTCCATATAAAATCACTACAAATAAAAATATCAACGTAGAAAAAAAGATCAAAGGCTGAGACAGTCATAAGCTAAAGCATCTCTTTCAGAATAATTTTGCATCTCTTCCCCTTCCTTCCACAAGGATAATTCGATAATCAATTTATTTCTCACCGCGTTTATAGTGGGGGGGGACAGGGGGGTCAGAACCTCCCGCTTCCCGTACCCTGCTCTCCCGCCTCCCGTACCTTTGTTTCCCTACTCCCGCCCTTTTTCGCGTTGCTCCCGCCCTTTTCGCGTTGCTCCCGCCCCCAGGTAAATTAGAAGGCTTCAAAACCCATGTTAGTCATAAAACTGTGCACTGGCACTACCATTCGTAGGCCTTTCATGATTTTCAGTTGTTTTGCCGAGAAATGAGACTCGGCCACGCCCTCACGCTCGAACGTCACGCAATACTAAGGATCACGATCGCGCTCGTCGCACTTATGAGAGCCTGTTCGCAGGCTATTGATACGATTACGTTGCAACACACCATGGACGCAATATGTTCTACTTTACTGTTTAGGTGGGCATTGCGCTGATTTAAAGCGATTTCAGTGAGTTTTCTGGACTTGAATTACATCGATGCGACAGAAATGCGACGTAATTGCGACATATAAATTGGGCCTTAGTCAAACGATGACCTATGACGTAACCACCGTGACAGGTTTACAATTTCACCGGAAGTAAGTCTGTTTTTTAGCCCAGCGCAAATTTTCATCTGCTCGGATATAAAATTCTGTCTAAAGTACTCTAAAGCCTCGGAGGATGCTACATGCCAAGTCAAATGACATTGTCGGGTTCTTGTTTTTTATAGTATTCTATGCATTAATAAATAAAGAAAGTTAGCGTTTTGCATTTCTCTCCCGCTTCCCGCCCTTAGAACTCCCGCTTCCCGCCCTTTCCTCTCCCGCCTCCCCGTACCCTTCCCGCCCCCTATTCTCCCGGGCTCCCGCCCCCCTGTCCCCTCCACTTTATACGTTGGCAACGCTGTTTTATAAGTTTGCAAGTTTTGAGCGGGAGTTTACCGATCGTCCGATTGTTCCATAAATACTTACCTTTCCGCTTCCAGCAGGTCCCATTACAAGTTGTGCATACCTCATGTTCGTTGTGCAAAGATATATTGTATAACAAGAATGGAATTACATTTTATCGCCACAGATATTTTTAAAACCTTATTTCGTCCTCCATGTTGAAATGCGCAGTTTTCGCTTCGCATACGTTTTGGTGGTGTAACAGCTGACTGGCTGGATAAGGGTAACGAGGGCTCTGGAAACGAGATTGGGGAGAAAATTTTCAATTTTTACTAATAAACACTGTATGAAGAAAGTATAGTACTCTAAAAACTGCTGGATTATGTCTAAAATACGATTTGTTTTCCATCCATTTGAATACTCTATGTGATTTTCGTGCAGTACACCTGGCCCCACCCTCAAGATAATTGCCCTTCTATGGAAATTGCATTGTGGGTAAATATTGCCGCGCGGGGACTGGTCATTAAACCGGCGAGAAAGTTCCTTCGAGCATGGCGGCTACACGGAGATTGGGAAAGGTAGGGTATCTATAAAGTGAAACTCTTCTGAAAAAAGCGCAGAATTGTTTCTATTCGAAAATAAAATCGTTTAATGATGGTTTAGCAAGATAATTTTGGATAATAATGCGCCGACCTGTGCATTATTAACACAAAATGTCGGTAAAATTGTTGATCAGATCCTAGTATGACAAAAATTGAATCTGATCTCATTTGTCCCCGTTTATACTGCAGCTGTCCTGTTTAATGTTGTTCATAGTTACGCGAATGTGATCTTAAATGCCTCCCATTTCAAGCAACATCCATCTACGTGTATTCTGTAATCGTGGGAAATGAAATGTACAATGCTGAATTCATTTCGTTCTTGCATATTTATTACATCACAAATTCTCCGATCATTTGCAATCGTCAAGGTTGCAATGTGATCTGACCAAAGCTCTCTATCTTCCAGGAACTGCAAGATATCAGAAAGTCTGGACAGAAAATATTTCGTGACATCCAAGTAGATGAATCAAATATTTTAAACTGGCAGGGTTTAATTGTACCGGTAGGTAGCTTATCATTATTTCCCTGAAACTTACTATAATTTCGTTGAACTTCCGTCATTGTTTCATGAAGTTCACCTGACTAAACCGAAATATTTAGGATTTAGGATTAATTTTAATCGAGTAGTTGTCTATAAAACGAATCTGTATGTAAATGAAATATACACTTGAAGTGAAACCTTGCATTGGTGAACATTTTTTTTAATTAAGTCTTGTTATATTATCATAATGAGATCTGTCAGATTGTACGTGATCAAACTTTACTTTTCATGAAGTTGTCATTATAGCTTCAATTGTAGATTGGGTTATGTCGGATATCAAAGTAAATACTAGGAAATATGGGATATTTTAAAACTTCCACCATGGTGAAAATGCAATCTACCAAGAGTATTCTGCAAATAATTTATTTAAAAAAAGTTTCATTTTCCTATGTTGGAATGCTTTGTAATTAATTTCAAGTATGTAACTTATGAGAATATTTCAGAAAGATTGGCTTGAAAGCCTTGATGCGAAGTTCCAGAAAATATCCATACCCACCCCAAGGAAGCTCATTGGAATTCCAAGGGGGAGGGGATCTCAAAAGCCAAAATTTTTAAAGGAAACTAAACTGGAAATTCTAGGGTATCAAGCCAAAAAACCTTCCATGAGGGGTATGGATATTTTTTGGAACCACACATTCTCCCAAAGCAATTCCTAGTAAATGTGTGAATACCAGTAAGAAGAATATAGGCACAGATCTAAAACATGTTTGTGGTTCATTTACAGGATCAGCCACCTTACAATAAAGGTGCTTTAAGATTGAGATTATTTTTCCTGCAGAATATCCTTTCAAGCCACCAAAGGTGAGAGACTTTTGTTTTTATAGCAAATGGCTGCCGTAACGATTTAAAGTAACTGATGTGCAGTTGATTCCTGCCATCTCAAACACCCAAGGGGAACGAAAAAACAGTTCGAGATAGCGAGGAGTTTGAGATTTTTTTTTTTTTTTTGTATTTTAGTTTTTTTAATAAATATTACTTAATTACAAAAAGGTTACAACACTGAGTTACACTAAATGACACAACGGCGCTATGCAAACTCTACGCTAAAAAAAAACTACACTACCTAGACAACACACACTAAGCTACACTGTACGGACACCAAAACCTGCAGGAAAAACAAAATATTTGATACTCGAGGACCGGAGAGAGGAGTTCGAGATAGCCGATAGTAAATGACTGAAAAACAAGGGCAAGGGGAATAGGTTTGAGTTTGAGATAGCGGCGGGTTCAAGATAACCGAGTTCGATATAGCAAGATTTGACTGTATTGCATGTAACATTGTTGTGCACTGTACTTTTGTACATCTTTCACATGTGTTCTGTTTCATTTGATCTTAGTTTCAGTGCGGAGTTCACATGGACAATATACACCAATTAGAAATTAACATTAGCCACATCAACTCCACACCCAAAAGTCACTCAAAACAATGTAATTAAAGTAATGTGTGTAATGGAATGAAACAAAATGTAGTGTAAGTATTGTTATGCCGAAAGTATAAAATTAGCATTTGTAAGTAGTGTAAGTACTGTATTGTGAGTAGTGCAAGCATCGTATTTTAAGTAGCATAAGTATTGTATTGTAAGCAGTGCAAGTATCGTATATAAGTAGTGTAAGTACCATATTGTAAGTAGTGTAAGTATCACATTGTATGTAATGTAAGGTATTGTAAGTAGAGCATCAAATTTTAAGTAGGCATACATGTAAGTAATCATAATAATAATGCTCAATAAAAGTCTTTACTTACAAAAAAAAAAATTGACTCGCTCCAGGTAACAGTAGTGAGTGTGTCAGTTGCTGCTCAGGTTAGGTTAAACCATACTTTCGTAATATATTTCTTGCAGATAACTTTTAAGACAAAGATTTATCATCCCAATATTGATGAAAAGGGCCAAGTGTGTTTGCCGATCATCAGCCCTGAAAACTGGAAGCCAGCAACAAAGACAGACCAAGGTTAGTAATTTTGTAACCAATTTCTTACTGAAAATTTCCAAAATAGACCTTCAATGTGTTAGATTATGATAAACAATTTCTGAGCCCCCCTTCCCTCCCCCCCCCCCCTCCCCCCTAGAAAAGTACTGCTCAAACAGCTTTCATTTACATTGTCACACTAGGGTTTCATCCACAGACTACAGTTACGTAGAAAATCACATTGATTGACATGAGGCTTGACTTTGGTAGTGAAAGGGTTAACTGCCGGTGTGGGTCATTTGTTACTATAGTCTTATTCTGTATTTTGCATGTTAACGAGTCTCGAGCTCATCCGTGATATGTGGGTAAATAAAATACTACTACTACTGTATATGACCAGGGCTGCAAATAATTTTTTTTTTCTTGAAAGGACATGTGTCCGACTAAGTCACCATTTTGGTCGGACAAAACAAAAATAAGGTCGAACATCATATTACAGTACCGCTTGATAAGAGAACCCGCTTATCTAACGTTTTGTCAATGCAGAGTAAAACTATGTGTAGTTTGCGTTTAGAAACAAAACGTGTTACAATGCTATAACATGTTAGTGTTTACGTTGGAAGGCCAAAAAAATTGTCCGCACATTATGGTCCGACCACAGTTGGGATTTCATCGGACATTGGCAAATTTTGGTCGGCCATTGTCCGATGACCAACTGTTATTTGCAACCCTGTATGACAGTCTTAAAAATGTTTCTATTTTCAGTAATTCAAGCTCTTGTGGCTCTAGTACACTCGCCTGAACCAGAGCACCCGCTCCGTGGAGATCTAGCGGAGGAGTATACAAAGGATAGGAAAAAGTTTATGAAGAATGCCGAGGAGTTTACAAAGAAGCACGGGGATAAGAGACCTTCTGACTGATAACCTGTCTAAAATAGTTGTCTAATTCTAGAGATACTGCTGTCTGAATCTAGCTTGTGGCATTGTAATTTGTATATCCATTGCTAAATATGCATTCCATCTATCTGCTGAAGTAGTTTTATGTGTTTGTAATAGTCAGCTTCACAAGTTTTAACAGTGTTGAACCCATTGTAGGCATAATTCATTCTTGCACATGACTATATTATTACCGTAAGCTCTGATTGAAAAAAATTCATTCCTTGATCTGCACTTGGCCTAAATTGATGCAAACACTGACATGTCTTTGACTATGCATGGATAATTATTATTAATTAATTATAATTAATACTGGTAGCACTGTGCAATGGCTTGTAATGCGCTAGATGAGTAGAATTGCACGATGTCCTTGTATTCTCTGAAGATATTCAAAGTTAAACATATTGATGTTACTCTATTTTTTGTTTCTAGATATCAGAACAAAGTAAGCTAATTTTAATGCAACCTTATAGCCTTGTTGATCAGATATATTGGAGCCATACAATTTTCCCATTACAGTAAAATCCTTTTTGATTCATTTTTGGCATATTTCTATTGGTTTTCAAACCTTTTGTACCATTCCAAGAGCCACCAACTTCATATGCAATTGATTTGCTGGTTTTGACATCTTTGCCTCGCCGACTAACTTTCAGTTGAACTCGCAGTGCGAAAACCAACACAAATATGTCCAGAAAAAAGTAGTTTAAATTTAATTGAGTGAAAGTTGTATGTTTTACTGTAAGACAGTTTTGACGGCATTGAGCTGTGTTTGAAACAAAATGTTCACTGGCTAGCGTTTGCTAAACCAAAGCAAAATAAATTGAATGCAAGGCTCTGCTATAGACATTGACTTATGTCACCTCCATGACCAGTGCTGTGAACCAATCAGGAGAGAGGCGGTAATCACGACGTCCAATCATGTGAGAGAGTTAACTTGGAAAGTCAAAAAGCTAAACTATGATTGGTTTGGATTTTGTATTGTGATTGGCCAACAAGAGAAAAACCCAGATTTAATTCATCAAGCTTTTACTTTAAAGTTCATTTCAAAAACGTCTACAGGTTCGTTTATTTATTAAAGGCATAGCAAGCTGGGGCTGTTTTCTCTCTGATTCCACTCGCCTGTTACTACAATTGCAGACATGTAGGAAGGACAAAGGTTTATTTGCTTGGTTGATTGTTTTTTTTTGGCTTGCAGGATTTATAAATAAGACAGACAATGAATGTGTAAAGAAAGTCAAAAGCTATAACCCTTCTATTCCCAGCTGTGATCAATCCGTATCTTCTCTTTACATTTTTAAGCAAATCTAAGGCAGCATCTCACGAGAATGAAAAGTTTGTTCATGTCAGGAAAGACATCTTGACTAAATATCAAATTATCTTGGAAACAATTATAGAAAATGTATGGAAACTAGTTGGGAGAATTTAAAAGCCGACCTTGGGGGGATGTGAAGGGTTAATGCTGTGTTTAGATGGTTCATAGCCTCTCTATATTCTTGACGCTAAAAAAAGCAAGCGAAGCGAGTGCGGAGCGCGAGGAGGGGGGTTCCTGTTCGCTCGCAAACTATTTTCTTGTGTTCAATAGACCTTATTCCTAAATGGCGACCAATTAATTATTATTTTATATTCATGCTAATCAGCCTACCTAGCCTCATTTTAGAGTAAAAATTATTTTGAATTTTGCACATGCTAACGAGGCTAGGTAGGGTGATTAGCGTGAATATAAAATAATAATTAATCGGCCACCATTTATGAATAAGGTCTATGATCTGAGAAAATAGAGATGCTGTAAACAGTTTATATTGTGTTAAATAGGGTTTTCAAAATAATGATTCAGTAACTATTACTCACACTGGCACCAATAGCAGTTACTACAGTTGAGCCCGCAGTCAAATATTCTAAATATTTGTTTTTAAAACTGAGTATGCAAACAAGTTAGGCTCGATTTCCGCCGCTCTCTCAAGTCCGGTCTTTGTTCTGGCTCATTTTCCCGAACAGCGGCTGGTAATCGAGCCTACAAATGAGGCTTTTGGGCCAATGCAATGCCAGATTGACCCTTTTGCCTCGTTTTTCATGTCAAACCGCTGACATCTGTAATAACTGCTATTGTTTTTGGTTTTTGACATTGATGAGATGGTAGCCATGTGTGTTATATTCAAGTTGTTTCTTATTGTGCACTGTCACTCTGTAGAGAAAAATGTTTAACTTCTCTTGTAGCTGCAAGTGTAGTCATTTTTGAATAAAAATTTGCTCAAAGTTTAGTTGTTAAGCGTTGAGTTTTGCTGTTTCTTCTTTACCATATTGCCTCGAATAATAGCCACCCCTCAAATAATAGCCCCTCTTTGGTGAAAATATTTGAAATAAATACTGTAAAAGCTCTATTTAGCACCCCCCTCTCTATCAAGCCCCTGCCTCTCTAATAAGCAACCCCCTCCCCACTCTTTGGAAGTCAGATGTTGTAATAAGTCCCCCTCCCCCTTTCTGTCAAGTTGATGTAAATGAATTTTCAGCAATATTTTCCGGTGTTTCAGTCACTGTATTGAAATGTGGTCTTTCCAGAACTATCGTTGAGTTAGGGTATAAATTTAATACATTAAAATTGCTTAGATGGTGATACATAGCCATTTCTTGTTCTGTTTTAGTCAGTAGTGTAATAGTAAAGTTTGAAAAATTAATGTGAATTTTCTCGCAAATTTATGATTTGAAACAAGCCCCCCCCCCCCCCCCCCCCCTCCTCTTCTATTAAACCTCCCCCAAGCCTGAGCTTTTACGGCAATCGCCCCACCCCTCGCTCTTCCTCCCCTTTCTTTCATCTCCTACCTGTCTAAGGGCCTGATTACATGGCGAATTTCAGCCCGGTTAGGGGGGCTGAGATTTCAGCCCGGCCTCCGAATCAAATCCTCTTGAAATGAAGTTAGCGATTACATGGACAAGGTTTCAGCCCGGCCTAAATTCAGCCCGGGCTGAAAATTCCAGCCCGGTTGAGAAACCGGGCTGGAATTTTCAGCCGCAAAACGGGCTGAAAAAAACCATGTAATCGGAATGAAATTTCAGCCGGGCTGAAAAGTGAACTTGGGCATGCGCAGTGATTGTGTTTGCTAAATTGTAGAATGCCCGGCAACGTATTTGCATGTCATTGATGAGAATGGTCCTTTTGTTTTATACACACGTGCAGCCGTATGGTATGTAATAAGTTGCCGGTTATTGTAAAATCGCTCCTGTGTTTTTAAACAAGATGGAAAAAGGTTCCAGTGGAACAAGGGAGATAAAATCGAAAATCTTATTCGATGTGTCGCGAATTTCAAATCGAAATGGAATATAACAAGCTTCGTTCTTCAAACGTTCAGCGATATGTAAATAAGTTGCCGGTTATTCAATCGCCCCTGATTCTCTGATGACTCTTCCCGCGCAAATTCAAATTTGGCGCCGGCTGAAATTTCAGCCCGGGCTGAAACTGTCATGTAATCGCAACAAAATTCCAGCCCCTAACCGGGCTGAAATTTCAGCCCGGGCTGAAAATTCGCCATGTAATCAGGCCCTAAGATAAATGTTTACACCTTGGATAGGAAACAAGTTTTATCGTTACAACAAAAAAGTTACAAAAGCACAGGTTTCATTACAGTTTTTATGACAGAAACAGACAGTGCGTAATCAGATGTCACGCATGAGGTAACGTGAAAAATCACGAATTGAGCCTTTTTAGCCTGCGAGCAGGCTCTCATAAGCGCGATGAGCGCGGAGCGCGATCGTGATCCTTAGTATTGCGTGACGTTTCGAGCGCGGAGCGCGAGGGCGTGATCTCGTCCCACGCCCTCGCGCTCCGCGCTCATCGCGCTTATGAGAGCCTGCTCGCAGGCTACCCTTTTATATACGGGCACTCGTCACGCAACCTTGTACTGCCCTATCGACAATTCTAACGTCTAAACATGTATCCCACTTTACTTCTTGCTGGAGTGGTAACAGCCATCCTCTTGTGGTTAACTGTGATTAAGTTTCTTGCAAAACAAAAGGTGCAAAACTTGCACACAAAATATGTCTTCATCACCGGTTGTGACTCGGGTTTCGGTCGTGAAACCGCCATTCGTATGGACAAGATGGGAGTTTGTGTATTAGCAGCTTGTTTGACAAAACAAGGAGAGCAGGATTTGAAATCGATGACGAGCGACAAACTGAAAACATTTCTGATGGATGTTACAGACTCACAGCAAATTAAGGATGTATTTGAGCGGGTGAAGAATTTGCTACCCACAGGACAAGGTAAGGTAAATAATTTGGTGAGATGCAAATGTAGGCACTACGCCAACATTCTTTTTGCTCGTCACACAATCTTGCAAAGATTGCGTGACTTGCCACACAACTCTCATTCTGATCATAGTTAGTAGAGGAGACTAACTATGTTCTGATCGTTCTGATCTGGGAAAATTTGCAGAATTTGCACGCTGTTTGGACCATTTCCCCTAAGCCCTATGCGCGCGTGTTGCCCTTTGAAAGAGGAGGGGGGAGGGGGGAGGGGGCAGGGGGTATCTGAAACTTCCCCCTTCCCAATTCATACCTTGAACTTCCGTTTCCCGCCCCTTCCGTTGTGGTTCCCACCTCTTTGTGCTTTTTTCTATTGCAAAATATTACGTAATATCCCGGCTCCCGCCACCTTTAGGGAATCCTGGATTTCCCCCCCCCCCCCCCCTCTCTTCTCCTGCCTCCCGTAGACTTCCCTCCCTCCCACCAGCCTGCCCCCCTATATATACCTACCTATAGAGAGCTGAGGTTTATTTCTACTGAAACGAAAAGAATAAGAAACCGTTAAAGTACTCTGCGTCTCCAACAAAATCATCCAGAAAATAACGCTCTCCATTGATGCGTTAATTGATAAATTTCAGGCATATGGGGACTGGTGAACAATGCTGGATTTTCTCCGTTGCGCCATTAGAATGGACACCGCTGGACCATATGAAACGAACTGCAGACGTCAACTTGTGGGGAATGATTGACGTCACTAAGACCTTTCTGCCACTGGTTAAAAAATCCCAGGGAAGAGTGGTTAACATGTCAAGTATCGCAGGTGAGATATGGCATCGCGAGCAGCACCGTGCAGGGAAAAGATCAAAAATAGACCGGCTGCCTCGTACTACCCCAGGCAGCCGGGGGAATAAGTGCTAGCAATGGGCTCTTGGTGCCAGTTGATGGTAAAATCCCGTCTCCGAGACGGGACTGAGCCCGCGGTGTTCGTCCCCGAAGTTGCTAAGCAACATGACGTATTTGCTGGTGCGATTGCTTTTGGAGTACTCGTGAGTGCTCGCGCTAGTTTTTGATTGGATAATAAGAATCGGAAGATTTACCAAAAACGGCACTTGTTCCCCGATTACAGGCACCCTTGAATTTTATCGGAAATGAAAACAGGGAACGCAGGGCTTGATGAGAGGGTGGCGAAACTTCCCACTACTCCACGCGCACCGCGCCCGACCAAGTAGCGACGCCTGGCCGTGGGGACGATGCACTGTTGACCAGTTTGCCATATAATAAATTCCTTTTTAACGTATCGTTTTTCTCTCTCAGGTCGTATGTCGTTTCCTAACGTGTCGGGTTATTGTATCTCCAAATATGGCGTTGAGGCTTTTTCTGATGCCCTCAGACGTGAAATGAGCCCGTGGGGAGTACTGGTCAGCATGATCACACCTGGAATGTTTAAGACTGGCATAGGACACACACTTGTTGAAACAATAAAAAAGTTTTGGAATCAACTGAGTGCGGAGATGAAAGAAGAATATGGAGAAAAATCTCTTGATAGATGTAAGTTTTGTTGCAAAAAAGTAAGTCCTTCCATCAATAATATTCCTGTGCCTTTGTCGCCTTTGAATAACACGCAAACTCAACCTCGTCCCCAGAGTCTTCTCCGCTTTCAAGATGGCGGGTGGGCGCGAAGAAGACCCTGGCGAAGAGCAGGTCACGTGTCTCCAAAAATATTGGAGATTTTGATTGTTTCAAAATGGCGGCGGGCTCGCGATTGGCTAATTTTGTGGTCACGTGACCTGCTCTTCGCCAGGGTCTTCTTCGCGCCCACCCGCCATCTTGAAAGCGGAGAAGACTCTGGGGACGAGGTTGCACGCAAACTCTGCTCAATCAACGGCCGCGTTTTTCGCTGCCGACAATCATCTTAGGGACGTCTCAGGAAACAGAAGTTGACGTCAACGGGTTCAAAAGGTCACGTCCGTGGGTTGTGATTGGTGGATTTCGACCCATTTTGTTTGTTTCTGTTTTTTCAGGTCCGTTGGTTGTCGTTGTAATTATGATTGACGGCAGTGAAAAACGCGATCGTTAGTTGAGTTTTGAGCTTCAGAATTCGCCTGTTATTGAAAGGCAAAGGCGTGACCGAGGAGTTGAACTCGGGACTAGCGAGAACCGATTCCAGGTACTGACAGGATGGAGGGCTTGAACTGGGGCCTCCGGATTACAAACACCACGCTACCTCCCCAATTTAAGCTCTGTAACTACCTGCATTTTCGTTTCTCGACGGTCATTATAACACCTCTGTATGTTTTTCTTTACTTTACAGTTGTTAAAGGACTGAGCAAGGCTATGGACATTGCCTCTCCTGACACTTACAAAGTCGTGGACGCGATCGTAGATGCGCTGACGTCACAGCAACCACAATCACGTTATGTGGTTGGTTGGGAGGCTAAAAGGATCGTGTTCATATCATATTTACCAACATTTATTGCTGATCGCCTCATGCGCGTGAAGATTTCTGCTTCTTCTTGAGGGTCTAAATAGGCTTAGTACTAATTTACACACAGCCAACAAAATAACTGAGAATTAAGAATTTTGCCGTAACATGTTTTCTTTATTTCAAATTAAAAGTATATGCTTTTGCAAAACTGTATGAATTTCCGGTTATGCAAATAAAGCTACTTGTTCTTATCAACAGTTTGAAGAGAATTTTTAGAACAGGCAGCAACAATAGTACTGTATGCCAGAGGTTTTTTAATTTTTTTTCGTGGTTCGCTTTCGCGGCTTCGCAACTCACAGTTCACGCAAAGGAAATATGCCCCCTGGTACCCAGGCCCACCCAGGATACAACAATCGCGGAAAAATTCTGATCAAATGTTTGCAAAAAGTTAGTCACACCGTGGTAGGTAAATAATAAAGAAACATCTCGCGTCACTCGCTTGACGTTTTGTTGCGCATTAGCATTTATGTTTAATTTAATTTCCAATTATTTACACGCTTGGTGATTCGCACGCAACCGAAACGCATGCATCTTTCAATATTATTTAACATTTCTAAACATGTATCCAACTTTACTTCTTGCTGGAGTGGTAACAGTCATCGTCTTGTGGTTAACTGTGATTAAGTT
Organism: Desmophyllum pertusum; assembly: GCA_029204205.1. Lineage (NCBI taxonomy): Eukaryota > Metazoa > Cnidaria > Anthozoa > Scleractinia > Caryophylliidae > Desmophyllum > Desmophyllum pertusum. The sequence goes on along the minus strand of MU826829.1, from coordinate 920,474 downwards.
TCTTGCAAAACGAAAGGTGCAAAACTTGCACACAAAATATGTCTTCATCACCGGTTGTGACTCGGGCTTCGGTCGTGAAACCGCCATCCGTTTGGACAAGATGGGAATTTGTGTATTAGCAGCTTGTTTGACTAAACAAGGAGAGCAGGATTTGAAATCGATGACGAGCGACAAACTGAAAACATTTCTGATGGATGTTACGGACTCGCAGCAAATTAAGGATGTTTTTGAGCAGGTGAAAAATTTGCTACCCACAGGACAAGGTAAGGACATATTTACACAGCCTTGTTATTCTCTTTATGCCTTTCTTCGTCATTCGATGACATGAAAACCTGCATTAATTTCGTCCTGTTATTTTTTCCTTGTAAAATAGCACAATGCATGAAGAGAAACGAAGATAGTCAAGAAAATTCAAAATTCAGCGGAGAACGAATCACACAAGGTCACACAATTATTATGAACTCCAGGAACATCTAATTTGCGCATGCTTGATAGCGCCGAGGGCTCTGGAAAACTCTGAGTTTCAGTCGTAGGCCACCTTTATCAGTATTAGGCGATTCTTGAGCTCCTATTATATCGTGACGTCTGTAAGAAATGGCTAAACCCGCTCTTGCATTGATCAGTATTGCGGCTAATCTCGTACCCAGATCACCCTCTGCCACAGACAGAGTGGAATCTGGGTACGAGGTTATATTGCGGCCGTCGGTATACCCATGCTGATGGCCTGTAGCTGCACAGAGACGTCTGTTTAGCCAGGTTGGTCCCAAAAAAAATTGAGAAACTCTTAGTACTCCAACTAGCTGAAAATGAAACCATTGTCTTAAAATTGATAAATTTCAGGCATATGGGGACTGGTGAACAATGCTGGAATTGCCACCTTTGCGCCAATAGAATGGACACCGCTGGACCATATGAAAACGAACTGCAGACGTCAACTTGTGGGGAATGATTGACGTCACTAAGACCTTCCTACCATTGGTTAAAAAGTCCCAGGGAAGAGTGGTTAACGTGGGAAGTGTGGCAGGTGACGTATACGATTATTATCAATCCTTATAATCCCAGGGGTTTGCCCCTTGGAATTTTTGATGGGAGTGTACCACCGGTTCCCCAAATCCTGACCCTATTTCAGATCAGAATACGTCATTTTGCAAACCCGTTTCCAGACCTGGGCTTCTAAAAGCTGTACGCCGGCGATTTGAGAAACCCATTACCAGGCCCGTTGTAATGACACAACCATAGTGTTGTGTCATGGGTTCAAATCGCGTTGAAGCCTAGTAGGCTCGATTTCCGCCAACCTCGTTCCCAGGGTCTCTCTTCTTCTCAAAGAAGAGAGACCCTGGGAACGAGGATTTTCCGCCGCTCTCTCGAGTCCGGTCTTCGTTCCTCCCCTTCGGGGAAAGAGCGTAGGCTCATTTTCCTGAACAGCTGCTGGTAATCGAGCCTAGTTGAAGCTCTGAATTTTTTTTTCCGACTTCATAATTGAAATTGCGTAAATTGCAAACACAACTGCGACGATCATTTCTTCACTTTATTGCTGTTTATTATTTCAAGCAACTAATTATAATAAAGTTAAATTTTTGAAAAACGACTGTTTTCTTTATCAGGTCGCCTGGGGCTTCCTCAAGTGGCGGCTTACTCCATCACCAAATATGGCGTTGAAGCCTTTTCGGATGCTCTCAGACGTGAAATGAGCCCGTGGGGTGTGCTGGTCAGCATTATTGAACCTGGACAATTTAAGACAAGCATATCACACCCACTTGTTGAATCCGTAAAGCAGTTATGGGATGGCTTGAGTCCAGAGTTGAAGAAAGATTATGGAGAAAAACATCTCCAAGAAAGTAAGTCTTTTAAAGATATGTTTAGACCGGTTTTCAACTGAGTGTCGTAAAACCAAAACCAAAGCAATTACAATAGCCAATCACAGCACACGAAAACAACACAACGAACCAATGAAAACTCGAAGCAGATACACGTAACCGGCGCCAAGCGCGAGAAAACGCGTGCGACCAAGTGGCGATTGGTTTAAGTTTTGCATCTGATTGGTTGATTATGTGGCACGAGTTTTCAGTTAAACCAATCACAGAGCGCAACACTACTCCAAACTATTTTCAACATTCAATTAAAAACCGTTCTAACAGTAGGTCGACAGGAACCAATCTTGAGTTGGCTCACACAATGCATTCCAATTCACTATGGCTTAATTGTTTTTCCTTCGAGTTTCGTATTTATTTATTTCCCTATTTATTTTCCTATCACTGAACGTGCTGAGTAATTTTCTCTATATTTTTCTTCACTTTACAGTTGTTGACAGAATTAACAAGAGCCTGAGAACTGCCTCCCCTGACATTTACAAAGTCGTGGACGCGATCGTAGATGCGCTGACGTCACAGAGACCTCAAACACGTTACGTGGTTGGCCTAGATGCTAAAGTTGTCGTGTTCATATCGTATTTACCAACGTTTATTGTAGATCCTATCTTTACCGGGTTACGTCAGTTATTAGTTCGTGACTGAAAGCAGTGTGCCTCATCTTCCTCGAGTTAATAAATGGAGGGAAAAACTGAAAAGTGAGCATTTTTACGAGTTGCATTTACTTTAACAGCCCGATCAAAATCGGCTTAGTACAGTCATTGTCAACCAAACATCCTCCAGCCTTTAAATCGTTTTCAAAAGTCATTAATAATATATTATACAAAGTAATAATACAAAATAAATGAATGTTTAATGGATGTCTTTATATTTGATAAACATATGGTTGAACTTTTCGCTCAATTTTCTCGTCTAAAACAAACTAAAATTTAAAGGTAAGGATCAAATTGAATAGAATTAGAGAGAAGCTTTTGAAGCGTGAAGCAGTGTTTTATCAGGTATAAAGACAGGGGTACCCAACGGAACGTTTCGGTGAAATATCTGTTCGGAAGGCCTATAATCGCCTCAGATATTCGGATTAAAGTTTGGCGTTTTCTTTAGGGAAATATCATCACAAACTTTCTAATAAAAATTTCGTTTTGAGTACAAAAAAAGGTCAGCTAGGATTTTCGGAAAGGAAAAAAGGTCAGCTAGGATTTTTGGAAAGGAAAAATCAACAAGGAAGAGCTGAGGTTTTTCGGGAAATGACTAAAAAAGTCCTAATAAATTCGTGAAGTCTAAAGTTCCCCTAGAATGACCGAACAGATATAAATTTTATATCGCAGCTTGTAATTCATTTATAGATCTTTTTAAAAAGCACACCAGACAGCCTAAAATAGTGTTTTAAAGCATTTGGGAGAAAACCGTCGTTGGGTGCCCCTGTAAAGACCCTCGGCCCTTTTATAACTGATAAACACTGCTGCTCATTTTGTAAACTATACCGTCCAGGAAGCCAGAATATTCTTCATTTCTCACATGTTATCACAGCTCAGTTCAAAGGCTCTTTAGATTTCAGAATATTTTAGGAGTTTAGTCAGCTAAGAAGTCGTTTTTATGTAAACATAAGCGTTACAGGATGACTACAAATGTAATATTGGTGATATAAAGAACATGCTCGGTCGCAGTGGCGGATACAGGGGGAGGGTCGGGGGGGTCCGGATCCTCCTATTAGACCTTAGGGGTTTTTTGCTTTCTCTATTATCCATAGAAAACCATCTCCAGAATCCACCCAAATGCACTTTTCAAAGCCTAAAATCTCAACTTTTTTCTGTGGGAGGCCGCCAAACACCCCCCTTCGCGCCTTTACTACTGCTGTCTACTTCCAAAAAATTTCCTTCAATCTACTTCACATTTTCGGGAAAACCCTGGGATCCCCCTTATCAAAAAATCCTGGATCCGCCTCTGGGTCGAGCAGTCATTCAAAATGCTGTATATCTAAAGCAAAGAAGCCCATAGATCGCATGACACTTTGCTTGATGATTACATGTTATGGTGCTGATATATTAAAGAATATTTCAAAAGAACAGCTTTGAAATTGAGAAGACTGAGATGAAAACTCAGTATTGCAAACAAGATACTCGCTCTAAAAATAAGTCGTGTACGGGTCTCTTGTGTAATTAATAATAGAAATGTTTGCATAAGAAAAGAGCTAGCTCGTTTCATAATGGAGAGAAATTTCATTGTTTGGGGACACCAATATGGCCGCCGTGACGTCATATGTTCTGTGTGTATTCTTTAGTGCCACCCAGGAATAAGATTGGTAACTTCTATCAATCCTTCAAAATCCCGCACGCGATACAGATGCCTGTCAGTGGATGATGCCAATCCAATGATCTCTTCAATGCCGAACGTAAAGCCTCCTACAGCCACTACAAATATCTCCACACCGTCGTTCTTCAAACCAAACGCCTTGAACAGAGTCATCTCTTTGCCCATGTTTGATAAACCATCCGTGACTAGCAGAACGTTTTTTGTAGCCGTCTCGGTCGAAGCCAGAACTGCGTACAAACAAAACAGAAAACAGCCTTAAAAAAGTTAACTCCGGTTTCTTTGTCATGAAGCGGACGACTAGATGCATTGTTGCTGCTTCCCCTGGTAACTGGCGATGGAATTAAATCACACCCACCTGGCATTTTGTCAGTTTTGTCGGCTAACTATTCTCTTCTGGGGTAGAGACAATGTAGAGAGAGGCACTGTGAGATTAAGACCGTTGTGTTTTATGACAATTTATAATAGACTGAATTGAACACGAGCAGTCTGATTGGTTAAAAAGTTATGTTCTATCAGAGTATATTCTTGTATCGGTCTTGCAGTTCCCTTTAAGCATACCCTATTTCTGACCAAAAAATGCAAAGTATATCACCCTGTTTCAACCTAAAACGGCTCAAAAACCACACCCTTTTGGGGCGACACATACCCATATAGCTTATATAGGGGAAGGGGAGCACCCCTCCCAATCGAGTTTCCCGCGTGTTTCAATATCAAACACATGAAGCGTACGTACCGTAAATTCTCAAACAGACTGTCCTTGCACACCTGCAGTGCCTCCTGGTATTGGTGAGGCCAGCCTTTCGATGTACATTAGGCAGTAGAGCTATCGTTTCGTTCTTAGAAATAAACTTAGGAGTGAGAACACTGGCTTCTGTGGCGAAATTGACGACAGCGTAAAGAGTTTTCGGACTGGCTCTTTCAGTGAGATACACCAGGGCCTCCAGTCCTTTCTTGAAATTTTCCGGACGAATCGAGTTGGAAGAATCGATGACATAGATGACGTTGTTGGTGTGATTATCCGGACATTGGATGCTTGGCGTTTGGATCTTGTAGTGATTAGATTGTCATCGCGGCGAAGGAAATATTTCATCATCTTCTCTGCTGTTACCTTTGGGGCTGGGATCTTGAGCGCTTCTGTAAAGAGACGATTGCATTCACATCAGAACGCCGGAAGAATAGCAGATGTTACACAAAGTAGGCACGAAGAGTATGAGTGAGAAAACAAAATTAGTGCCGTTTCTAAATCATGTCCTTATTGTCTGTCTGTCTGTCTGTCTCTAAGTTGACTGATGAGGGAGGAGAAAGGCATATACATTGGCCCGTGGGGGGACTCCCATACGAAAGTGACGGGGATGCTCGTCGTCCCTTTTAGGGGTGTAAATTACGGATTTTGGTCCCCCTTAGGGTGTTCAGGACGGAACGGCGATATTTTTAGCCATCAAGGTATCTTTTAGGGTTGTACGCGAAGAAATAATAAAAAACACCGTCATACTGTGTATAATAGTTTCTTTTAGGGGTCAAAAAGGCTTGAGCCACGCCCAGATTGGTCCCTTTTTAGGGGTGTAATTTGAAATTTCCGACGAGCATCCCCGTCACTTTTATATGGGAGTCCCCCCCCCCCCCCTCCCCGCGCACATTGGGGGAAGTGTTTATTAGAGGGGGGAATAGCGTTTGACATGACTACTGCGTTTGGTTGGCAACATGACACGTCACGTGGTAATAAGGAGTTAAGACGAAATCCATTAGAAACTCGAGTAATATTTCTGGCCAGTGGACAAAAATCCTGTACTACGACGCCATTAGCTTTCACGCTTAAACTAGACATTCATGAGCCATACCTTAACGGTATTCACCAAATAATATAACTCCACAATCCTTAAATTGCTTTTTGCCTTGAGTTTCCTCCCGTGAATTGGTTGAGTCGTGAGAGGTGGCAGCCATCATTAACAAAAACATGGCTGCCACCTCTCACGACTCAACAATTCACGGGAGGAAACTCAAGGCGGAAAGCAATTTAAGGATTGTGGAGTTATATTATTTGGTGAATACCGTTAAAGTATGGCTCATGAATGTCTAGTTTAAGCGTGAAAGCTAATGGCGTCGTAGTACAGGATTTTTGTCCACTGGCCAGAAATATTACTCGAGTTTCTAATGGATTTCGTCTTAACATTGAAAGATCTTTCTCTATTTCCAGTAAAACTACTTAGTCCCTCACTCTATATATTACCCCCCCCCCCCCCCCCCCTTATAATGTGCCCCACCAGGAGCCCATCACTAGGAGCGAGCAACTGGACTGGATTCGTGTCACAGCGTTTTTACAGACCAGGTTTTTTTAGATTCGCTTTTCCCGCGAATTCGTATTCCCGCCAGACAATCAAACGTTTTTCCTTTGTAATCATTAATTGGCGTTACCGCGTAACAAAGGCCGCAATTAGGTCGCCATCTTTTTAATTGTCTTTTATTTCATTTCATATTACACATGGGACCAGAAACACATTTTCCCGGGAAAAAAGGAATCTAAAAAAACCGGTCTGTAAAAACGCTGTGACATAGGCGTAGTGTCGGAGTTGCTCGCTCCTACTGATGGGCTCCTGCCCCACCTTAATCTATTATTTCATTTACGAACATTGCAGTTTTGATGAGACGTGAATGAGAGAAATAAGTATACCACTTGGTAAGGGATGGACCATTTTATTTTGGGATGGGGGGTTGGGCAATTGCCAAAAAAAATTCCTGCACAACAAAAGTAGAGAAAAAAAAATCGTGCAAAGCTCACTCACTCACTCACAAGAATTCGAAAAAAAAAATTCGACCTCAGAAAAATTGCCCAACCCCCCCCCCCCCCCCCCCCCCCCTCCCAAAATAAAATGGTCCATTCCTAAGGGGTTTATCTAGGCTGACATTTAATCGCATTACATGTAATAGAAACTCTGCGGTGAACATCGAATACATATGTTCAAACTTTAAACAAGAGCCAAACAAATAATGGTCTTTCCATTTCATTATGTCAAGTAGGGAGAGTGCAAGAGGGCTTATAACTGGATTTGTATGTTACCAGACTGATAGGTCTATAACCGCGGGCTATAAGCGGGGTGGCACCTGCATGCGCAACAAACGGCTGTTTCTTTATCGATTAGTAAGGATAGCGATTATCTATCGGTCTAATCTGGTGTTGAACAAATGATTGTTTGTCTATCGTAAAGAAGGCAACTACTGTTGTCTTCAGAATTAAGCACAAATAAAGCTGCTGATTATATCATTTCCGCATGCATTTTAGAATTCAAATTCTGTATATTTGTTAAGAGGAAAAGGTCGAAAAGGATTTCACTTTCTAAGCTACTGTAAGAAACATTCGAACACTATTTCGTTATATACACAGACAATCAATTGTTCATTATGTAAGATCAAGTCTACGGTACGTATAAAAGACTAATAGTTCACCACAGGGCTTCAACGCGATAAAAACTACCGCCATGTATGTCTGCCAAAACACTGAGGTGTTAACTGAAGCCGAGGAAAGAATCTGTAGAGCAATTACCGTAACTCACGCAAAGGTTGGGTTTCCCATGTTTTCACTGTGTTTCGTTTTTGTTTCCATGACATCACGCGCCGTCAGTGCGCTTAAATCCCTGTCGGCTATCACACTAGCACAATGGTGCTTTCAACAAAAATATGGCGAGCAAGACAACGCAGTAAAATCCTCCCCTTGCTTCTTAATACAACTTGGATCGCATCCTAGAAACTCGAGGAGGGTTGTCTGTTGAGCCGGGGGAGCTGATTTGCGGCCTCGCGCGCGCGGATCACGCACTTCACGACAGAGTGCGTCCGGGTCCTTCACAATTTGCTCTCTCACGAAAGAAAACAAAGCTCTTCAGTTGGTTACCTTATCTTCAATGTTCTTCGGTGCCTGAAGCTTTTGCGGATTTAAAATCATAAAGGTCAAGTGAATTAGAATGTGAAAAGATATACAGGGAAATTAGGCAACGATTGCCTTAAATCGGACTTAATTACTCGATTCACTCAAGTCAATCTAAGCTGCGATTCGAGGACACTTACCTGCCGCAATAGTCGTACGATATCGGCTTGAATGTCTTACCACAGCAAAAACGGAACAGCTTAACCAAGTTAACAGCAAAAAGCCGAGAAGTGCTTTGCAATACATTGCCGTAAAGTACTGTCAGCAAACCAGATACTTGTACACGTTTGCACCGACAAAGCCCGCGACAAGGCTTCTTGTTATCACCCTGGGCTCAATGACAGGGTGTCGGTCTACATGCAGTATCGTGCATGCTACAAGTTACAAGACGATATCATATGTCACATTAATGCAATTACTAGCCGTCGATGATTGAGATCTTGAGGCATAATAAATAGTACTGACTTTTTGTCTTTTAAAAAAAAATGCACATTGCATAAATCGGCAGACGATAAAGAAATATTAAACTCAGAAACTGTACTATTTTGTTCGAGATTCTTCTCTGACTATTGACGGTGAAATTTACCCTCATTGCTCAGTTGAAGTTTTGAAATGGTAAATAAAAATGCATTTCCATAGCGCATTTCTGTGTGGCCGGTATATTCAAATGCGCAAAAAAATAAAATGATAAAAATAATAAAAATAATAATAATAATAAATATTCAAATGCGCTTTCTGGCAACTCAAGCCAGGGACAGTCCAGGGTGAGATCGGACGTCAACTAAATGTAAAGGCGCCTAAGCTATGGCAGCCACTATCAGACCACTCATTGATCCGCCGTACCCATCACCCCGCCCATGTAGACAGCCGAGAATAAGGCCATTTGACGATTGACGATAAAACTCTCCTTTATTTCAAATAAATATAAAAAATATTATAGTCCAATGAACTCAACAGTTTCTACAGATGATGCAACTGGTCGTGGGGGGGGGGGGGGGGGGGTTGGAGCGAGGAGGCGGCTGACACTTCAGACTACAACTGGTTTTAGTCGCAATTCTGTAAAAGGGACACCTAAGGATTGCGTGAATTTGCGCCTGAACTATTATAATTACTAGACATTCATGTGTGGCCAGGATCATGACTCGATGTCCACTTATATTACATGAAGTATCCCCTTACTGGAGATTACAATTGTCAGTACCGTATTCCATTCATCTCAGTTTTCCCGCCTTTTTGGCATTCCGGGGGAATGCCAAAAAAGCGGGAAAACTGAGTTGAATTCCGTAACCGCGTTTGCTGACAACTGATCAGTCAATAACCAGGAAAAGGTTTTGAAAAAGCTACCGTAAATTTAACTTGCGAACTGAAATGATAGTGATATACTTTTCCCGGGACTAGGAATCTGAAAATAGACTGGTCTGTAAATTAAAGACAGTACATGTCATAGACGTAATATGGAAGTTGTTGCAAACAATCGCAACTCGCGCGTGCGCAGATACAATAGTTCTCAGGTCACCTCCGCCACTGCCCACTAGTATTCCGTTTTGGGTTCTTTAGGGAATTTATATTCCGTGTATTCTGTTATTCCTAAACCGGAATGAGAATCGCCAGAATAGTCCCAAAAGAATTCGCGCCAAATCAGCTGCCTCACTGGGTCAGGTGGTGTTTTACTGAAAGCGAAGACTGAGCAACAAAAATGTTAACTGTCACTGCTGATTAACGAGGGTTTTTTCTTTAACAAATAATGAAGCCAAAGCCATGTATTATTGTTTTCAGGGTATATTTCATGGCTTTGGCTTATTTATATGTTTTATGTATAGTTTAAAAAACGAGCAGCCGTGTTTTATCAGGTTTTGATTGACGAAAGCCGAGTGTTTTTAGACCTGATAAAACACGTTCTGAGACTTCAAAAACTTCCCTATAAATCTATTAAATCTGATCCGTATCTTGGAATTTTAGTTGTTTTAGACGAGAAAATTGAGCTAAAAGTTCAACCGTATCTTTATCAAATATAAAGACACTCATTAAACATTCATTTCTTTTGTATTTTCTTTATGAATTATCAATGACTTTTTCATGGAAGATCAGTATATACCTAATCGTGCTAAATGTGCTAGGCCGTTTAAAAACATAGTTTGCTATTTTGTCCTTCACATAAGCTCGCTTCCATGTTTGCTTTACGCTATGCAAACTGACTTGGAAGAGGATTTTAATCAAATTAAAAAAGAAATACAGCGTAAAAACACGCCGCTTCGTACTGGTATATGAACCAATCCTCCAACTCGGCAGAGCGTGTGATTAATTGGAGCTCCGGTAAATACTGAGTCAATACTGCTGACACAGGAAGGAGAATGATGGCTGGTAAACGAAAAAAGAACGAAGAATTCATTTACGAAATCATCTTTACCTAGTTTTATATCCTGGTCACGGATAGACTGTTCACAGCCTCTCTAATTTCTCGACGCTCGCGGCTACAACGATCTGAGAAAATAGAGAGGCTGTGAACAGTCTAGGTCACGGAAGCAAGAGAATACTTTGTATGCCTAGAGATGACAAGAATATATTTCTCCGGAAAGAGATCCAATATGTTCAACTGAAAAAACAAATTAGGATATGTGCCTGTTTTATTCTAATTGAAATTAAATTTGCATATTCAAGACACCCTCCAACAACTGAAGAAAATTCGTAACCAGCTGAAAACAAATAAATAAATGCGGCCTTCCATCGAGTTATCTTAGATTCTATATTGGATTTCACAGAATTATATTGTAGTTTTGGCAATTTTATATTGTCGTTTTCATTCCATTTTATTATCGTGTCACTTTTTCCTACTCGCCTAGTACCTTCATCATACCGCATTTAAAAAAATGTCCCTTCAAGTAAATGACAATTTAGAACTGTCTTATAATTGAAGACACTGAAACAAAGACGTAAATAAGTCTGTTGAATTTTTAATTTCCCCGCGCGCAAGAATTGCTTTCGGTTTTTTCAAGAGTTGAAGTACCTTATCCTTCACTTGACTTAGCAGAACGAATCTTTAAAGTTTAGAAAAGGAAAGCAAAGCAAAGCAAACAACTTTATAGGTGAACAATCGTGGTGACCAAAAAATGATCAAAAATTAGCCGCAAAAGGCTGAAGAATTGAGACCTGGGGCAGGTGTTTGGTAATGTTAACAGTAGCTGTTGAATTTTTAATCGACCTAAACCTAAACGCATTTAATTGTGTTGCCGGAATACATAAATTTGCAAGAAGGAGGTCTTGCGTCATTGCCACACTGAAACGAACTCCGGCAGACTTAACCAAACTGGATCTAGAAGTGTTAATGCATTCGAAAGTTTGACATAGAGTTTAAAATGGAAATTACATTTGATCTTTGCCTCGAAGTCCTTCATAAGTTTTACGCCAAAGCTGAAGACCTAGATGCACTCTATCTCACTCTGTGTGTACTACACGGTGTACTGTCTTTGACAGCAATCCTGGGAAACGTGGTGATCATTTTCGCACTACAAAAGGCTTCATCTATTCCGTCGACATCACGACGTCTGATGCAAGGTTTGGCTCTTACTGATCTAAGCGTTGGGGTGCTGGGCCATCCACTGTATGTCGCAGTCATTACCGGAATTCGCCAAAGTTATGACTGCGAAAATATTCATGAAATTCTTATGGCGTTTTTCATACTAACGTCTTCTCTATCGAGTATCTCCTTCCAAATGGTAACGTTGATTGGTGTCGATAGGTTCCTTGCAATAACTCTGCATCTTCGATATAATGAACTAGTCACGCCCAAATCGAGTTGTTATAGCGGTTGCTGCAGCGTGGATTGTAACGCTGGCTAGTGTGTTCACAGGAGTCTTCTATTATTTTCAAGTTGGAGAAATAATTCTGCTTGTTTGTGGTTATGGTTGTATGCTTTTACTCAGCATAATTTACACCAAAGTTTATTTTGTAGCTCGTCGTCACCAAGCAAGTATTAACAGCCAAGCTCAAGCAGCCAACCATCTGTCGAACGTCACAAACTTGGCTCGAAACAGCAACTTAGCCATTAAAACGCTGTATGTATTTGTGGTATTCGAGGTTTGTTATCTCCCATACCTCATTACCTTACAGTGTTATTAGCTTCAGGCCCGAGTGTCGTTTTGCAAGGGACAGTGCAGTTCACCACTGCCTTGTTAATGCTTAATTCTTCGTTAAACCCAATAGTCTTTGGTTGGAAAATGAAGGAAATTCGACAAATCGTTAAAAATGAATTCAAAACGCTTTTTCGCTGCACGGAAAGTTAAAACTCCGTCAGGGATGAAAAAAGATTACAATTATAACTGCTTTTTCGATTAGTGTGACCGAAGTATACATTTCAACAAAACGTCGATCTGTAACTAGGGATACATTAATTATATATACCACAGATCGAAACTGAATCTGATGTAGATCAACATATAATCAATATATAAATAAATGGTGGGAGGAAGGAACATAACTTTCGTTCCACTTGATACCCTCCTTTGATATCTACGTGTCCCTGAAGGACACTCGTTTTATGATGATCTATCATAATATTGTGAATATGATATCCTTTCATTCAAAAAAGTTATTTTTTTATTTGAATATATTTAACGTTTGCCCAAACGCTTTGAATGTAAATTACCCATAAGTGATTGACTTATGTAACAGCTGCAAGTTTTCCTGACAGTTTAATTATGACATGTCAGCCTTGATAAACAGAAATTGTTTCTGATTGTTTCAAGTTCCCTTTGCCGTCACCGTTTGTGTCAATGCTGACTCGTCCCAGTCGTCTCTCTTGTCTCTCTCCTTGGAAGTCTTTTTATAGGAGACTGAGAGAAGACTGGGGACGAGTCAGGTGTCAATGCGTTGAAAGGGCCATTACGTGCACGGAAACATGTTACAGTTGTAGCGTTTTTCGAAAAGGAGAAATCATAAAACTGATAAAAGAAAATATTGAAGATATTTTCTCAATACTTATGTTTATGCGTTCGGGTTCAATTTTGTATGATTGAATGGTACCTCAAATTCACCTCAGTAAATTTGTTTGTAACTAAGGACCTAGGACACTACATATTTAGTTGTAGAAAGAAGCCATGTACCAAATAAAGTTATTTAACAGTATCGAAACAATATCCGCAATATATCTGTCTCAATCTTCCCCCAAACTTAGCCATCCTTGCCGGCCTCGTCCCCAGTCTCCAGACTCCGTTGCATTTCGTCGCGTGAAAACAGGGAGCACCGGGGCTTTCTTTTCTGCATGTGTCCCATAACTCTACGTGCGCCGCGTCCGACTGAATGGATTATAAAAATCACTGTAAACCAATTTCTGGCATTATAAGCCAGCGTATATCACGTGTATCACATTGGCATGACTATTTTCATGTTATTTATTTATTTACACTTGCAGTGCGGGCACTCGTGATGTCGGCGCTGCTCGCAGCAGAAACTATTGAACGGAGTTGTCCCGTTAACAACATCAGGTGTTTGTTCTGGGTAGGTTGTTCCTCCTTTTATTTTGGCAATCTGTTGGTGAAGAAATTAAAACAGAACATTACTTCATTGATCGACGCATCATTTCTCCTTAAAATACAAATAAAAATGGGTGGGAGAATAAAACAGCTGATCACCAAGGGAAATTTTTTCGATGAGTAATGTAATTCTCCCAACTGATACTTGCAGAAATGATGACTTTGACATTAGGACCCTGTTGTTGATTTAAAAACTAAATTGCTAGGTGGAGAGAGGCCGACTGTGAGAGTAAAGTGTCTTGCCCCTGACTCGTCCCCAGTCGTCTCTCTTGTCTCCTATTTTATTTAAAGCGCGGCCGAGGGGAACGCAAGGGGTGATGGGAAGGAAGAAAGGCTTTCTTCCTTCCCAGTATCCCCCGCGTCTTGCGACTCTCAACAAAGGAGACAAGAGAGACGACTGGGAACGAGTCAGGTCTTGCCCAAGAACACAACACGACTGGGGACGAGTCAGGTCTTGCCCAAGAACACAACACGACTGGGGACGAGTCAGGTCTTGCCCAAGAACACAACACGACTGGGACGAGTCAGGTCTTGCCCAAGAACACAACACAGTGATCCCAGACAGGGCTCGAACCTGGACCAAAGGGAGCTCTTACATCAAATTAGGGAATAAAGTTAATACTTCCCGCGTTGAATCTATTTTTGTTAATGCGGAGGTCATATTGAATACGCGGTCTCAAAGAGTTTCCGAATCTTTTTATCCAATCAATAGCTAGCGTGAGCACTCACGAGTACTCAGAAAGCAATCGCGCCAGCAAATACGTCATGTTGCTTAGCAACGTCGGGAAAGAAAACCGCGGGCTCATTCTCGTCTCGGAGGCTCGACCGTTATGTTACCCCCAAGTCTCGTTACCGCTTACCTTTGGTACAAACAGCAACAGAAGGGTAAAAGTGGAGATGACATTGAAGGCGGTGGTATACAAGGCATACTTGGCTTGGATGTGATTTGTGCCGACCACAAAAGACAGAGAAACTGTGATCAAGATCATGATGACTACATTGTAAACGCTCATGCCGATATACTTGGAGTCATTCAGTGAAGGGAAGCTCACATGCCTTGTTTCCCAAGCCAGGAAAAGCCCGATAACCAGCAACAGGCTTTTCCATATTGCCCAAAAGGTCGACCACAGGTTTTCGTTATCGGAGGTACAGATTATGAAATATCCTTGAGTTGAATCGTGGCCATCTGGAGATATGTCCTATAGTCGGGAGAATAAAATTAAAAATTACCTCAGTAGAAAACTTTGCACTGCAATAAAAACAAAATGTTGTGTAAAAGTGCTCTAGAAAAATAAATTAAGTGATTCAAAATATGAATGAAATGTTATATGAACTGCGGATATGACAATATTCATATTCTCACGGTTGGACTGGAACTAGCTTGCAATCGAGGCCGTCATGCGGGGGAATCTTTTCAAATGCAAATATTTTTTAATGATATTCCCCGCATGAGCCTCGATTGCAAGCTAGTTCCATTCCAACCGTGAGAATACGAATATTGTCTATTAAAATTCAGGGCTTCAACGGGATTTGAACCCATGACGTGAAAAAAAATTTAACGCAACGGCAGTTTAACTGCCACGGCTTCCGGCATCATAAGGAATCAAAACAAATATTGCGGTAAGTCATGTGATCAGTAGTTTGTTTCCTTGTAATAATAATTTATTGTTTGCTTGTACACTTATTGTTTTGTTGTTGTTGTTGTTGTTGGTGTTTACCTTGCTTAGATGTCTATGACTACTTGTAATAGGGTCTGTTATTTCCCATGCGGTTAAATACGCCACATCTAAACAAACAAGTCCGCACACAATACCAAATAAGTGGCGATCATGCAGTGAGCCCAGCTGTAAACAACAAACAAAAGTAAATAAATAAATTTGAAACGTTCGGAACTGACTCCAAAGCACCTACTAATGATGAAACATTACATCATCCACTGATCGACATCGACTGTGTCGACTACTACTTCATCAATGACCCATATCATTGGTGTATGAAACAACAGATAACATACCACAAAAATTACGCTAGGCCTGGCAGAACTAGTGGAGGTATACACTTAAGACGCCATTGCAACTAAGAGGTCAAATAAGTTGTACACGATCAAGGTGTTAAAAAAGGGGTGCAAATAAGGGGCCAGTACAGATACACAGATTAAGGGCTAACGAAATAATGATCAAAAGTAGTAGAAGAGTTATAAGGTTACTTTCGCTTTAGGAAGATACAAGAGACTTTGAAATACACTAGCGCGTACTCTTGGGAGACACTTTAGTGCATGCTAAATACAGGTGACGTGCACTGGGATATTCCTTTATCCAACCCCTGTCCAACTAGAGATAAACCAGATATTACTGGACTAACCGAAAAGGCTGTGTTCATTGAAAAAGAAACTCCAACCTTTCTCGACCCCAGACCTTCGCTTTCCTTGACTACGCAAGGATCGTCAGTCAATCAGTCATGCGCAAAAGAGAAGAGCTCTGAGGTCGAGATTGAAACTCCAACGTTTAAAATCTACGTTTGCGATTAAAGCGCAGACCCTGCAAAATGCAGCCGCTGACCTGTTTGTAAAGCTGCTTGTTAGTGAATATTTTATAAACCCGCCATGTTTTCACAAACATCGTGCCAAATGCCAGAGTGAAGGCCAGCGAGAACATCCACCATCTTATCTGTAGACCAAAAGTATAAATATCACTAGACTGTTCACAGCCTATCTATTTTCTCAGATCGTTGTAGCCGCGAGCGAACTGGAACTGAGCGCGAAGCCGCTCCCCGCCCCCTCGCGCTCCGCGCTCGCTTCCGCTCGCTCTCGCTTCGCGCTCGCTGTTAGCGTCGAGAAAATAGAGAGGCTGTGAACAGTCTAAAATATCACAAGAGGTAAGGTGTTTTGTGATAACGTGGTAGGAAAAAAGGGATGGACAATATCGGAGCACGAAGACATCTGTGCTTTCTGCACCGAGAGTCAAACTCAATATCAACCTAACTCAACCAGTACAAGTGAAAGTCTAATTAAATTATCGATGAATTTTACAAGTCTGGTACAAATGGACCCATAATTCAAATGGTCTACTGTGGGTATAATATGCCTTGTCCAGTCCCTCGCGATCGACCCCTCTACTCCGCGCGCTTTATGACTTGACTTCCGGTCAGGTCAGAACGCGGAGACAGAGACTGGACTCTAATGTGCCAAAAGGAGCATTGTTTTGGCCTCCTGCTTGATCATCGGTTGCTACAAACGGGAGAAGGGAGGGAGGGTGGGGCACTAACAGAGGGGGAGGGTGGCCACTCAAAAAGTTAAAAGAGAGGGAGGGTTGGGCAATCAAAAAACGTGAACATACCTTACAGATTACACTGTGTGTGTCGAGTGATTCTACAAAAGCCTCGGCACCATACACGAACACACAGCAATAAGACAGCATGCAGCCAATCACAATGACGTTATTGAGTCTTGGAGATGATTGCCTGATGATACTAAAGAGTAAAACATTCAGTGATTGGCTAGAGTGGTTTCTTTGGTTTGTCTATATTTGATAATCAATAAAGTGATTATTTCTAATGAAACTGTTGTGCTGCGTCGGCGGGCAAGTAAAACATTTAGTTGATTATCAACTTGAAGTTGATAAAGGAAATTAACCGCGGTAGCAAATTTCATCAAGGCAACACTGAAAGTCGCAAAACTTCAGAACAAAAATTTATCTTTCAAATCGGTGCCTTGGCTCCTCATGGGATTCGTGCATCCTCCGTTACCGACTACGCTTCCTCCAATCACGTAACTCCATACTCCAGTATATAAACACACACACACAACCCACAATCCTCCATTTTGTTCCGACGAAGGGCTAACGCTCGAAACGCCAGTTTTTCAAAATTCGCTACGGCGATTAATTTACCTTTGTCAACTGCAAGTTGATAATCCGCAACTAAGTATATTTGCTAATCACCTGTGATATCTATAGTGGTAGTTGATATAAAGAAATCCAAAAGCCGACAGTAAACCTACTGCAGCCACCGAGCTCATCAGATAGAACAGATTGACGCTGGCTTTAACTAATGGTTCATTAACAAGGTCCTCGTCCCTCGGAGGTTTACCATCTGAAAATAACAATAATCAAACAAAGAAAATTTATATTGTATGAGTATTTGTCCCGGGGGGTACTTGACCCATGTTTGGGTATAGGGGTGCCGCTGAGGGTCCGAAAACCTGACCCTGTTTAGGGCAAATAAACAATAAAAAAACCCTAAAATACCTACCCTGTGTAGGGCAACATCCTCTATTTTAGGACCCTGTTTAGGTTGCAATTTAGCGAATCCCGTTTTACTGATACGCGGTAAACGTCTCCGATCTCTAAATACTGTATAAATCATATTTTTACGACCACAATCGTGCAACCATACCCTGTTTAGGACAGGTTCAGACCCTGTTTAGGACAGACTCGCATGAATATATACCCAGTTCAGGGCAGTGAGGCCAAAACCCATACGGCACGTCCCCGTATAGGCCACATAAGGGAGTATCCCCCCCCCCCCCCCCCCCACCACGGGTATTTGTAAATCCACACATTATGACCTGCTCCCAATGTGTGGCTTCTTAGGTCAGTTGGTCAGTAGAGCATCGCACTACTAACGCGGAGGCCATGGGTTCAAATCCGTTGAAGCCAGAATTGTTTTTCTGGCTTATATTGCAATTGCGAAAATTGCATTCATAACTGCGATTATCACTTAAATCGGATACTATTGGAACTGTTTAGTCGATTTTTTTTCCCCGGGCGAAAATAAACTAAGAAAAAAAACTATCAACAACAATGCAGTCCCTACATAGCCTCATAGACAACCTCGTTGCCAGGGTGTTCTCGCCAAGAGCACCATGGTGACGAGGTGCTTCGTTGCTTCACAGCTCGTCGGAAGAGAAGCGAAGAAAACGAGCGGGGGAAAATGGCCGCGCGAAAAATGGGGGCGAGTCGGGAAAAACTTTTGACACTTCTCGCTCGGCGATTTATGAGGGTAAGTAAGAACTGCTTGTAGTCCAGACTGAAATAAGTTGCATTGCCAAGAAAACACGGCTCAATACATCTAGACCTGACGACCTGACTCGTCCCCAGTCATCTCTTATAAGAAAATGAGACGACTGGGAACGAATCAGCACCTTGACGTTTTTGCCTTTGGTCACTCGGGGACAAGCTAGCTTAATACATGAGTACCATTTGTCGGCTCAGTAGATTGTTAGGTGAGTTATGAGGTGATATGATAATACCTGGCCATATAAACCCTTTCCAGGAATCATGGTGAGTTCTCCTTTACTCAGGTTGTGCTTTTCAGGATCAAAGTAACCAAGTCTTATCTCTCCGTCTTCTAAAATAAGTCAACAGATATTCATTTCAGTCTTTTCCGAAAGCGCGAGAGACGCGTAAACTGAGTCCCCACCTTAAACCCCCTCTTTTTTATTGCTCCAATTTCCACGTGCCTCTTGCGCTCTCGGAAAGAAAGTGAGTGCTATGTACGCTCTGGCATTTGATGTATGATCTTCATAATTGCAATACTCAGTACAATAACATTTAGTAACTAGTCTGAAGTGTCAGCCGCCTCCTCGCCCCAACCCCCCCCCCCCCCCACCCCCCGTGGGGCCTTAGGGCGAGGAGGTGGTAGGAAATAGTGACTTTTACCTTGAAACTGTTCGATCCATATTTTGTTTAACCTTTCTTGATTTTTATTGAATTTTATAACACCCTGAAAGAAAAGAGAAATAAGGACCAAATAGTATTAAAAAGTGAGCCATCCTTTCACTCCCAGAGTCAAACCTTGAGTCAATAATGTGGTTGTACCTTTTGAGTCTGTGGATGAATCCCTAATGTGTGACCATTCAAATGAAAGCTATTGAGTAGTACTTTCAAGTGGTGCTGTTTGTTTTTGACAATTTTGCAAAATGAAATTCAAGATTTGTCCTCAGTTTTGAACTGAGTGAAAGGGTGAACTCTATTCATCGTGCATTGCCAAGTTGAACATGAACCTCGAGTGTTTAATTAGCTCTTTAGTCTAAAATCAGTTTCGGTCTCCTCAATTGAAACAGTACAAATAACGTCTCAACCGCTTGTTGTTGTTGTTGTTGTTGTTGTTGTTGTTGTTGTTTTGTTGTTGTTGTTGTTGTTCGCTTCCTTCTTTTTTGTCTTAAGTCGTTTTCCTCTGCATGGCAAGTTCTTTAAATTGAATTTGGACGACAACAGTAGTGCTTAACATTACTTCTTCTTAGTGTAACCACGGCCCGAACCTACCGTAATCCCGTTAGTATTTATGTGTAACAGCGTTTTTGACAGCTCCTGCGCAAACGCAGCATCCTTGTACGAGAAGCTGTCAACAGACGCGTTCATTTCCTTCATTTGCTTCATTGTTTTGTCCAATGCCAAGGCTAGTACCCAGGTCGCGTCATATCCTAACGGAGCGTAACTATTGATGGAGTACGGGGAATGTTTAAGCTCCGTCTTGTACATCTTCATAAAACTCGTCTACTGTCTAAAAAGAAATTTGAATTTTTACTGTACAGATCAGTGTATGCCGGTAAGTGGATCGAAATATTAATTTTCTTACAGATATGATCGTCATTTAATGTTTGAAGAGAAGAAGAAGAAGAAGAAAGAAGAAGAAGAAGAAGAAGAAGCAAATGTTTCTCCTCTCACCAGTCCACTGAGGGTGTCATTGGTCGCGCTGTCCATAACCAAGTCCTCCACGGCCAGAAAATTCCCGGCCGCGGTTCGAATGTTCTCCGCTGAGCAGCCTGGCACATCTATAACTCGCCACCAGTCCTTCCCGTACCATCCAGGTAATATCCATTGTATGTGAGAACCATATAGGTTATGACGGTAAGCCTTCGGGAATCAAATGCAACAAAAATAGCTTTTCGCGCATTTCGGTTATTTTCGTTTATTTACCTGAACATTTATTTATTGTTTGTTTGCCAATGTTTTTCCCCTTAGACTGAAGCTTGGGCTAACGTGAGGTATGATTGCATGGTCCATGGTTTCCATAGCAGCCATCGATCAATCATAGGTCACGAGGTGGTTACCCATACGATTCGTCATGTCAAACTCTTCACGTCAGCTTGCTACGTCATTAGTGTTACTTAGCAACAGCCCTGACAAAAAGCGCCCGGGCTCAATAATGTAAATTCTCGACCGAAACATATACTTTTAATTTTTTTTTTTTTTGATTTTGCTGCGATTTCGAATTTTTTTTTTTAAATTAAATTAAGATATCGCACAAGTTTGCTTACCGTCACATAATGACATTTATTATATAGACACGAGTGTTTTACTGGAAAATAGACCACTCGTAAAATTCATACGAAACTACATCCGGGACCCGAGTGGCGTATTTTCCATATCCTCACTAGTGAGGATATCGATGACGTAATTTCCCGCTTTTGCATGGCTTTTTGTGCAAAGCTGCCAAACGCCGGTTGAAAAATGGCGAGCGATAGATTCGTGAATTCACTTGAAGCTGACACGGAAATCGTTCACTGAGGAGTAGGAAAATGCTAAAACGAAGAAGAAAACTTCATATGACTTTAAAATTATTCAAGGAGTTCCTTGAAGTGAAGACGAAAGGAGAGAAATTCAAGAAAGTCCAGCCATCGAGTTGCAAGAGTTCGCGGATAAAGTTTGTGCTTTTGTGGTTTGTCTATATAATAAAAAGAAAAATTACACGGTGGCTTGAAGATATGAATTTTATTTTCTCGTGGTAAAAACAATATTTTACTCATTCGCTGCGCTCGTTCGTAAAATATTGTTTTTACCACTCGAAAATAAATTCATATCTTCGCGCCGCCGTGTATATCCTCTATGTCTTCACTTACCGCACACATGATCAGTCTGGATTTATCTGCGTACATCATACCGATAATAATACGAGCTTTCTTTTCCTGTAACACAAACGAGTGCTTGTTATACGAGAGAGAGGGCTTTACTCTTTTTCGCTATTTCCTGTGCAAAACACTTATTTAGTGGCTCGAAGAAATTGTAACCAGATATTACTCAAAAGCAAGAAAGTATTCCAAATGGTATCTGTGAGCTTTATGAAACGATTGCACACATTTTGTTAAAGGAATTCTATGTTGTACATACTGAACACAATGTTTTCAACCCTTCATTTTCGATCGAGCGATCACTAATGATCATATGGGCAAGTTTAAGGTCTTTAAGTTATTCTCACCTTTAGATCTGTTATAACATTATCCGGATCCTTAACAAAGCTGTTTGTGACAATCACGGAAATTCCTTCTGCCTTAAGCATTGTCTGAAGATGTTCATGAGCCTGCCAAGTAATCAGAGAACAAAATTTCAAGCCACCAAGAGAGATTTTTAAAAATGGCTTCAAGTTTTTGAGTTTCGAACACCAGCGAGCAGGATAAAAGGTTGTGTGTTTTGCAAAAGCGACAAACATCCACAAACAATAACAACAACAACAACAACAACAAGCTTTATGTCACTTTCAATAGTGTGTATTAAATTCCTATGAAATCAAAATACAGGAATTACTTTATTTTACAATCTACTCTTTCAGCATTTTCTGAGAAAATTCTCCAGAGTCTAGACCCCCTAGACCTTAGCCCTCCTTTATAAAATCCTGGATCCGCCCCTACTGCCCAAAACGATCCCTCTGTGTTTCTGGAGTGGTCCTAGCCACTCAGATGCGCGATACAGAGAACAGAAGCTACACAGCAACATGAACATGTTAGTGTATTAAATACGTACGTCATTGAAGAGATCCTCGTCTTGTTTAACAACAGCAATTCGCTTCCAGTCAAATCTACGCAGCAGTGAAGCGACAGCTTTGTTAAGAATGATCTCCGGAGCGTTGATTCGGAAGAACAAAGGATACCGAGTTTTGTCTGACAGACGCGGCGAGGCAGCACTGTAGCCCATCTGAAATAAAACCATTGTGGAGGAAAGTGAACGTAAGAGAGATAAGCGAGAAGTTAGGAGCTGGGAGAAACAGAAGGAGGCCAGCCCTAATAGGGGGAACGGAAACTCGTCATTATTTCATGGTACCAGGAGATCGAAATCTATATGTATGCACTCTTCTTACGGACGTCATGGAGAAGACACAACCTGGTTCCAACAGCTGTTTATTCAGAAGAACATTGTAATCTTCAGCGTGACCACCGATATAATCGCGATGTAATGCAAAAAAGCTCAAGAGTGGGAGAGAGGTGACAGTGATCTTTTTTTATTATTATTATTATTATTATTATTATTATTATTATTTGTTTTAGAGGAAGATTCAGTACGAACCCACTGAGGAATTTAGAGAATAGCACTAGCCACATGTACACATCATGGACCTATTTTTACTTAAAATGCTATCGTAAGACCAAAAGGATATATTGTCTTGATGTAGCATTAAAGGAACACTGTCCTGATTTTAGCATGACTTTGGGAAGCTCAAAAACATATCTAGATCATAGGAAGTTGAACAATAATGGTTTGATTCTGTAGAATAGCACTCGACAAATGACAGGAACCCATTAGGAAGTAAGGATGACAAACGACAGCAAGGATGGAAATGGATTGCAATATGGATTTTTGAAAAAACGTCAGGATGTCAGTTTTTCAAAGTTTCAAATTTGGCTCGGAAATCTTTGAAATTTTGCAAGCATTTTGTTGCAGTATGGAATTTCTTGAAGAAATTGCTTTTTATCATTTAGTTAGAGTTTATTAAGTTCTTATTTCATAGATTTAGGAACCATTTCAATTTATAACAGTTTTGAGCAAATACGCCGGGACAGTGTCCCTTTAACTTCTCAGAACTTACATTATAAGAAATATATGTCAATCAAAACACAAACCTGTATCAAGTTCCAAAAGTGTGACGCAGCTGCTACTGGTACCGCGGAGATTGAACATCCGGGACCTAACAGCGCCACTTTTGTCGGCGGCTTCCGCAACTGTTCAATAAGAGCTTTGATTGCATAGGCATCTGAACACTGCGTAAAAACACATAACAAGGTTAGGACCGGTTAGAACAGGTAGCACTGGTTAGGACAATCTTATGTCATTGTGTAGTCTTGTACCCTCTGAACATAGTTAATAGAGGAAAATGGTTATGAAGCCCGGCAAACTTCAAAGGAGCAAACAAAGAGGCCAAGATTTATGTTGGAAGGTCCATGACCGTGCACATCTTTTGTTTTGCGCTCATACACTATGCATGAATTACGTAATCGCAACGTTTCTATTGGTTAGTTCCTCAGTTGAACACACGTAACCACCTATTGTATTTTGTCAGGTTTTGTGCACGGTCAACCCCCAAAATAGCGAACAAAAACATATAACAAAGAAGTTTGCCGGGCTTCATAACCATTTTCCTCTATTAACTATGTTCTGAATCAATATCTTATCAGTATTCTGCTAAGACGGAAAAATATATACACTGCCCTGAAAACTGCGCCTTAAATTTGAGAATATCGTCTTGCGTCGAGTAAATTTCCCAAATTTGACAGGTGTTGACAAGCGTATATATTTCTCAAGAAAAATTATATTTCTCAAGAAAATTTGCGTATCATCATTTATAACACTGAATTAAAACCATTACGAATTTTACTTAGCTATATCTTGGACTTTACGCAAGATAATAAATAACTTGCAAGCTTAGGGATTCTCTTAATAACTTTAAGCCGCTCTTTTAAGCATTGCATTTGAGCAGGGTTTTTTTTTGCAAGTAAAATATCTACGATACACTCTGTTGTGGAACTACTTAGGTTGAAAACGGCAACTGGTTTGGTAAGAACACTGAGGACGGAATAGTTCCGGGTTGAAATAAAAATCCTGAAAATTTGTACGCAAATAAAATACATACAGTATATTTTTTTGTAGCCAAACCAAACGGCCCGAGAGATGCTTAAAATGAAACAAAACTAATTTGAACTCGACTAATGACAATGATTTTTGCGTGAAATAGATTAAGTTAAGCTGTTGGAGTAATTAAAAAAATTCTCTTGCAAACCGCACTGAAGATGAAATGCTTTGCACGTTTCATATTTTATTTTAAAATTCTCAGTCTCGTCGGATCGGAGAGGATGAAAAGAAAGGCTTTAGATTTTAAAAACCGCAACGAAAACAACAAGAAGATGAAATCAAGAACTACTCAAACAAGCAATTATGCAGAGCAGGAAGTTCTATATAAAGATAAGAGAATTAAATTTCGTTTTGCCGCTCAGTAGAGAAAACCATTGTGAAACTCAGTTCTAACCGAAGATTATTTTGGATTGATTTTCTATTTCATGTAAAGGTACCTTTGTGTCCTTCCAATGTATTTCAATTGTATGATTCGGTAAGATGTCAGTCCTGTTGTTGATCTGCTTGACGGCTAGATCAATGGCGGGCCGTATCCCAGCGCTGTTCCATCCCTTATCTGTAGTATTAACCTCAATGAAGCCCCCAATATGCACTACAGACTTCTCGCAGGTCACTGTGTTCAACAGAACGCATAACAAGCCCTTTAAAAGCAACTCCATGCTACAAACATCCCAGCGCGCTGCAGCGAGCTCAATTTAAATTGAAATCTTAATATTAGGTACAGTGGTGTGCACTTGTCTCAGTAGTTATTGACTCGGTAAACGGTGCTCAATTAAGACACCTGCTTAGGGAAGCGAGTGCGGCGAAGCAGAGCGGCTTAAATTGCTTTGCGCGGAACGCCCTGTGGCCACTACAAATGACAGTGGTTATAATCCTCGCATCACATGCCTTTTCCTTAACATCGCGTGTTTTGGGCAAGTGTGTACTTCATTATAAGCACGTGTTTCAAAAACTCGTGCAAGCAATTGACGGCAGTGTGCAAACTGAAATTGTGTTCTTTTTTCTTTCTTTCTTGTTTTCGTTACGGAGAATTCGGATTTTCTAAAACAGCAACGGTTCAGTCATATGTCTTTATTTCTCTTCCGACCATTTTTATGGTTAAATTTAAGCAATTGAGTGATACAAACTTATTTGAAACAAGAGTCATGAATGTAATTTGGCAATAACTAGAACAGGATTATTATTATTATTCAAGAATTAAGCTTACTGGGCACCCGATGTGTGAAGAATGAACCTACTCAATTAATACAAAGCAAACCTTATCGTTTATTCACCTGCTAATGCAGTCATGTTTGATGTATCTTCTTTCCTATTCATGCATTAAGGAGCCTTAAAATACACAAAAAATCGTGATAACCTTGGTCTAATTAAAAGTGAAAAAAATATTTATTGTTTAATTGATAACATATCTTAGGAATTTAGGAATAAGGGTTGTTTTCAATTGGCAAGTACCCGAAAAGTTGCAGCTTCTGTTAGTATAGAATTAGACTGAAAGGTCGAGGTTTCTATTATAACAATAAAGTGGTTCTGTCGAGGAACTATCGGCTGATAGTTGCCCGCGGAAATTTTATGTTCTAAAAAACAAATATTAGCCCGAGAACGAAGTTCGAGGGCTTATATGCTAGTTTTTTAGAACATAAAATTTCCAAGGGCAACTATCAAACCGATAGTTCCGAGACAAAAACACTCTAATATTGTCGTTATTGTTCACCACTAAATTTTCCGTGCGGCAGTTCGCAATAGAACTATTCCTTTATAAAGACTTCTTTTTCGCGTTTTCTTTTAACTGAAATCCACACAGGAGAGTAAATTCTCGTTACTTTTGAAGTTATTCTTTCAACTGTTAGCTCAAAACTGCACAAAAAGGGCACTATAGCTATCGATCCGGGGTTTTTGCCCGACGGACACTATCGCCTGACAGTGTCTCTCCGCGGATGAACACTATCACGTCACGTGATCGATTTAAGCCAATCAGAATCAAAAAAATTTAGTGGTGAACATGATAACCGCTGATAGTTGACGAAGGGCGAAGCCACGAGTCAATTTTCCAAGTCAATAGAAACCAATAAGTTTAACTATTTTAGCATTACCAAGCTACAGTTAATCCGATTAGAAATCATGTCAAACATGCTAAAATATGAGCAATGTTCTGGGTAATTTTTGTCTACACGTGATCGTTTCTTGATCGTTAAATGGCCGTGTCTTCGTAGCCAATCAGATTACGAGTTCCTGGATATAGTTCGTCTGTAAATCCCGCCCATACGTTCAGCGCAAACGTCTCATAAGCAACGGAAGGAAGCTGTTGTTTCAAAGTGCTTTATTTCTAACGAAAGAAACTATTTTTAATATATAAATAAATACATCTAACTTATGAATAGTAGGAACATTTTCATTGATATGCTGCACCTCTGTGGCACACGCGGAGATACTAAGATATGGGGCGAAAATAATTTCCGCGCATGCGAAGAAGCGCAGCATAAATAGAAAGTCTCCGTCGCTGAGGGGAGGAGGGTGGGGCAAAAAAGGATCCTAAACCGAAACACTCGGGGCATGAACGCACAACTGAACAACAACAAGTCGGGAGGGCGTATAAATACTATGCTAAATACCCCAAGGTATTACGAAGGCCTCCCGAGGGAAAAGGTGTTAATTAATGTAGCGCGCGATGCCATTTCGGCGCAAACATATCAATGAAAATAGTAGGAACATTTTCATTGATATGCTGCACCTCTGTGGCACACGCGGAGATACTAAGATATGGGGCGAAAATAATTTATCCCAAGCACAAAATGCCGCAAACACGCCCACATATCCAACGTATCCAAGAAAAAAGCCAACTATTCCTCCCAATCTCAGACGCTCAATCCGGAAAAAGAGTGGCTAATAGCCGATGGCCAAAGAAAAATAATAATCCACGAAGAATAAAGGACCACATGGAGAAGCGGGGTGAAAACGGGGTGAAAACAAAGAAGATAAAAACGAAGATCCAGAGAAGCATACGTGGCTGCTGTAGGACAGACGGTGCTGGGCCGGCCCAGTTGGAAGACCCCTCTTAACTTAACGCCATGAACGTAACCTTGGCAAATACTAGAGCGCGAGAAATAATAATAAACACGAGGCAGAACGGGAGAAATAACGCCCAAAGACAAAATAATAACAAAAACAAATATAGGATATGAAAAGGGGGAGCCACCAACCAGGCCGACCCAGGGACCCCGTCAAAGACAGAGTATCGGGTGTATATTTAGAATACCCGTCCTGGATCGACAAGATTGATAGCAAGGGCCCTGCCATAGAGAAAATACTGAATAGGGAGCCATAAAAGGGGGGAAACGAAAACAACAATGCGCGAGGAAAATAGAACGCACCGTAATAGACGCACGTGTCATAAAATAACAAGAACAAGTGGACGTCGGTGTATACCTTAACTTTAATAACGTAACAGAAACATGTTATAAGGTATGTAGAGGCTACAATGTAGCAAATGTACAGTGAATAAAGCGAGGCAAACAAATAAATAAATAGCCTCCGTTGTAAAAACGTTGTAAAAACGATGCCATTTCGGCGCAAACATATCAATGAAAATAGTCCAAAATGGCTACGGATATCTTTTAGCAGATAATCCGCAATGAAAAAGTCGGCTCTGTTCTCATTCTACTATTAAATAATGTCTTCTGCCGACGGTCACACTGTTCGAAGTCTTTTCCATCCAGCCACGTTATAGTAACTCTTCCTGAGTCAATCTCGTTCCCAGAGTCCTCGTTACCCTTGTCCAGCGGTGGAGCGGCCAACAAGGACCTCTGGGGGGAAGCGATCCGCCATGACAGGATTCTTGGACTTCTGGCTCTACTGCGCATGTGTTCGACCTCATGTTTTAACTAACGGACGCCAAGATTCTTGGACTTCCGGCCTTACTGCGCAGGTCAGGCGGACCGCTTCCCCCCAGAGGTCCTTGTTGGCCGCTCCACCGCTGGACAAGGGTAACGAGGACTCTGGGAATGAGATTGTTCCTGAGTTAGAGGCTCGATATAACAGACGTCGACATCTGGATGTAACAAAACGATCCTGTGGGACCGGCCACTCCTCGATCCGATAATGGTACATGTGATGCATTTATATAGCGCTGTATTTTCTACATGGTATATTCAAATGTGTGTTACAATAAAGATAATTAATAAATGAACTTTGTCAACTGTACTATCGCACACCTGATAAAAATACGAGCCAAATTGTTTGCACGGGCAATACAAGTTCGACCGATAAATAATGCGCTCTATAGAAATTAAATATTCGCAGTTTACAGATGAAAGTGTTTTTTTTTTTTTTTTTTTGTCATTATAATATTAACCCTGTAGCAATCTGCTGCCTTTTCTGGTTTTAGTAACCTTCCCGTTGCATTTCTATTTTTCACACCGTTTTATATCCAGAGCCTTCAATAGACCATTTTATAGTTCTGTGAAATGTAACCAAGCCTCTGTATGAAAGCGAGGTTAGGGGACCATGAAATGATAGAGATCAGAAACTAGTTTACATAATAACAAAATAATTTACATTTGAAGAGAAGGAAGCTAGGTTTGTATCACAACAAAGTCACCTCCAGTCTCACTTCTGTTCAAAGGCCTGGATTCTAAGCACACAACTGTAAAATGGACTATTCGCTGACTCTAAACATCAAATGTTCATCACCAAGGCGTTCCGTTTCTTTATTCGCATTTACACGCGGGGCAGTTGGGGTGAGCTCGACTCGATGACGTCGTTGAGGCTCGATAAGGATCCTGGGAATGAGGAGTAAATGGTTCAACTTTTATGGCGTGAATCTAAGGAAAAAGAAACAAAACCATGTAATGTGTCTATTGTACTAACTGGACTCAGTGCGTTCATATTGCAAGCACTGTCATACTCTCATATGTAAGTGCGCAAATATGGGTAACTTGAAACCACTATAATTAGGATAGGTAAGGTAAAAGTAAAGCCGCACTCGGGCCAATCTCGTACCCAGAGTCCACGGTCTCCTCGGTCAGCGGTTAGTCGTTGAATTTTTTTTTTTGAATTTTTTTGATTGGCTGTTCGTGTAACAAACAACAGTTGGAATCCCACATTTCTGAGATTCTCAATTCCATTTCCTCAGAGTCTCACCTGGCGACGATTAACCGCTTACCGAGGAGACCGTGGACTCTGGGTACAAGACTGCACTTGGGCCAAACTGGCCCACACTGCCGGAGCTTATCCCGGTTTCCGTAGCATGTAGCCGACTAGGAGTATTGCTACTCCCCCTGGGTGGGATGGTTGGATGTAAGTCCATCGCAGGTCACAACCGCGCCTCTGGGGTGGGGAGATGAGAGACCCTGGGAACGAGGTTGCGCAGGTCACCCTGACACTACGAGGAAATTATGTTCCCTCCTTAGATTTCGTATAAACGCGATTGATTCAAAATTCCGCATCAAACTGTGTCCAGGGGTTGGTCAGGTATCTACAAATTAAACTTACCTTGGTGAAAAATAGCAGACCAAGTGAGAACGATGTACAGATGTTGATAACTGCTCCCGTAAGTGCAAACGATACATTGACATTCTGTTGTGACAAGGCCAGCTCTAAGGGAGCAGCGATAGATGCGCACAAAACCACATTATAAACACTGATTCCAATCTGTTTGGAATCGTTCAGAGCTGGGAAGCTGACGTTTCGTGTCTCCCACGCGAGGAAAAGACCAATAACTAGTAACAGTCCTTTGTAAGCGTGTAAACAGCCAAGCCATGTAGTTAGATGTTCACAGTCACATACCCATAGCACTGGAATGACAATTGCACCTTCTTCCATGTAGCCCTAAAAAAAGTACGAAATCGCAAGTTTTTGTTAATTAAACCCGTCATTTGAAAGCAATTGAATTATTTTCTAATGTTTCTCGAAAACATTGCGAACACCTAATCACGAGATAAAACAATTATTCTCGGGACTTAGTACGTCCATAAATCAGAACTCGAGGCCAAAACATGCAACTGGTGCCAAGTGCGGGAAAACATGCAACTGGTACCAAGCGCGGGAAAACATGCAACTGGTACCAAGCGCGGGAAAACATGCAACTGGTGCCAAGCGCGGAAAAAGATGGAACCGGTGCCAAGCGCGGAAAAACATGGAACCGGTGGAATGCGCGGGAAATCATGTAACCGCTTTCGCTCTGATTGGTCAGAGCTCGTTGAGTGAGCTTTTTAATGTTTTATAAGCTTTTGTAAAGCCGAATGGTTCTGCTGAAACTCTCTTTTACTCAACCTCGTTCCCAGGGTCTCTCATCTTCCCGTCTTTTACTCTTAACACTTACTGGGAGTTCTTTGATGTCAGTAGTCAGAGGAAACATTGACTGCCAAACAGCTAGATACACCAGATCAACAACCACAAGCACGACAAGAATTCCTACAAGATGACGGTCACGAAGCGCTCCAAGCTGTGAAAGGAAAGGAAAGAAAACACCACATCAACATACAAAACATGTTTAATATTGACATTGCGGTAATAAATATTTAGTAAACTTTTAAAACCCGATAAACGGCCTTAATTGTTTTTTTTAGTTGTCTCAGTGCCTTGCTAGCAGATAACGATTATTTTACGTTTATATTTTGTTTGCAAGCAAAACAAAATCACTTCCGGCTTATAGTCTATTTTGACTCCTAAACACAAATCCATTTTAATCTTAGTCTAATCTTTTCCGTGCTACTAGCTATATATAGGTACGTCTGGTTTTCGCTAGTAGTACGCGACGCAAGTATAAACGGAAGCGTAAGAATCCGGCATATACAGCTGTTTCGAGAAAGGTTGTCGGAAAAAAGCGCACGCGACAATCCCGAAAGGTAATTTGGGATATGATCAGCAAGGTACGTTCCTGACACTGTAGCTGTCGAACCTACTTTTGTTGCTTTCTTTTACTACTCGCAAACATAAGTCCATGGCGTCTCGTGCCATTTTCTCAGATTTCCCTGAAATGCTGAAGTCAAGGAACCGTGAACTTAAAACTACCCACAATACCTTTCGCGATTGTCGCGTGCGCTTTTTTCCGACAGCCTTTCTCGAAACAGCTGTATACACTGAGAAACGCAAGTAGCACAAGTACAAGAATAAAAACATTTTTATCCTTATGGTTGTGCTTTCATGACTATTGTGCTTACAGTGCTTACGCTAATATGCATCATTAGTGAAAACCGGACTTAAAGGAGCTAAGTCACAGATGGCGTATATTTAGCCTAAATATTTCAAGTTCGCTGTTCGTAATCCGTCTCAATCCTTCCCAATCCTTAACCATCCTTGTTCCTGTTTGGTTTATTATTACCTCTTTGGTGTATTTCTATCTTATTAAGCTATTATTTTGAGGTTTTCTTTGATTTGAAGGTGTTTTTATACATCGAAAAAAATGACTTAAAATATCGTGGCCTAGCTCCTTTAAGGCGGGAGTACACATGAATGCCATTTTTCCGCCACTTAACATGGGTTTAATGGCAATATCTCGTTCGCGTTTCAAGCAATCCAAAAACTCTATGCTCATCTCATTAATCTATGTTATGGGGTGTTTTGTAAATTTTGGGTGATTTTTGGAGGAAATAGTTTTTCTGTTTTTTCTCAAAGGAGTTGTAAAATTTAGGGAAATAAGAACTATTGAGATTTGATGTAGTTTTAAAATTAGAATTTGAAGTTAAAAATTAGTAAATGGACACCAACAGACAGTTGATAACCACGCAAGAGCACCCGCGTGGGTATCAACTGTCTGTTGGTGTTCCAAAAATCGTTTTTTTTTTCTATCCCTTCTTTATTAAACCTCTTAAAATTTCATTGAAATACACGTGTACCCCGCCTTAATAAATTATTATTATTCTCAAAGCATTTTTACTATACTATTATTTGAAGCCTGTAGATATCTGTATGGTTTATTGATCGTTTTCACTTCAAAATACACTGTTGTACGCCGATTGTATTGCGCATGCTTAAAAACGAACGCAGGCTCGCTGGAAAAAGACAACTCTCGTCACAGCCTGTACCTCTCTTGTCATCTGTGTGTTGGTGAATATTCTGTACACTCTCCATGTTTTGACAAACATGGCACCATAAGCGACAGTAAATCCGACAGTCATTACCCAAAGACGGACCTGAAAACAATGAACGGAAACTATTAAAATGTAAAATAACACTTCTTTGTCACTACTACCAAGAGAGCATGTTCTAAGAGAAGCATTCCCCCATGATGGGTCTCTTCCAGTGATAATTTTTTGAAATCTATTTTTAACTTTCAGTCCATAGCTGAGCTATTTTAAGAGCGCTACCTGATTGGCCAGTTCGAGTAACGTGCTGTCGGAGCCTCGATCAGAAGGAAATAAAAAGAACTTTCACAGCATGGCGCGAAACTATTAATAGATTTCCAAAAATTATCATGGGGCACGGGGTACCCTTCTCTTAGATCATCCTCTCTTGTTCTGTTTCTGTAGGGTTGGAGATATTTAATTCATCGGTGATGAAATTAACCCTTTCACTCCCAGAGTCAAACCTTGAGTCAATAAATGTGGATGAAAGCCTAGTATGCGACCATTCAAATGAAAGCTATTGAGCAGTACTTTCATGTGGTACTGTTTGTTTTTTATCAATGTTGCAAAATGAAATTCAAGATTTTTCCCTCCATTTTGAACTTAGTACTCTTGGGAGTGAAAGGGTTAATCATATATGTGGTCATGAACTGCAGTGGAAAGAACGAAAGAGAATGAGATCTTCGCAGTTGTATATGAACTTAAGCAGTCGAAGCCTTACTTTGCAAATCGTTGAGTACGTGTCCACCTGAGTTGATTCCAACAAGATGCCGGCTCCAAACAGGAACACGCATGAGTAGCACATGATACAGCCCACCACCATGATATTGTTGATATTGGGTGAAGACATCTTAATGTAACTGCAAGAATTAAAAAAAAAAACATGCAACACACAACACTCTAATTCCCAACAGCAATCAATGGCGGGTCCAGACGTGCGCAAAAGGCCAGGATGGACCGGAGTAAAGATGTAACTTCTTACTTAAAAGGGGGTGGTGTGGGGCGAAGATTATTCGACACTTCAAGCCTTATATTACGTAGCCTGTGAGCAGCCTTTCTTGTTTAGGATTCGCGCGCGCGAGTTTCGAGCCCAAACAAGAGACCTGTTCGCAGGCTAATTCTTTTAACAAATGGGGAGGGGGGGGCTGTACTCCTCCCAAGATCCACCACTGGTAATCAGCAGATTTCTCATTACAATATCTACACATTGTCAAACAGACAAGTGACGAGCTTGTGTTGCGGGAAAGAGGAGTTAGAGGACTGTAAAGAGAATTTACCTGTAAGCTCTGTTCTGTATGTTAAATATCAGAAAGCTGAGTGCCATAAGAATTCCCACGAAGGCCAGAACGACCATAACGATGAACAAAGTCGTGTTGATCCTCTGGCGGTGGTATATCTTGATCAGTTGGTCAGTGGGGTGTTTACCACCTGTAAAACCAATAACATGTTGGTCGTCTTACAGTCTGACTGACTGACTGACTGACTGACTGACTGACGACTGACTGACGACTGACTGACGACTGACGACTGACTGACTGACTGACTGACTGCTGACTGACTGACTGACTGACTGACTGACTGACTGACTGACTGACTTGACTGACTGACTGACTGACTGACTGACTGACTGACTGACTGACTGACTGACTGACTGACTGACTGACTGACTGACTGACTGACTGACTGACTGACTGACTGACTGACTTGACTGACTGACTGACTGATCGATCGATCGATCGATCGATCAATCGATTAATTGATTGATACCTGGCCACTGGAAACTCTTGTTCGGCAGTATCGTCAGACCGTCAGTAACAAAGTTAAGTCTGAGTAATGGGTCATATATCCCCACACGAACTTCCTTTGCACCTGAAATGACATGTTTTGGTAAAGTATGAAACAATCATTAATACTCTATCATAAGTAGTGCGTATTATTAGAAACAAATGACGTATTTGTATAACACTATACAAGTTTTCACCTTGCATTTGTTCGATCCACATCTTGTTTTTCCTTTCACCATTCTTATTAAACTGTACATAACCCTACAACAGAAAAAGCCATATTTCATGATAAGTCACGTGTACATTTACTTTATATTACTTGTGATAAGAAAATAAACCAATCATAGACCAAATCGGACTGTCCCTGCAGCACGTTCCCTCGTGTGTACGCGCAAGGGACTTGTCCCCGGGACTAGACCTTGCAACAAGACCCGGCCCTGCAATCAGTCCCCCCACCCTTGTGTGAATAGAGGACATGCAGGGAATAGTCCGGAAAAGCCCAATCATGTGAACCGACCTTTAGGGAATCATTGCTACTGTTGCTACTAAGTACGTACAACCTCTTGCTGTTCAATAAAAAGGTTTTAATATTATATACAACTCACCGACATGCCATGAAACTTGGTATTATACACTGACTCGTACAATACATCAAGCACCTCATTGCTTTTGTAAGAGAAGTTAGTCAGTGAGAAGTTCTGTTTGGCCAGCACAGCAATGGAACGATTGAGAGCGAGTGCTAAGCACCAGATAGCGTCATAACCATACGGTGCGTAACTGTTTTCTTGTTCAGACAAATTCTGACGTCTGGCTTCGTAAAGATGGCCAAGTTCATTTGGAGTCTAAGAGAAAATTGAAAATGAATATTTTCAACAATATTAAAACCAATCGTTTTGGCTTACTTTTCCCGCGTTTGACATCGGTCACGTTTTCCGTGTTTGACACTGGTTACATGTTTTCCCGCGCTTGGCACCGGTTACATGTTTTCTCGCGCTTGGCACTGGTTACATGATTTCCCGCGCTTGGCACCGGTTTCATGTTTTCCCGCGTTTGACACCGGTTACAAGTTTTTGCTTCGAGTTCCGCTAGTGTAATTCTAATGTGTGTATATCTTACCAGGTCAGCCACTGTTTTCGCATTTCTATTCGTACTGAATATAATTTCCTCCGTGGCTAAGTAGTCTCCAGCTGTCTGTTTAATTTCATCAGCAGCGCAATTCACATCTGGGTCGTATTTTTTCCACCATTGCTCTGTATACCATCCTCTCAGCAGCCAGACCAGGTGTGGACCATAGAAATCATTCTTATAGGCCTACAACAGACAGGAACGTCATGTGATTAAAAGGATGCAATGGTATACTGAATGAGATACGAACTCGTAGTCATTCCTCAGCGAGGTTTATAATTTTGTCCCCCAAGAGCTCAGGCTGGAGCAAAATCTCGTCTGGCATTTACGGTCATATTTATTTAATTATTTAGCACCAACTCAACCAATCAGATGCAAAACCAATCAGGACTTGGTCACACTCGTTCGAGTTTCCCGCGATTGGCGCCGGTTAAACGAGCTACAATACTAGTAGAGGATTTTCTCACCGAACACATGAGCTTTCTACATCTGTCCTCATACATCAAGGAAATAATGATCCGTGCATCCTTCTCCTGGAAAAGAAAGACAAAGATCATGTCTTCATGTAAGACTTACTCAAAGTTCTCCGCGGAAACTGAAAACGTGACTCCACGCGCTAGCTTCTAAGAAAACCTTTCTTTTTTTTTTCTTTTTTTCTTTTTCTTTTCCATCAGGTCCATCATATTTGGTCAATAAAATATTTTGCCAGGGGTGGATATCTTAAGATCGTTATCGGGCTTTATACAAACAAAAAAGCTTTATTGATACTAAAGGTTAGTAAGTGCAACAGAACAAGCAAATAGAACGTACCTTCAAATCTTTTATAACATTATCTGGGTTGTCAACAAAACTGTTCGCTGCTATCAGAGTGATTCCTTCCTTCTTGAGCATTGCTTGAAGATCTTCGTTCACCTAAAAGATTAAAATACAACATGGAAGTTTTTTTCAATTCCAGCAAAATCGCCTTCATGACCAATACCGTGAGGGAAAGGTCTGTCTTGGGGAGAAACTGAATGGCGCTATTTCTTTGCATAGAGCGCTTTTCAATTGAGTGTCCGGCGTAAAACCAAACCAAAGCAATTACAATGGCCAATCACAACTAACGAAAACAACAGAACGAACCAATGTAACCTGCGTCAAGCGCGGGAAAACGCGTGTGACCAAAAGTCGTGATTGGTTTTGGTTTTGCATCTGATTGGTTGAGTAGGTGGTGTGAGTTTTTTTAAACCAATAAGAGAGCGTAATAAAGCAAACCAAAGTCCGGATTACTTTCGACACTCAATTGAAAACCGCTTTATCATTGATATCTGAGGTAAAATGAAATAATTACTTACGTCATTGAATATTCCTTCATCCTGTTTAACCACTGCAACTCTGGACCAATTAAAGCGTTTCAGAAGAGCAACGATCGCCACATTGAAGTTCGTCTCGTCTGCGTTGATGCGAAAAAAATTCGGGTAACGCGACTTGTCCGAGAGACGCGGTGAGCCAGCGCTGTACGAGACCTGAATATAAAACGTAAACAAACACGACAAGAAAACAATGCTATGCTTTGCTTCAAGACTGCAAAACGTTTTCATTATCTCATTAACAAACCCTACTCAAATGCAGACATTGTTGTCGATTGGGTGGAAGCCTGGGGGGGGGGGGGGGGGGGGGGGGGGGGGGGGGGGGGGGGACTCCCATACGAAAGTGACGGGGATGCTCGTCGTCCCTTTTAGCCGGGTGTAAATTACGGATTTTGGTTCCCCTTAGGGTGTTCAGGACGGAACGGCGATAAGAAATGATAAAAAACACCGTCATACTGTGTATCTTTTAGGGGTCAAAAAAGGCTTGAGCCACGCCCAGATTGGTCCCTTTTAGGGGTGTAATTTGAAATTTCCGACAAGCATCCCCGTCACTTTCATATGGGAGTCCCCCCCCGGGGTGGAAGGCTTGATAGCCTGATGGCTGCTGCTTAGAATTTCGCCAGGATCCAACTTAGGTCCAGGCTCGAGTGTTTTCCGGGGTCGTTGTGTTGTGTTTGCATATGCACTTTACCACAAGGAATAGCAAGCACTAGCTCAGTTTATGGATTAGCCGTCCTCAATGAGTTTGTCTACTTGTCTTATCACTGTACCTGTATGAGGTTCCAAAAGTGTGCCACGCTCGCAACAGGCTCTGCTGCAATGGAACATCCGGGACCCAACAGTGCCACGATACTAGCGAGGGGATCACTGAGCTGTTCAATCAAGGCCTTTATTGCGTAAGCATCTGAGCACTGTGATACGAAATAAAACATGAGTGGTATAATACTCAGGTTATGCAGCTTGTTCAGGCCGTTGGTAACTGTAGGGTATAACGTACAAATAAATTTGACTAATACCAAGAGAGGATGATCTAAGAGAACTCCCCCCCTCCCCTTTCTACGCCTGCCACGCAGGCTAGATTCCTCGTGCCCCGGTGATAAGTTTTGAAATCTAATTAAAATAGTTTCGCGCCATGCTTTGAAAGTTATTTTGATTTATTTCTCGTGTTCAAAAAGTTCCAGGACGTGTACACCTCTCTACAACCGGCCAGGATTTTTCGTCCCGACTGTGCGCCAATCCATACACTATCGTCATCTTACTGAAACCTCTCTCTACAACGGCCACCTCTCTACAAGGCCAAGCTTGGTAAATAGATTTCTAGAATACAGTCGAAGCTCCCGTTAGTGACACCCTCGGGAAGCAGAAAAAGTGTCCGCAACTGGAGCTTACTAGTCCAGTCCCTGAACTCTCTCTTACCCCCCGCCCATAGGGACTGGAACCCAGCGGGAAAAGAGAGAGTTCTCTCTTCTCCCGCTGGGTTCAGACCCTGTATAGGGCGGGGTAAAGAGAGAGTTCTGGGACTGGACTAGCCGCTTACGGGAATGTGTAAATACAGATTTTGTATGAGCTAGAGTTCAAACGTGGTTTTGTCAAAGCTGCCGTAAGTAGAGCTGTATGATGATTTTGTTTAGTATCTTATAATACAAGAATGTCGCACATGTCTTAATTTTACCCTGGTATCTTTGCGATGAAGCTTTAATTTATACCCAGGTAGCAAGTCACTTCGTTGATTGACGTGTTCAGCTGCCAGGTGCACCGCTGGCCAAACGCCCGCGCTGTTCCAGCCACTCGTGGTGTTAAACTCAAAATATGCGCCCACGTTAAGATCCACTGTAGCTGATTGGACGACGCTGAGGAACAACGAACCAATCAGCAATGAGATGCAGAGGGTTGCTTTACAGCTGTAACACTGCATCAGTAGTGTGGTTATGTCGGTGTTGATCTTCCGTTAGTGAACTTCACCTGAAAACATAACCCCATGCATCAATCAGCAAAATTGTTTGCTTGGGAGAAAGATAAACTTACCTTACTTATTGCCATAACGTGCCAGGGGCTAAGAATTGGTGGTGCATCTCAAGGGGGTTACCTGCGATGGACTAGCATCCCATCCAGGGGGAGTAGTGATACTCCTAGTCGCTTCACGCTACAGAAACGGACTCGGAGTTAAACGCCCACCTAGTGGCTTGTCGACAGACTTTTATACCTTCTTACATGTAATATCTTAGTTCACGATTTTCTTTATTCTCGGTCACATTTCATAACAAGCTATCGAAGTTGAAAGAAGGATGAGGAATGAAGAATGAAGGAAGGATGAAGGATGAGATTATACGTTGAACATTTTTGGTAAAGCTAGGTACGACATGACCCATATAAGCTTACATGTTCTCGATTTTCGTCAGAATAAAGCGCGCAATTAGTTCGGTCCGGTATAAATTAAAAGCTCGAGTGATTCCTCGATCTTTTCGGAGACTGCGAAGAAAAACAACGTACAACAAACCAGACAATTCTAAGCGTGCTTACAGAGATCTGTATTACATGCAAACTATGAAGCCTAGAGAAGGTTTGTTTACGACTTTCATTCCTCACCGGCTCCTAGTCGACTGAACGGTGAACGGAAGCTTTTAACCAAAACGAAAGCCCACCTGGAATCCTCAACATTTTACTCACGACAATCCTCGATATTTTCAAGAAATCATCACAAGTCCTCGAATTACGATCCCTGCAGCTGGTGACTTTAGAACATTTTAGGAAAAATCTTCTGAACTGTTTGTAATTCTGCTTGAAAAATAAATGTCTGACGAAACACCTCGGAAGCATATAGACAAGAGTATCCGTGACACTGATATAACGCCGGGAAACTGTGTATATGCCATGGCAACAAATGAAAACGTTTTCTGTAAATTACATCTGAGTTTCAAGTGTTAGGTCTGTTAGTACGGTCACGAATTGAAATGTGGTTGTTGTTAAGACCTTCTGTAAAAACCAAGCCAGAATGTTTACGTTACAAAAGACAAGCTAAAACCTACACAAGTACTGAACCGGAGTTACCAGAGACACAGTGTGCGACGTAGAGCCAAGCTGAACAAGCTCCCAGACAGGTTGTTCACATTCACGTCAAAATTTCAAGCTGTGAATTTTTGAAGCAATGGTTGGATTCAGATTTGGCGTCAGGAAATAACATGTCTTCAAATCTCTTCAAAGAGAACCAGCTACCGTGTCAACGTAATTAAAACTCCTTGCAGGAACCGAAATCAAACAATAATCTGACAGCAATATCCGTGAAAATCATTTGGCTCAGTAGCTTGCGTGCACGGACGAGCAATATTTGGGAAAATTCCCCCCCGCTCGGCACACACGCATCTAGCGATCTGAACTGAGACGAAAGTCAGATTAACAGTGTTTGTTAACGGTTAAATTTTAACCCCTCATTTGCTATTATACTTCAATCTTTGACACTCTTTTTATCAATAGAACACAAAGCCCAGTTATGGCAGCTCGACAAGCCGCCAAACTCAGTTTTCACCTGCGATCAGTATCACCAAATTACAGATAATAATAATATAAAGTATTTGAATGCAGAGGGCTACACAACGGAGAAATAAATTGCTTGGCTACTGTTTGTTATCGGCCGGATCTCTTGAAATCTTTAGAAATGTATGATCTTAGAAATGCACGTGCCAAACGTCACTTGTAGTGTTATTTAAAAACCAAACTAATTGCAGAGTTTCCTTTCATTAAAGCCCTGGCACTGAGGAAGACTTGTACAGTCTGTTCAGTGAAATATAGGTCAAGAAACCTGCCCTCGGTGTAAAACAAACTGCGCATAACCAATAGCCTCGCTTGCATGTCCACACTTCCACTTGATAAGTTCCCAGGCTTCGTTATTCGTTATCTAGCCGCGCGGTAACTCCTTTCGTTCCGCTGATGTCACCGATGAGAAACTTTTACATGTTAACCGGTCGGGATCGAACAAAAATATTTTATTTTCTCAGAAAAGCAAGCTACATTATATAAATACTGATATTGAGCAACAAAACAGAAAATCTTTGTTGTGTAAATTAAAATCATTTTAATGACGATACTAGGCACCAGTCCCTTCTCAGCCCTGTCACTATGTCGAAAGAGTCGTCAATAATGTTTCTGGGTTTTTTTTTTTTCTAGCTTTTTCTAGATTTTTGCCGGACAACTGTTTTGGACCGCTCAACCAAACCATCAGTGAAATTTATTCAGATTTGAGAACATTTTATACTCAATATATTTAATCAACATCTCGGGATTAAAAGAAACACTTGGTAATCTCACAGATTTTTCTGTCGGATTTTATTGGCTCAAAATCAATTTCTAATCGAGTAGTATCAAAGGTGATGCGTAACAGATATTTTTTTAATTTCGCAGTCTTTTGTCGTAGTTTGTAGTATATACGTCATCACAGATATTTTAACTCACTTATATTGAGATACTTCTACGAATAATTTCCTTTTAAAGGAGCTATGTCACGATATATGCAAAGTCATTGTTGTATGTACAAAATTGCTTTCAAATTGATGGAAACCTCAAAATACGAGTTTACTTGTGAGAGAAATACCAAAGATGTAATATAACAAGAAACCAATTTGCGAATGGCAAACTTGAAAAATTTAGGCTAAATTTTCAAGATGCGCAACCGTGATGTAGCTCCTTAATTTACCAACTTAGAAAGCCATTTGTATTTATATTTTTTAGGATTCTTGGTTCACTGAAATGTAATTCAATCCCTGCTGTATTTGAGCCGGCTGAGAAAGGACACCCTTGCAGTATATAGTGATCACGTTATGACCAGGTAATCGCAGTTTATCCATGCATGATGGAGGCCGCTAAATATTATTTTACGGCCACATAAAAATTTAGTTGCGAGGAAATTTTAAAATTAGCACTTTTACAAATCAGTTTTTTAACAGGTGTATTTGTTATTCAATTCAAATCTATATTACAAATTGCCTCATTAGTTGGGAGAATTGTTTCAAAACGAGGAATAAAACTGTGGTATATATATACTCCACGCGAGTCACGGTTCTAATACAGCTTGTAGGGCATTGAATTAAACTATAATATATTAATTTTTCTTACTCACATAAGACGAATTTTGGTCCCATCTTGATCTTGAATGCTTGCATTTGGACAGTCTCTCAACTTAAATGAAATTAGTATAACCCAGTTAGCCTACCCTTCCGGCGAATGCATAAAAAAGCTGCAAAATCTGGGTTGAACTGGTTGCATTGTGAACTGGCCAACTTAGCTCATTTGTTTAATAATACTGAAGTACACGTTATCAGATTACGATAAGCCAATCACTAGAGAGACAGGCTCAATGTATATCCATAGATAAGCCTCGTTATAAATGCAATTGTACATGAAAGAAAAATACGACGCGCGCCGACACTGCCTTCAATACAGTACAGTACTTACTGTTGCCAAGGATACGGGCACGCAAGTCCATTATATTAAGAGCAATACCCTCGCGAGACCGTCGCGCGAGTACTCCTCGCGCGAAGTTACCTCGATTCTTGCTGATTGGTATCCACATATCGCATATCACGCAGAGAAAACTGGAGGTTAGTCCAAGGCAAGTCGTCTCCTTTTGGGTTAGGGTTACGGGTAAAGAGCTGAATAACTATTTCCTCTATAATAAGGCCCCATCCCGGTTTCAACATTCAGGAGCCCATTTATTGTATAGTTTTCACATCGCCGGTGTGTCCAACGCGGAAAATAGGCGAACATTTCCGTCGTAGACATCCACGGCTGATTTGTCATATAATGCACTAAAAGCTTGTATTGACGGTGAATATCAAACAGCAGCTGACTTGGAACTGAAATGCATTCAATTCAAACCTATATATTAAGCGGCCACCTGTCAAAGTGGCGGGAAATATAGTCAGAGGGTAGCCTGATTCTCAGACGGGTGAGCGACCGATTCTCGGACCGTCCGAGAGCTTCTGAGAGCCAGGCTAGTCAAGGAGTATCCACTTAATAAGCCCCCTCCTTCTAATAAGCCCCCTTTGTAAAACCTAAAATTAACATGCACCCGCGGGGGACGTAATAGTTAATCTAAATATGGGAGGGCTAGCCTGTTCCAGGCGTTCGGATAGTGGGGGAGCGACGCGAAAAGACACGCGAAGCGCGAAGAGTGGGCGCGCCCTCTCCCCAACCCCCTCGCCTTTTTTCCCTCGCCGTTCTTCGCGATTCGCGCGTCTTTTCGGGTCGCTCCCCCACTATCCGAACGCCTGGAACAGGCTATGGGAGGGCAGGCAATACCGTTCTACAATTAGCGTGTTGCGTACGTATGCGTGAATGCGTCTGACGTGACGAACAGCCAGGAAGTCGACACGAAACACATCTTTTAAAAATAACATTTATTTTCCGTTTTTAATTTTGAACACTACGCTCAACAATTAGGGCATTCAAAAAAACAAAAAAACGAGTCATGTTTCGGAATCGCCCTTGAAGTACATGCAGTACTCAATCAGAAGTTTCCCCGCCCACTTTATACAACTCTTTTCATTTTCAACTAGTTTCACACCAGTTCAACGGATATTACCGTTATTTGACTTCAGTCTTTATAATAATTCTTTATGCATGATATTCAGTAGCCTCCTCGCAGACGTTCTTTGGGCTCGTCACGCAATCTTTCCTTCCCCACTGGGGGAGGAAAGATTGCGTGACGAGCCAAAGAACGTCTGCGAGGAGGCTAGATATTCAGTTGCACTCGATCAATTAATCGATTTCATACCAATACAACTACCTAATAGTAACTGCCATTTATTTTCGCGAGGTTTAGAGTCGCGAAACTGCTTGCAGGCAGCTGATTGGCCAGTTCAGTGGCCGGTGAACATTTTGCGGCAGCTAAATATAAATATGCCATCCTTTTCTTTCTACGGATACATTTTCACGTCTCTAATTTTTGAGTCTTTAAATAAACGAACTAAAACTTGGTGAAGCTATAGGGTAAGAAAGCATGTCTCTCAAGCATGCGCAGATGAACTAACCTCAGTTGTGTGGCTGTAGACCGGCTACGCTACTCTACCGTCGGGGTAGGGGTCGGGTTGTTCCTTTGCGCTGGCGTGAGTGTATTTTTGGCGTGAACTTCGATCCACTGCAGACGTGCAATAAGTCGAAATTTCCAAGATGTAGGTCATTGTTGAGGTCAAGTATCCTTCAAATCCAAACCGCCAAGCTTTGTTTTGTTTAGCGTTCCTGTACTGCTTGAAGTAGCCCTTTTATAACGAACTTATTTGTTTTTAAGGCTAATTTCGTTCATTAAAATCCTTCAAAGGTCGCTAATAATCCGAGACCAACGCCTTCGCTCCAGCAGATTAGCCACGATTACAAACTATTTTTAATCAAACTATTTTTTAATCCAGTCCATGATGTCAAGCTACAAATTCTCATTATTTGTCTCTATGCATTTCTCGTAGCACTAGTTTGGGAGAATGTAATTATGATGTGATCAGATTTTTTTATTCTTATGAACTGCATGCATCATTTTGTATTGATATTGAGAAGAGAAAGTCATTGATCAGAATTGATTGTTAAAAATAACGCGAATGCTTTGAGAGATTAATTTTATCTCCT
Organism: Desmophyllum pertusum; assembly: GCA_029204205.1. NCBI lineage: Eukaryota > Metazoa > Cnidaria > Anthozoa > Scleractinia > Caryophylliidae > Desmophyllum > Desmophyllum pertusum. Next base: position 876,088 of record MU826829.1, on the reverse strand, counting down.
TTTATTAATTTTTTTTGTTTTTGTTTTTTTAGCGCACACCACATTCAGTTTTTAAACTTCAGTCATTTGTGAAAACTATATAAACGGCAAACCGATCCTCCTTTTTGGCCCACTTTCAGAAAATGTCCAATTGCTTCAGCCATATAAAGCAGCTGGTACTGAAAGCCTTGTTGTGAATATTACTGTGAAGGCAAAAAAGTAAACAATCTATTTTCCAAATGTGTATTTTTTTTTTCGGTCGTTCGAAAATACTTTAGCGTTAATTCCAGTGGCCTTATGAATTGCTCATGTTATTCAATATTTGTGATTTAGGTGGTGATTAATAGCCGTTCGTTTATATGACAGCAATAACTAAAAGAAAATAACTCGTAATATTTTCATTATTCCAAAGATTCTTTAGCTGAGCTCGCAAACAGTTGTTTGCTCGAATCGGGCGATTGAAAAATGAAAAAAGTTAATAAACAGTTAAAAAAGACAGAAGTTCTTGCAATATTTTTCCCGACCCTAATCGAAAAGCATAATTAGTGGTAACAGACCGGAAATCTCCTTCTTAAAAAGTCATAATAAAGAGCGTTTGGCAATGCGGTTTTTCATAATCCTCGAAGCAGCTTTCATCTCCAGCGGATCACCTGTCACTCACAACTGAACGGACCAATCGTTGACAAGCGGCATTTTCTTTGAACAGAATAAGAGACTGGCAGGCTTCCCAAAACCGTCTGAACTCAACAAAATTCGACACGCAACTATTTCCTGTCCGCCCGGGCGGTAAAAAACTCAAATGGAACCTGTGAGCATTGTAGAGTAAAAACTTCACTCCATCTGGGTTCAAGGCGGCGAAAATTATTTGTCGAATGAAGTTACTAGCAGATGTACTTCAGAGAAGTGAGCAGCAGGCAAATGGTACGCCGAGCCTGCAAAAAGGCTATTACGCTGTCTGGTGATGATAAAATTAAGATAACAGCTCTTTCAAATAGAATGAAGTGTTTTCCTTTATATGTGGTTCTTCAATCTAGCCAATGTTTGTTTACACACGAAGCAAGCTCAGAGATAGTGATCAACCTTTTGAACTCTTATGTTCTAAGCCTTTTTACCGCGCGCCCTCGTGCCGCAGTTTTTACGCCTCTTTCTAGATAAATCCGAGATTGGAGAGCTAAAAAACTCCATTTTCCATTTTCGTGACCAGCAGAAGAAAAAGGGAGGACCAGACTGAGGAAAAATAGCAACTTTTGATGTTTTTTCACAAGGGGTGTAGCACAATTGGTTTTGTATACAAGCTGGTATTTGTTCTATCGCCGAAGGGCAAAGTAGGCGGCACTCGAAAGACTTAACAAATCTTTTCCTCTGGAAAACTCCACATAAAATCATCCTTGCAGAAAAATAACCAATTAAAACGTCCCAGTAGACATTCAAAAACGATTTTTACGGGGTGATTTGCCTCAGTTCAGCGAATGTGGAACAAAAAGTCGCGAGTCAAAGGAGAACATACATCATCACTTCCCAATTTAGTTTGTTTGATGCTTTCAATTGTCTCCGAGTGTCACCAATTCACAGTAATTAAACTAATTAGGCCTGCTGCTCTTATCAGAGTGCCAAAAATCGACCAACACAAGACTTCATTGGTTTACGTTAATTGCTTGGGCAAACATCAAAGAATAGTGCCGCCGGCGTCTTCCCATGAGGCGTTGCGGCCCCACCAGCTTCCCTCGTGAAAATTGATGAGGGAGTTTCTAGCTGGTTGCGTTGGTTTGGTGTTCTCCTATTACAGTTTAGCATTTTCCACCTTCCTCTTACAGGTTGAACGCACTGTATATAGCATCCTTGGTACGGAAATGTGAGCTTTAGCTGGGTGGAGGTTTGATTCGTGCGAATATGAGCTCCTTACGTGAATATGACGTGAATTTACGAGCCTTGTATTTTGCAGGGTCCGAGCTCTCCGCAGATCGACGCCAGCTATGTAAGACGAGTCCCCTAGTTGAAGCGCGAGTTTTGATTGCAAGCGGTGAATGGTGAATTAAGGTAAGTTGAGCACTTCATTCGCATCGTAACTGCATAAAAGGATCGTCGGTGATATTTATTTTTGTGCGGTGTCGCTGGAGTCGTGACTTAAGAAACACGTGTGAAAAAGGCCTCGAATGACACCTTCGGGTAGAACGGGCGCGTTTATCCTGCAAATGGGGCCAAGTTTTTCCTTCGCTTCGTGTGCGGCTTTTTATGCATTTCTTTCGCTGGGATGTAGAAGTTTTGACACGTTTCCGCCGTCTGTGTGTTTGAGCTCTTGTCATGCGGGGAAGAACAGGAGGAAGCTCCTGAATGCATGACTGGTTTTCTATTGAAATGACTGTTTTCTATCGAGTGGTTGCCGCAAGCAAAGCGCGCTCATCGAAACAAACATAATTTATTGCGCTTATCAAACAAGAACGTTTTTATTAATATTTCCATTTCTTAGATATACAGCTAGATTTTAGTGCTGTGGCGTTTGATCTGTTGTGTTCGCTTCAGGCGAGTTTGTGTCGTAAATCGAAGCAATTTCGGTTAATTTCCTTTGTATGTGGTCGATGAACGATCGTGCAGCGCAAACTTGCACGAATGATATCTAAATGACTAATTCATTCTACGTACAACGACAACACACGTGTTTTATTATCAGCCTGATTGCATTTTACAAGTTTTCGTGAAATCCTTTTGTTTATGAGCCATAATTTGGAGTCAATTTGGGCATCGCGCGAAGCCTGTCGAAAAAAGAGCGAGTGAAGATTCGAAACGATCGCGGCGTAATTCGCGCTTTTAGGTTTGTGGTTTTCTCTTTGTTTATAACCATAAACTTTCAGCACTTCTGACAACAATGGTCGTTTTTTATGTAATTTTCTCCGATGTGTAATCAGGAGTAGTTTCCTTGGTTTGACGTATTTTATTTAGTGTCTGATAGAATCGAGGAAATCGACATGGTAATTCATTTCAAGTTGTCTTTTTCATTGTGAAAATTCGCGTGAATATATTCTCCTGCACGTAATAAACGAGATCATATCTTCAGATAGAATACCACTAAATTGCTGTTATCAAAAAACGTTTGTGAAAACAAAAGTTCTGGCCCGTTTCGGAACAATCTTCGAAAATAATTCAAACACAAGCTTCACCTCCTGAATATTAACATAATTGCCCTGAAATTACGAGAGAACTTCTTCACACAAAAAGAAGGACAATTACGCACGCCGTTTACTATTGTTCTTAATTGAAATGTTTATGTGGAAAATTTCTACGGGAAAATAAAAACTAAATAACAGAGAAGTCGTAGCATTTTGAACGCAGCGTGGGATCGATAATTTCAGTTTCGTTCCATTGTCTGAGCGATCGTCCTGCCGAGCGCGCAGCAAACTGGATTTCTCCCTTTAGCAACCTAAGCGAGTTTATTTTCGTTCACGATGTTTATCTTTTGTATTACAGTTCCACAAGAAAATCCCCGACCAGTTTTGATAGGCGTTAAGCTCTTTATTTGCAACATTTTAATCCATGTCTGCTTTGCCATTCTCTTTGTTTCGCTATTCCTAATTTCGGATCGAAAGTGATTTCCTTTTGAATAGATTGCAAGCGATCGATCGATCGAAGACTTTTTCGTGTCCTCGACTTAATGTATTTCTTTCTAAAGTGTTGTCAATATCGCGTGCTTTGTACAAAGCGTTGAGATATTTATTTTTTAGAAGACAAAACAAAACAAATTTATTTCCATGAAGTTTGTTTCAGTGTAGAGAGTGTAGAGAATATGTCGTGAGTTGAAAAAATATTACAAAATGTTGAAAAATAATCACTTTACTGTGGAAAGTACGTACAAACGAATATTTTATAATGTAAGTTTTTTCCTTGCTTTTTTCTCCCAACAAACTACGACAAAGAACTTTAGTTTTATACCCAAGATCTTTTTTCTGACGGTTTATATAAATTTAAAGGTAGAGTGTTTTTTAATGCAAACCTAAAAACAGTAAACATTAGTTTAGTTTGCATGCTGTCGAGAAAAATAGTAATTTCCTTTTAAATCGCATGTCATGTCCAACTTTCAAACAAAATTGCTGTCGTTTTGAAATCAAGAGAATCAGTCATGAGCAGGTTTATGGAAACAAAAGTTTATTCAGCCTGAGCACCTGACTTGTGAGTTTGTTTTGTTTGCGTGTCATCAAATGAAATATCCATCATGGTCCTGCCAAAATGTTCTTTCATCATGTCAGGCGGGCAAGAATTAATTTGCGTCTGTGTTAAATAGGTTTTCCTGACAGCGATAGCGAAATATTCAAGGTAGAGAAAAGCAGAATACATCAAGTACTACATTAAGGATTTCCCTTTTAATTTTGTTGAGAGAGCTTTGTCTGTTTATTACGTATTTACTTTAGTTTGAAAAGTTCAGCTGTTATTTAAATCATGCCAACATTTCTGTTGATTTTTGACTTTCTCCATGCAAATAAGAAATATAAAATAAACTTGCTTGTGTTTACTGCATCAGCTTTTAAAGGTGTTTTTACAAACTTTATTAAATTAAAGTACAGTCAAAGATTTAATGTCACCTTATTTCCAAATTGCATATTCAGAGAGACAAGTGAAATGACATGTTAGAAAGAAGTGATGACAAAGATATGCTAATGGTTAGGAAAGAAATCATTCAGTCAGTGTCGCAAGCTTCTGGAAAAATAATTTTGAGTTTCCCCAGCTGGAGTCCACACTGATCAGACATTGTACCACTGAGCTACAGGGGACTGATGGGAACTCAGGACATATATGCCTTATTCGCACTAATTTTCGCGCATACTAAATTTTGCGAAATTGACTGACCTGTTTTTTCACGAGGTTTTATTTTCGCGATTTCATTGGCTTATAATAAAATGTTGTGAAAATATTGCCTTATTATCGTTTTTTTTCTACATCGCGAAAACCATGAAATTTAATACTCGGGAAAATAAATTGATGCTATTGAACTAGCTTGTTCGGTCCGTATTGGGGAAATATTGGTCAGACAAGCTCTTTTTTTGCAAGTTTGTGGATCAAGCTGAAGACGAGGTCCATAAACGTGCAAAAAAAGAATGAGACCAATAGTTCCCCAATACGGACCGAACAAGCTAGTTCAATAAAGTTTTATCGCAATGACTTTTAATTGAAGCATCCATTCTTGGCTAATGCGCGCACCAAAATTAAGCCATATACATACTGTACTTGCATTTTTCAGACCACTTTTTGAATTTTTTTTTAACCAAATTGTCCAGCAGACAGAAAACAGTTTTCTTTTCTTCAAATGAATGTTTCATAAAAGGAATTCGGTGAAATTAGTTCACGAGCTGTCCATCTTCGTGGTGTCATTTTGAAAAATTCAGTCTGCTCAGGGGACCAATCAGAATGCTCCTTTTCATTGTGGACCAGTTTGCCATATAATAAATTAATTTACTAGTTATTACTTCCTGAGCATATGTTGGTTGCTTTAAACCCTTGCCCATTTAAATGTACCGTAAATGAAATTTTTTTGTAGAGCTACAAAAAACTTTGAACAATTTTTAAATTATAAATTGATGAGGAGTGTGTGGAAAAATGTCCTAAGTGACTTTAGGGGTATTTTGAGATAAGCAGCATAAAAATAGCAATTTTCACGCTTTGATCTGGTTTTAATCATTGTCTATACTTGAGTAATAGCATTCAATAATGTTTATAATACAGTGGAATCCCGATTTCTCGAACCCTCGATTTTTAATCCCAAGCTCATTCCAAAACTAAATCAAGAAATCAACGGATAAGTTACATAAACTTACTAACTACGGCTACATTCCATGCACCCTTAAATTGCAATGTTAAATAATAAATTGTCCTTAGTTTTATTTTTTTTTTTTTTAAGAAAAGCAAAATAAAATTAACATAGTTGAACTTTGGCATGCTGACCTCATGTTATGCCAGCATATTTCTTAAGCAAACAATAAACTATGGCACAACTAATGTTTTTAAAGGAAATTCATCAATCAAATAATTATTGTCCCTGGTGAATGTTGTTCAACTGTGCTGTGACATTACATGACTGTGGGTGTCTTCTAAGTCGTACTGCTGAACAATAAATAGCAAAATTTCATTGTGAATTATTCACGTAGTTATTCACGATTTCTCCTATTAAACCCAACACACATTAATCAAGGTAAGAATCTTGCAAAAATCCATTCTTTTGAATTTCTATCTGATCATAATGAAGATATAATGTAGCTATTAATCTATTTAAAAAACTCAACTTAAAGTAATTTTGACATATGTTGTACAGCTTGTACTTGTTAATAAGAAATTTAACGCAGTTTTATTCCTTCAAGCTAACTGAAGAGAAGAGCTAGTGTGGAGATCAAATGTTTCTTTGTGGTCCTCGATATTACCCTACCATGCGATCCAAGGTATAATACTATAAATTATAAACTGTTAAAACATCTTAAACTTATAATAATATTATTATTAATAATATTTATATTGACTGTTAAAATTATTGATATAAAACCCATCATTTCCTGGGGCTTTCATAACTTTTAAGAAAGTTATCACAGATTGCAAAAGCATTGTGGCTAATCTGAGCAATGTTCCTTAATTGAGTATTATTTTGACTAAAATTCAAATAAAGTGTCTGCCTCTAGAACTGAAATACATGTAGGTTTGAGAGCTCCGGCACTAGTCACCTTATAATGAACCACTGTATGGCCGGAGAAAAAGACTTTTGAAGTACTAATTAAGCCATTGAAATAAATAACGTAGCTGGGGACAACAATTAATTTATAATTTGTTCAGTTCCCAATGCTTTGTTTTTTCTAATAAAAGTAGCCAGCCGAAGCCAGAGCCTGGTTATTCTAAGGGTGGATAATGCTATAGGCTCGATTACCAGCCTAAGTTTGGGAAAATGAGTTATCAGGGAGGACTGAAGACCGGACTTGAGAGAGCGGCGGAAATCGAGACTAATAACGCTATCCAGTGGATAAGTGTTAACTGACCAACTACTGTATGCTATCCATTGCATAGTGATTGATACAATGGATAGCGTTATCCATTCCATGCTTTGGACAACTGGGGTGCTAGCTGGGGAAATCCCTGGAGCTTGACCCCAGTTGGAATCCGAAAAGCTCATAAGAATTTATAAATATAAGAGCCTTAGTCTTACATTCAAGAAAGGGTGTCGGCGAGTCTCCAATTCTACCATTGCACACCCTTAGCTGTGCAAATGACTTTTAAAATCCTTTAGGTTCCTAGTGGAACATAGGGTGTTGACACCCCAGCGGACTCTATTAGTGGCTGTCCTCTTGGCTGTGTCCCCCGAGGTTTTCTTCTACTGATCTTCATCTTCTCCATGTGAATACTTGACTGTAATTAATTATTATTATTTTTAATAGTGCCCCTTCCTTGATATATGATCGTATGATCATGTTAAAAACAATATTTTACTCATTCGCTGCGCTCATTCGTGAAATATTGTTTTTACCACTCGAAAATAAAATTCATATATTCGCGCCGCTGTGTAATATCCTCTATATCTTTAAAAGATACAGTTTCACACTTGATCTTTGCCTCCCATACAAGATACAAGCAAACCATAATCCGAGACAGGCTTCTTTAATTTGCACAGTGTTGATGTTGTCTCTTGATCCCCAAAGCAAAACTTGGTAAAGGAAAATATTTGTGACAGGGTGTGCATTGAAATTCTTAAGAGTGATTACCCACTGTGAATCTCTCTTTAACCCTTTCACTCCTAAGAGTGCTAAGTTCAAAATGGAGGAAAAAATCTTGAATTTCATTTTGCAACATTGATAAAAACAAACAGTACCACATGCAATTACTGCTCAATAGCTTTAATTTGAATAGTCACACACTAGGTATTCATCCACAGACTCAAAAGGTACAACCACATTTAATTTATTGACTCAAAAATTAAGGGACTCTGGGAGTGAAAGGGTTAACTCAGTGATAGGTACATGTAATTGTTGAATAAGAGATGGTCGCCAGAATTAGACTTTCCACATACAGTCATATAAATTTAAAGTAAAGGGAGTGCATTTCTTTGTGTTAAAACGTTAAAACCTTAGCAAATTTGACCATGAAAGATCTCTAAATCTGCAAAGTTTTGAGTGTAATTAATGCTAAAACATTTAAGCAATCTTCAGTATCTCTGACCTCTGCCAATATTTGGTTTCTTTCTTCCATGGCTCCTTGTCAAACAGCACTGACCTTAAAACCTTTGATACATCTGTTCTTGATTACCTCTCGCCAAGATTTCATTGTGTGTATTTTGATAACTTATAACACAGGGATTGTTCAGAAACCATTTGCTACTTGATGAAGAAAAACGTTTTTCATGTCTCTCTGCTTACAGGAGCTAGCGCTGTGTCACAGTTGGTGTACACACATAGTTGAGCCTACATTTTTTCAAGTTGTAATATTTCCCAATCTTAGCCGTCTGACGTACAGCTCAACACACATATTTGGAGCTGTTTTGAAACTTCAAAATAAATGATATAATTTATTTTTAACCTCTAAATTTGCATCACCTGACCACCTGTTCTCAAAACCACTGACGCTTCATAATAAAGTTATTTCATCAATCACTGCGTATCTGGATAATGTCCTGAAAAATTGTGATGGGAAACAGTATATTATTATACGACATCACATTTTAGAGTGCAAATACGCACCAAAATGAGTGCAAATATCAACCATATTACACTCGTCTTAGTCCCCCTGACCATGTGCTACGGAAAACACTGTTGAAAGCCTAGATTTTAGGAAAGAATTGTGTTGTATAATATTATAAACAATTTATTCAGCGGAAAGTTGTGTAATACGGCTGGGCATTTTTACTCGTCATTGTTTATTTTTTCTCGCCTAAAGGCTCAAAAAAATAAAAACAGACTCGTAAAAATACCCGGCCGTATTACACAACTTTCCGCTGAATAACCTCCTTGTATGGCCACATCCTTGCATGCTCATAAATAGAAAACAAAGAAAAGCCAAAGAAAAGCCAAAGTCAAAACAAAGAAAAGCTGTCATGGATTATTATTCCTTGTTTTGTTCTTCTACCCCACTCCTGCCAAACAAGAAAATATAAAAATATTTTTTAAAGAGATATGTTGTACATAATTTATATTGCGATCAGCAGTTATAGTTCAAAGTTAAAAGTTCGGTATACATGTAGCCAGAGTGGCACTTAAATTGTTACAAGGTCAGCCTGCAAGTTTAAGGACGTTCGCGCCCATTGCTAGTGCGCATCCTTACTGCGCACGCTATTCATGCCGCACGCGCGTGCCACGTCATGCATCCAGCGTGCGCGCTGAGAATGGAACTGGACAAATATAGAGCTGGAGGCCGCTTCAATAACTTGGCGAGGATTTTACTCTCTTGGAAGCACGGTGACCCCTGCTTTTCTTTTCATAGATCACTTTCTTTACTGATTCTCTCCATTTTAACAAAAAACAAACAAATTCTGAACGTGAGAAGTTTTGATTATTTCGCTTTTTCTACTCATTTGCGATCAAATTGTTCTATGAATGCTGGTTTGCATGACTTACAAGTATCCTTCTGTAAGGCTGATTTTACCTAAAGGAATGACATCAGCTGCAAAAATTTACTTAATAGGCCTGTTTGCATTGAAATCAACACATCGTTCTTATCTAGAGTTCTCCATTTTACTTTTTTTGTGTGCTGATAGCATTGAAGCCGATATCGCTTCACATGACCAAAGCTTCTAGAAAAATTACGGTCTTCAATGCGCTTTATCTCCAAAACGAGCACGGTGACCCCCCAATTTTTTTGCCTTTCTGACATGAGTTGGTCATTATCTAACTGCAGCAAAAGTTTAAAAAAAATCTGAACGTGGGAAGAATTGGGCGCGAACGTCCTTAAGTTGAAGCTGTACGTTTTCTATTTTTTCAAACTTTATTTCCTGCACACGTGTCTCAAACGTATGCCACAGGCTAACAGAGGTACAAGAATAGTGGTGAAACAGTGGTGTACTCATCAATGTTTATTTTTTGTTACCTAAAAAGGCTCGAAAAAATAAAACTGACTAGTAAAAATACCCAGGCCACATTACACAACTTTCCGCTGAATAACCTCTTTGTATGGCCACATCCTTGTATGCTGATTTAAATAGAAAAAGTCAAAACAAAGAAAAGCTGTCATGGATATTCCTTGTTTTGTTTCCTCTTCCACTCCTGCCAAACAAGAAATAAAAATATTTTTTAACTCTTTCACTCCCAAGAGTGCAAAGTTCAAAACTGAGGAAACAATCTTGAATTTCATTTTGCAAAATTGTCAAAAACAAACAATACCACATGACAGTACTGCTCAATAGCTTTCATTTGAATGGTCACACACTAGCGTTTCATCCACAAACTCAAAAGGTACAGCCACATTCATTGACTCAAGGTTTGACTCTGGGAGAGAAAGGGTTAAAGAGATATGTTGTAATTTCTATTGTGATCAGCTGCTATATATTGAAGTTCAGTAGAGTGGCACTTAAAGTTTTACAAGGTCAGTCTGCAAGTTTAAAGTTCAAGCTGTTTTCTATTATTTTAACTTTATTTCCTGCACACGTGTCTCAAACGTATGCCACAGGCTTACAGGGGTACAAGAATGGTGGTTGATTTAATTTGTAAACATTTCAAATTGCCGTTTGTATATGTGACCCATATGTTGCAATACAAATTTATGAAAGAGAATTCAGGTGGGAGAATAACATTTTCTAAAGCGTTTGGCAAAGATTTCATAAGTGACGATATTTGTGGGACAATACAATCATGAGATCTTGAACACTCTGGCTAATGGCACCCTCTTTATTTTGTTACTGTTCACTATCTTGCATTTTGGTGTGCTCAATCGTGTTTTTGAATTCCAAGTTTCCCGTACTTGAAACTTAAGAAAAGTGTTTGACATCTTAATCCACTTTGATTCAAAGGAACAGATGTACATAATATGCTTGTGTGTATATTTTCTTTGCCCCTAATTTTAAACATTTTCTAGTTGGTGTACCACACCTTAGTACACGAGCGGCAACCTGGTTAAACAGATGTCTCTATTTATACATACAGTTCATCTCTCGCAAGATGATTTTGTGAGCTCTTCAGCTATCCTTGTTGTGTCTCAATTCATTGGTTCTCCTTAGTTTGTAACCTGTGCCTGAAAATTCAAAACAGAGCGACGACCAATCAGAGACACTGCATGAATCTCTGTAGAATGACATGCTGTATGTTGTCAGCAGGGCTGTCATTAAGGGCCATAATCTGCAACACCTGTTATGACTGAGTTCATTTGATTTTGACTTGATGCTACGGCTGATGACGGTAACTGTTAACAAATAAATTTCTTACAATAATAACGGGTGAAACATTAAATTGCTTCAAAACTTAATGACGGCCCTGGTCAGTATGGAATATATTTTTTCAGGTTGAAACTCAGTTGTCTCTGTCATGCATGGGGGGTTTACTGAGCGAGCAAAGAGAGAGAGGTCTGTGTTCTCAGACAAGCATGATTGTAGTGTAGTAAAAGATGAATCTGCCGCGATGAATGTCGTTTCTCTTTGATTCCTTCTCCTCGGCAGGGGATGGCGACGGATCAGGTTCAGTCGGAGTCAGGTGGTGTGCTGGAGACAATACCAGTAAGTTGTCATGGAAACAGGTGACAAGAAAGAAAAATAATCAACTGTGTTATCTTCATTCGCCGCCAAATTCATAGAAATAACATTAAAAGATTGGCGATCATTAATAAGCCATAATTATTATTTGAACTTGTAATAACTACTTGCTCTATAGAACAATCTGATCCCAAGAATTTTGACATGTGGTTTCTTAGGAAACCTGTGCGTGATATCAAAGGGAAATACTACATAAAATTGATGACAGATTACCTGGTGTTGTTTTTCTATCCTTCCATTTTCTAATGTCCTTGCGAAAGGCCCTTTGCAGCTGATGAAATTAGCAAGATTCCCAAGTTCATGGCCTCACCTGACACGTAGCTATAAAGCACAGGTCTTTTTGAGAAATTTTAGGCCAGTAAATCCTTCTGGACAAAGAAGAAGAGAAGTTTGAGTTCCAGTGTTTGACTCCTTTTAAAATGGCTCAAATTTTTGCACAAAAAGAAAACGCTTTGCTTTATTGTTCTCACCAATGGGTAAGTCTGAAATGTTTCTCTGAAATCCAATTGAACAAAGCTTGTCGTGTCTTTAGGGAATTATTTGAATTGAATTTCATTTTCAAACAAGTCTATATCAGCAAAGAGAAAAAAAAAGAACTTATAACAAATGTACTGTACTGTACCAATCCAGTGATTGCCTTACAGAATATGCTGGTGTATTGCTTTCAATGAAGTAATACACCTATTTCAATTAACGTTGTCGGATAGAAGCATAAAGCCTACAAGACAAGACCGAATGGTAGTCTGGGTATTCATTAGAATTTGCATATCAGTGGAAAAGAAATCTACAAGTTTTTATTTTCAGATGTGATGTGTTTGCACTATTGGATGTGAAAAAAACCTGTGAAAAACCTATGAATTTACCTGTGAAAAAACCTGTGAACTTCAAGTATTCACAGGTTTTTCAGGTTTTTCACAGGTTTTTCACAGGTTTTCATCCAATAGTGTTGGTTTGCCCCGAATTAGATAATTTGTTTTTCCATTAGCTGATTCTGCTAAAATTTAGTTTGGCTTAAAGTGGCTTACTTCTACAGGTTTAAAACAAAAAGGAAACGTTAGAAATAATGTTTTTCATGTTATCTCTCATTAGTATTCGGTGCGTGCAGCAGTTTTCTACTTCTACCCATGCTACCTTTCGGTCTTGTCTTAAAAACATTTCTACCCGACAACGTTAATTGAAATAGGTGTATATCAGAGTCACGTTTATGTCCTTTGATATAATTTTATGAATATTAATTTGAATTTTTTTCACTAAATTCAATCAATTTTCTTCCTTAGGCAAAAAGGGCCAGACAAGATAACAGTGACAATGAGAAAGAAAGGTATTTTTTGTTTTAGTGATAATGTGTGTACCTTTTGGGGTGAGGGAATAGGCCATGTCGGAGTTGCCTTTACCTCTGTTTCAAAATGAGTCCAAGCGCGAAACCTTTGATATGAAAATGAGTTTTGCTCACAAGTTCATTCAAATGCAAATCAAACTCATTTTCATATGAAAGGTTTCGCACTTGGACTTGTTTTGAAACAGAGATGAAGGCTACTTGGAATCGAGAGATGAGCCAATGTCACAAAGATCACTCTAGTGGGAGTTTTGGAATTATTTCTCAACATGGATTGTACATTGCCGCTAGTTGAGACTTTATAGTCGGTGGGGGAGGTTATTATTTTTACTGTCTGGTGATATGATGCTTGCAGGCCTTGCAAATACAGCTCGAGATGGGTGAGATGGTTTCTGTTTATTAAATAGTAGTCATCAAGTTATCTCGCATTAGTATGTTCCAAGTTGTTTAGGAAGACCTTCTTTACTCTGCGGTTTGGGTCACAAAGAACCAAGCAATGATTTGTCCCCATCTTGAGGTCACGGTGACTCTTAAAATCAGCTACTAAATTTTGTTTCAGGATATAAGGCATGTACCCTATGTCACAGCTAGAGTAAAGCCGATATCTCACTGTTCAAATTCCGCTATCCTATTCCAGACGAAAATGTTTGAAAACGTTTTACTCTGTCCAGTGGTACATGTAGGTAAAGCGGGCCAAACTGGCTTACACTGCCGGAGCTTATCCCAGTTTCTGTAGCATGAAGCTGACTAGGAGTATTACTACTACCCTGGATGGGATCCTAGTCCATCGCAAGTTACCCCCAGCATTTTGTTGCCATTACCCATTTATACTCCTGGGTGGAGAGAGGCACTGTGAGAGTTAAGCATCTTGCCCAAGAACACAACACAATGACCCCGGCCAGTGCTCGAACCCGGACCCGCTCGATCCAGAGTCCAGCGCACTAACCATTAGGACATCACGTCTCCCACCTGCCCAGTGGTAGATACCTATAGAGACGTATGCACTTGACTTCATAGCCGCCATATTGGTGTACCCTACAAAATAATTTTAATTGACTTCTGTTGTTTGGTACACCCACATTGCTGCCATGGCCTTTGTCATTTGAGTCCCACAGGACTGAGTGCATATGCGCTATAATTTATAGCTTGTGTATTATTGTTCCTCTGACTCTCACTTATCTCTGTAGCAGCGACGAGTCAAGCCAAGATGGATCACCTGCCCAGCAACCTATCAATGGTGCCACAAGAGATGTAAAGACGGTGATCACCGGTCAGGAACCAGACAAAAACGATTCTTCTTGGGATGTGGGCTCGGTCGGTGAAGCTACCATTACTGTCACCAGTGCTGATCTTGGGGTCGGAGGACCTAATGTTGTCGCACCGGTCTCCACAGCGACACTGAGCTATCCGTCATCTGATGGTTCTACCACCATGACAAACCTGGACGGGTGCAGCTACGGAAATCAGGCCATTGCATCTGGAGTGACAGACAGCTCTGTTCAGTACCAACAACTCACGGGGCAGTATACGGCAAATACTGTTGGGTACTATGGACAGAGGCCATATCCGCACATTGTTCCTGCCCCGCAACCTGGGATGCAGCAGTACAAGACACCAGGAGGTGTTATACAAGGAACAGGCATAACGCAGGTTGCAGGTTACGTGTATCCCCAAGCAGCCACCCAGGCTGGGTACCCAGCTATGGTGCAGACGGTAAGGTACCCCGCTGTGAACGCATCGGGTAAACCTTCAGCTGATTCTCGGAATGTTTCTCAAGGTAAAGCCCATGGAGGCAACATCCCCGATATATCAACCCTTCGACAACCAGCAGGCTCGTATGGAAATCCTTATGGAACTGTAACATACCCTGCCATTATTCAGCCTGGCCAGGCAGTTTACAGTAATCCCTATCAAGCGCCCTATGGGGCAACTTATGTCGCATCGACAGGAACCCCGACCTCTAGCTCCACAGCGTATACCGTTCAACAGTCCGATCAAGGCTCTTTTCAATATGCGGGATATGCTACAACCAACCCACAGACTTACCCATATAACTATCTGAACACTCCTCCTCCGGCTTACTCACCATCACAATACATTACGCAGATGAACAGTACGCCGCCGCCCAATGCTGTGGCTGGTCAGACTAGCAGCTATCAACTCACTCAGCTTGTGGCTGGGCAGGCTAATCAAGGTGTTTGCAACCAACGGCGAAAGAACACACAATGCAAGCACAGGTATGGCGACTGCTTATTTGTTTCTTAAGTAAAATGAATAATTTAATGACATTTTTCAGCCTCATCAAGCCAGCGCTCTACATTTGTACCATGAAGCAACTTTAACAATATTTTGTTTGAATGATGTTGGTATCAAAGATTTGTTGCATGAAGGTTATTCACTGCAGAAATGTAAGACTTGTTTTATTTCACAATCAAGTTACCAGAGTCAACATTTTTTTAAATTTTCTGTCAACATTTAATTTCTACTTACTACTTTCCGTAGTTATATTTCTTTAAACTCAAGTTCTTTGGAGAATCTAGTTTTTCCGGAGATGATCAAGTATTACCTGCCTGTAAAAAGTGAACAGAGAGTTAAAAATAAATCACTGCTGGGCGTTGAATGGTAAAAAAATTATTGAAAACTCTTCAATTTCGCGCTGTTTTTCGGTGTCAGTTCTCCTGCTGGCTTTCATGTAAACAAAAAAAGTGTGTGTCTCTTTAGATTCAGGTTTATTTTTTTGTGTTAGTCCTGTTGTTGTCTTTAACAACAGCAAGTGCATGCCCTTGGAAAACACTCTACTTTTTCAATTAAAAGATTAACCCTTGGAAAACACTCTACTTTAATCACATACTTTTTGAAAGCTCTTTTGAAAGATAGTAAAGATAAGAAGGCAATTGGCTGCTCAAATGAACAGCCGCTTGCTTGTGTGATCTGTAGGGTAGAAACGTTTTTTTTTAGTATAATTTCTTTGTTTATTGAGGTATTCTTTTTTGGTATGGAATATTTTTTGTTATTGTCCCAAATATTATTCTTGTTGTTTTTCTAAACAGGGTTTGGTGTGAGTTTATGGGTTTCATAAATATTGTTACAACACATAACATTGCAGTTTATAGTCTTCATCAGAAATGAACACTGCATCGCATGTGATGTTGTTCCTCTGACCCCAAGGAGTGTTAGCATTTCATAACTTATTATCCAGAACTGAAGTCTTTATTGATAACTTTTTAATGTTCGGTTGTCAGACTGATTTGTAAGTTATGATTTTAACTATAACTCATAATTTGTTGCTGTGAACTGTGATAATACAGCATGTATAGCTTGTTGTCAGTAGTGAAGGATTGTCGCACAGGATGATTTCGATGTTGGTCAATATATATTCTTGCGACAAAGTTGTGCTCATGTTGTGTCAATAACTAGGAGATTATAATTTTAGTATCGGACCTTGCTTCTAATGTACTTCAGTGTTTCAGCTTGGACTCGTAAAAATACATCTATTCTAAGAACTCAATTTATCATCATGCACTTAAAGTGTTGGCAATTTGATGCAAGAGGGAAACAAATTCTATTGATTCTAAGTTCCATCATAATTTAAATAGAGTGATTTTTTCTTTTCCTTTTTTCGTGACATGTGTTCCCTTGTTATAGAGTGTTTGTTTAAATGGAAATCTTTTTAATGGCACAAATGTTTACTTTCAATTCTTATGAATTAAATTAAGTCTCCTGCTGTGTGGATGAAAACCATTAGTGACACATATGTTGTTTTCAATGTGAATGTGTGTTTTTGTGTACATCTGCATGCTCCGAAGACAAAATTAATGTCTGCTTGTTTCAGTTCTGGCTTGTTAATACTGTAGGATCACTATAGTTGCTATCTGTAATAAATTATTAGTGTTTTGACTATGTTTCTTTCAAAGTGAAAATCACATTTTGTCTTTGTCAACAATGAGCTAAGAGTACAGAAAGGAGTCCATTAGCAAGAACAAACAGCTGTTTGCAACATTAAATGAATTGAGTTGATTAACCCTTTCACTCCCAGGAAAAAAATAAAAATCTTGAATTTCATTTTGCAAAATTGTCAAAAACAAACAATACCACATGAAAGTACTGCTCAATAGCTTTCATTTGAATGGTCACACACTAGAGTTTCATCCACAGACTCAAAAGTTAGAACCACGTTTATTGACTCACGATTTGACTCTGGGAGTGAGTTGATAAAAATATCAATAGAACAACAACTAAACTTCAAGCACACATGTACACAGCCACGTCTACATCTCTAGTGCTTGTTTTTTTCTTTTAACCAGGCAGGAAGTTTGCAAAGTAAGGGAAATGAATTTCATTTTATGTTTGGTTTGTGTTGAGACTGATCACTTAAAAGGGAAACATTAATTGTTTAAAGGCTGCTGTTGTTTATTAGGTTTACTAAAAGCTTTAGCAGACATCCAGGAGTCCATGTGTACACATACTTGATAAAACAAACAATGCAAAGTAGTTCTTTCCAGTTTTTGTTGAAAGAAGCAGTTTATGTAAATCGGTAGGTTTTTTTTTTAAATGTTTTTTTTTTTAGGAAAAGGGAAAGACAAATTTGACAAAGAAACAAAACATAATTTGCCAACTAAGAAATATGTTACTTAACTTTTCTAAAATATATATTTTCTTTTACCCCTGCTTTTTCTACACTCAAAGAAAAATAAAAAATGATATCAGAAGATTAGAATGCAAGTGTATTGAGCATTGAGAACGATATTATTCTGTCAGTGACACAAGCTACTCGGAAAAAAAAATTCCGAGTTCCCTCAACAGGAATCGAACCTATGACCTTCCGCACACTGGCCAGACGCTCTACCACTGAGCTACAGGAGACTCATGGGAGCTGAGGCCATCCCGCATGCTGCTAGGATTAGATTGTATTGAGCATTGTTTTAAACAAACATGGATGATGTTATTTTGCAAAGGCTGTGAATGCAAATGTGAAATGATGAACAGGTTCAGCTTACTACTGTGGAAAATGTCTGCACCTTTTAAAATTAAACCTGGACATTATTTTTATGTTCAAATTCTCTTCAGTTTTGCAAGGTTGTCAGCATTAACCCTTTCACTCCCAAGAGTGGCCAAGTTCAAAATTGAAAAAAAATTCCAAATTTAATTTTAAAGTAAAATATTGAGACACGAACAGCACCACATGAGAGTACTGTTCAGTGTCTCTCATATGAATGGTCACACACTAGGGTTTCATCCACATACTAAGTTAGAACCATGGTAATTGACTCTGGGAGTGAAAGGGTTAGGTTTGTAAGAGCATGATATATCTTGCTATTATACCCCCAAGCTGTGCCAAAGTTTTCCTGTCTATCTTAGGATGACCTGATTCTAGTCACAAACTGTTGGATGACCTGCCCTAGTTTAGGAGAAGAAATTAGGCTGACAATGTTAAAAAGCAAAAAAAAAAATGACATTATGTTGAAATACATGTAGGTGCAAACTGTACAAATCCCCTGGTGTAATCTGTTTTATTTCACCTCAAAGAATACAACAGGTTCTTTTTAACCAGCCCTAAACAGCTTTGAATGAATCAGCTTGTTTGTTTGGTTTGGCAGTAAGTAACTGCATATGCTTGCACATTGTGCGGTTCTAGAAAATATCCATACCCACCCCAAGGAATGTCATTAGAAATTCCGGGGGGGGGGGGGGGGGTGGGTGTCTCAAATGCCAAATTTTTAAAGGAAAGCTAATATGGAATTTCCAGGGGGGTGGGGGGTTCAAACCCAAAAAAAACAGTTTTACAATTCACAGACTAATTTCTTGTAAACTGTTTTTATTCCCAGGAAATGCCACCATTCAGTATTCGCCAAACCTACCATCCACCCCAAGCCCTCCCCACTCACCCGGGACAGGACCAGACACGCCCCTGAACAGTGTAGCTTTGGTGTCTGCGAATGTAGGAATACCTGGACAGGAAGGAGTGCAGGTCCTTGTTGATTCAGGAGGGAACACCCCAGGAATGTTAGTCCAGGGAGTGAACAGAGGGCGTGGCCGAGGAGGGAGAGGTGGTAGGGGACGGGGCGGAGGCAGGGGAAGAAGATCGACTTCTGGACCGCCACCTGAGATTGATCATAACATTGAGGTAAAGTCATCAAGATAACAATTTTGTGATTCTATAATTTCACCAATATTCCGTCTAGAAGATGCAGATTGATTATACAGTGAACTCTCTCTAAGACGCACACCATTGGGACCAGCACAAACTGTCCGTCTTAGAGAGGTGTCTGCTTATATAGAGTTTAGATACAGTAACATGACTGAAAATGGCACGCAGGGACCAACACCAAGTGTCCGTCTTACAGAGGTGTCCGTCTTATAGAGGTGTCCATTAAGAGAGAGTTGACTGTACATGTAGCTACCAAAGAACTCGGAAAGTTTTGTTTACAATGGGCATAGCTAATAACCTGACACAGGCTGACAGTCTGGGACTGCCAGTTACAGAGATATCATTTTTCGTGCCCATTAAACTAACAGTGTATTATTTTATTTTATTTTTAGCGGATCTTTATTTGGGATCTTGATGAGACAATTATTATTTTCCATTCGTTGTTAACGGGAACTTTTGCTTCAAAGTTCGGCAAGGTAAGGGATATCAAAGTTTGTTGAAATTAAAGTTTGATGTACACTTAGTCTGTTGTAGCCAATGGTCATGTAGGTGTTTTATCTGGTTCTACATTAGCCTGCAGTGCTACATGCATCAGCGAGGCCTGTCATGTGTTATCATCAATTTTGCATGGGATATTACAACTTTAGTTAGAGAAATCTTTGTTTTAAAGGTTTAAATTTAATTGTTGATCTCTTGGTATTTTGTTTGTTTAGGATGCTCCTAACTCGGTATCATTAGGACTTCGCATGGAGGAAATGATTTTCAATTTAGCAGATACTCATTTATTTTTTAATGATTTAGAGGTAAGAGGTGATCCGATCCTCAGTCATTGTTGCCTTAAGAGCGACTTCCTGTAAAAGTCGACCAAACGGCGGCACAAGTCAAAAAATCGAATTCGCTCATATTTTGCTCATAGATAGGCCCTAGTCAGAAACTAAACGGACTGTAGTTAGTTTTTGAAAATACAGCTTTTTTCGGTAAAAATATGCGAAAAACCATTTTGCCCCGATTGGGCCCAAAATCGACTTCCGGTTTTGACATAATTTTCGGGAAATTTGATCGCTTCGCGCACCATACTACAGCTATTTTTGAATCTTTAAATAGCATTTGTATCCTGTCTAGGTCTTCATTGTTCGATTTAATGAAAAATAAAATAAATCTAACTTAGTTTTGAGCCCGAAACAAGATCAAAATCATAGGCTAAATTTGCGAACTTGTTGCAAGCTAATTTATGCAGAGAAAACATTGACCATTTATCTATGTGCGATAACTTAAAATTTCGTAAAAACATTTTCTGTGGTTTAATTATACGTTCACCTGATAGGATATGTACAAAAATATCTGGGTAAATGATTTTAAGTGGCCCGCTTTGGCCCTTGTTTATCACTTATTTTGCCGAAAATCTGCCGTTTCATGTGTAAACAATGGCGTGACAGGGCCAGTCGCAATCTGAATACTCGATAATAATCACTTTAACATAGCTATAGGGAAACGCATAAATATAGCTGATCATTAAATCGGAACCTAAAGAACATCTCTTATTGACTTTTTTTATTCCACTATTAGTATATTTGCATTTTGAAACCACATGTTCGTTTTATGACCTAAACTATGCCGGTTTGTTTCTCTTCAAACTTTGCAAATTTGAAACACTATCATATTTTGTTCATTCTTCAAACACTATAAATGTATCGCCCTCTTGGTAAACTAGAACTTTCAGGTAAAGATCAAATGAGTAAATTATGTTCTTGAATTATTGACCATTATTCTCCCTGCAGCATGTTCGACATAGCAAGAGCATTGCGTGACTCTGTTTATAGCGTGCGACGGGAATAAATATTTTTTCAGTTTAATGTTCAAATAGCTAAGTTTATTACTTTCGCTGATTACCACTAATTACAAATGGTTGAGAAGTACAACTAACCAGTTCTCAATGGTTTATTTAATTTTAAATGAGTGATAAATTAATATATGGCGAAATGCTCTCTGCTGGTACGGCCAGTGGTATATACAATATGCTCAGCCTCGGCAAGAAAACAATGACGAAAGAAGATTAACGAAAATGACGGCGAAAATTATTTTGTGTTTCAATAATACTACATGTATACAAAATTATTAAAATAGCACTTTCGTTGTTTGCTGAATCCAGTGCTATTTTAATTATTTATTTTTATCAGCTTCTCATAACATTGGGCATCTCTGGTTCCGCTGCTGCTGGTTTTCGTTTTTATAGCGACAGGGCCATGGGCTTGGGAGTCCAAAATATTCCAGTAACTATATAGAGGGTCCTGATGGATTCTTAGTTACAAATTAGAATTTGGGAAATCCTCAGTTATCAGTTGAAATTTTAGCCGTTTCTCAGCTATCAGTTTTGACCGATCTCAGTTGATAATGACTCGATCGAGCCTCGACATTCTTCGGAAGACCTCGTATTATCCTTGGAAATCTTACGTTGATTTTCGGCAATCTCTGAAAGACTGTATTATTTATCCCCAAAAGCTCAGTAAGATGTTTCAGATTAGGTGCGAAATACTTCGCTGCTTCGCAGTTCACACATGTGTCGTGTTGTAAGACTACTGAACTGGAGACATCGTGACGCATCTCAGACGTGCAAAATTTGCACTCTGGGATGCTAAAATGTTCAGTAACTGTTCACTCATTTCTCAGGTTCAGTTTGATTTGACAACTGTTTGATGTTGCCATGACAACCGCGTGTTTTGACATGCAGATTTATCGGCCCAATTATTGAATTTTTAAATGACATTTCATTTACCGATTTACTGGCTTGTTTCTGACGTCACGAGAAAAGAAAACCTGAAATAGAAGATGGTGTACTTCATGACGTACGTATATTAAACGTAGACGTCATAATTAACAGCAAAACCACGCACCTTATGCTGTAAAGCAAGCTATAGGCTCTCTACTAAAGGCATAAGGCTTTCAAGGAGTCTTATGGGATTCAATCAATTCTCTCCCCCTGTACAGTCATGGGTGTATAATTTGGGTTAGGGTAGGATGTAACGTTCGAGGGTTGGAATATTTCGCAACTCTCATTTCTTGGGACACCTGAGACGGGGTCAAGCTTCTTTCCAGTTTGTTTTTGTTCATTACAGTAGGTGATCCTTTTGAATCAAATTGAACTTTGTTTTCGAACGAAAGAACTATTAAGAGCCCAACCCGCATGGACAAAGGAGGAAATGTAACATCGTAGCTGGTTTTCGTTCTCAAGTATTCCACGTCACATTTTCATGCACATATATATAGCCATATTTCTCTCAGTGTATCTCATGTTCCAGGGCACGTCAACTGGTGCTTACCACACGGTGTTGCTCAAGACTGAAATACCTTCAAATATTAAGCATTGAAAAAATGTTGTAAATATACATTTGCAAAAACATAAGTTTGTTTATTTTCCCAAGTAAAAGGGTTAAAAGGGTCAGACTACATTGCCTACCGTACAATACTGTAAAAAAGTTTTTTGGAAACTGAAAAATCTGGTCCCCTCGGGCGACGGTAAACGGAACAAAGGGCTGCCTGAACAGAGCTCTCCCCAGGCAGTGATGTTGCGCTTAGCTTATTCAGTGATAAACATCAACTTGTTCAATTATTCCCTTGTTTCTGCCTCGAGCGTGAGTGCGCAAAACCGCAACGATGACATACACCATCCGTTGAATTTAGTCGGTAAAGAGCAGAAAAGGTGCGTGGTGCAACCGCGCCCGTCTAAAGAGCGACGACTGGGACGAGGCAGATGACTGCACGAAGACTGGTCAAGGTATTGAGACGAATCGGAAACGTGCACAATTGAAAATGAAAACGTCTATGGTTTTTATTAATAATTGAGCTAAAAAGTAGTATCTAGTAGTACGGATATTTTGTGAGTTGCCGTTCCAGGGGTTGTTGTTATTGTCATACCTCTCTGTTAGAGTTATCCCGGTTTTAGAATTGATGCATCTTAGGAGTGAAACTGAATTCGAGTCACACCCATATAGCGTGATTCTGTTATCCTTGAGGGGTTCCTTTCAAAGGAAATTACCCACCGTCACCCACCGATGTCACTATGATACGAGAGAGTCCCGGCCCCCAGGTTACGGTATACGAGCAATGAGCGAAATATATTTATTACTGCAGGAGTTTCCTTCAGATACAAACAATCCCGACTTGTTATGCTTAACAATTAACTGGGAATGTATTCCCTTTAGAACCCGCTCGACGAGATTTAACTTAAAATTACAGTCTGCACTGCGACTTGGTGATCAACATCGTGTACTGGTCACGCAACGGTTTCCAAGTCTCACTCCAACTGCCTTCAAAACGGGTGAACAAAAACTATCTCGGATTGCTCTTATTTTTTAAAGAGTTCACAACTAGGTAGTTTATATTTATAGCCTTGGCTTGTTTTGAGGCTACTTGGACGGAATTCTCAAAATAACTCATGCTATTTAATAGGTTGTTCAACCGCAATCGGGTACGAAAAAATAAAACTGCTAAAAGCGATGCCATAAATTATAATTAAACAAATAAAACAAAAATGGTTCCATTATGTTTTTCATTTACCTTTATCTAGATATCTTCCTGTAATTAATTGGAAATCACTTTTTTATCAGAGCGAGTCTCCGGTGAATAGTCGTGTCACGCCATTGTTTACACATGAAACGGCATATTTTCTGCAAAATAAGTGATAAACACGGGTCAAAGCGGGCCACTTAAAATCATTTACCCAGAGGTTTTTTCTATATATTCTATCAGATGAACGTATAGTTAACCTATAGAAAACGTTTTTACGAAATTTTAAGTTATCGCACATAGATAAAATGGTCAATGTTTTATCTGCATAAATTAGCTTGCAACAAGTTCGCAAATTTAGCCTATGATTTTGATCTTGTTTCGGGCTCAAAACTAAGTTAGATTTATTTTATTTTCATTCAATCGAACAATGAAGACCTAGACAGTATATAAATGTTATTTAAAGATTCGAAAATAGCTGTAGTATGGTGCGCGAAGCGATCAAATTTCCCGAAAATTCTGTCAAACCGGAAGTCGATTTTGGGCCCAATCGGGGCAAAATGGTTTTTCGCATATTTTTACCGAAAAAAGCTGTATTTTCAAAAACTAACTACAGTCCGTTTAGTTTCTGACTAGGGCCTATCTATGAGCAAAATATGAGCGAATTTGATTTTTTGACTTGTGCCGCCGAAAGCCGATTTTAGTCGATTTTTACAGAAAGTCGCTCTTAAGTTTTTTTGGAAATCCAGGGAAATTATTTAAAATTTCGAAGATCCTTGGGTAATCTTGTTCATCTTCAGAAATGTCTGAAATTTCCCAAAGTAATGTTGGGTATTATTACAAGGTAGGTAGGTAAAGTCTTCAACTGCTGGAGCTTATCCCGGTTTCTGTAGCATGAAACGACTAGTAGTATTGCTACTCCCCTGGATGGGATGCTAGTCCATCGCAGGTTACCCCCAGCATTTTGTCGCCAGTACCCATTTATACTCCTGGGTGGAGAGAGGCACTGTGAGAGTTAAGTGTCTTGCCCAAGAACACAACTCAATGACTCCGGCCAGTGCTCGAACCTGGACTGCTTGATCCGGAGTCCAGCACGCTAACCATTAGGCCACCGCATCTCCAACGGGTATTATTACAAGCTAACATGTCAAATTATAGCTCAATGTCGCATTTATTTTGTAGGATTGTGATCAAGTGCACATAGACGATGTTGCTGCTGATGACAACGGACTAGATTTAAGGTATAGTTGTTTTTTCTCGTCTTTCTGGTATTGTAGATCAGGCAGAGAGAGTTGCCCAGTGGGGGTACTCCCACATTATAAGCTACGGGTATGTGCCGCTGTGAAGAGTATGGTTTCAAGTAGTTTAGTCTGGGATAGGGTATAGAAATCAGAGAGTTTAGGCCTAGAATAGGGCATCATTCACCGGGAAATTGATCAGTGGTATGAAGAATTTAGTCGAGAATAGGAATTTTCACTCAGAATTGGCCTGAAAAGCCCTATGGGGAGTGTCCAATAAAATGTATGTATGTATAAAGTGTCTTACACAAATTGAAATACAAATAATTACGGCAAATTTAATAGCAACTTTCATAATAGAAAGAGTTTTCTTGAAAATAGAGCGTCTGGGATAGGGTAGGGATTTTTGGTATCTAGTCTAAAATAGGGCTGCAAAATGCGGCTGAAGATGGTCTGGTATACATGTAGGGTAAGGGTTTGAGAGTCTCAGCAGTACAACCCCACCCAACACTTCACAGAGTAAGGGTTTCAGAGTCCCAGCGGCACACCCCCAGCGGCACATCCCCACCCCCCCAACCAACACTTGACAGAGTACCCCCGGGGAGAGGAGCTATTCAGTATTTTGCTGACATTCACTCCAGAACCTCTTTGCCTGTGTGCAGTACCTACAATTTTGAGGGAGATGGATTTCATGCTGCTGCCACGTCAGCCAACCTATGCCTGGCGACTGGGGTGCGCGGCGGAGTAGACTGGATGAGGAAATTAGCATATAGATACAGACGCATCAAGGAAATCTACAACAGCTACAGGAATAATGTGGGAGGTAGGATGTGTTTCCTTTCTGTAAAGCCTGGTTTACACTAGTGACCGAATCAGAAGCAGAGTCAGAATCGGAAGCACAAGGAGCATTACGACCTAGTGAAACCAAAAAACGGAATTGTAAGTGGAGTCGAAGGCTCTATGGAATTGGAATCAGAAGGATCAGACGAGTTTCTTTTTCTTCTGATTCCGCTTCCATCGCTTATGATCTAGTGAAAACAAGGTGAACGGAATCGTAAACATAAGCAGAGGGAATAAGGCAATCAAAAGATTCATTAAGAAAGGCTTCTGCTTCTGCTCCCATTGTGTCGATTTTCACTAGATCATAACCTTTCTCCGCTTCCGACTCTGCTTCTGTCGCTAGTGTAAACCAGCCCTAATAAGTTGTAATTATGCAGCGCAACATGCAACACTTAGACAGGGTCACCTGAAAACACAAACACTACATTTTGTAACCTTCAATAAGTGGACATCTGACAGTTTTTGATGTCATTTACCATCTAACGGTGCCAGAAATGAAGTGAGTTGTACATGCACATGCAAACTGAAAAAAAATGCGAGCAAGAAGAAAGAAGGCCCAGAAAAAATCTGGGACTTCAATAGTATTCAAACCCATGACCGTTGCGATACTGGCAATACTGGTGAAACAGGATGACACTGGGTGCTCCATTTCTCTGTAAGTTTCTTTGACTACCAAGTTTTGTATTTTGATTGGTTTTGCAAAATTATTATTCTCTTGAAGGTCTTCTTGGTCCAGCTAAAAGAGAAACTTGGCTTCAGCTTCGTATGGAATTAGAAGCAACAACAGATTCCTGGCTGACTCTTGCCTTGAAAGCATTAACACTCATCCACTCAAGGTAGGCGGACAAGATTATGCCACACCTTGAATTCATCAGATGTTTAATCAGAAGCTGCCTACCAGGCCACCTACATACGTTACCTCTCGCCACCGTCTACTTGATGGCCAGAATGCTGAAAATTGCATTTCTGACCCCCTGATTTCAATTTTTTTTTTTGGGGGGGGGGGAGGGGGCAGGCCCCAGACAGACCCCCAGACAGACCCCAGACAGACCCAGACAGACCCAGACAGACCCCAGACAGACCCCAGACAGATCCCCTAGGGGCCTAGCTGCCTATTCCATCCAGGGGAGCTGCCCACTAGAAAACTTGTTGAAACCCCTAATCTTGCATCTATAGAAACCTTGGCAAGGCAAAAGCGCTTTTCAGACTGGTTGACTAAACAAACATAGCATTTAATAATACAATTTTGGAACCTTTCCACCTCTTTATTGGGACTATTTTCCATCTGCAGGTCAAATTGTTTAAATGTTATGGTGACTACCACACAGCTTGTTCCCGCGCTTGCAAAGTGTCTTCTTTACGGACTTGGTGGGATTTTCCCACTGGAAAATATTTATAGTGCTACCAAAGTTGGTAAGTGATTGTAGCATAAAAAAGTTGATAAAGAGAATGGAAGGTGTAAAATAATATTTTATAAAGAAAGCTGCAAAGTATCATTTGATGCCGAGAGCCCACTATGTGATCTGCAAATAACTGCCTACAAATAATGGTCTGCTCATGCGCATTACAGTCTGACAGTGATTTTATTGCAAATGATATTCTGCTCATGCATCTACAGTTGTGTCCACTCGGCCTGTGAATACTGACTTCTGCGATTACTTCAGCAAGGCAGTGTGTGCTTCCCGCTTCCCGAAAATAATTGTGAAAAACAAACTCAGTGATGGAATGATAAAACAATAACATTTATTATTTGTACTCAAAATATAGTATTTACAGTATAAAAAGAAATGGAAACTAAGTAGAGTACTGGTTGTCTGGAATAACCTTGCATGTCATGACACTTTATTGCTTGTTCCTGTCTTGCCACAAAGCTCATTAAATGCACTTTGCTGCACTTTTTTTTACAGGAAAGGAAACTTGCTTTGAAAGAATCTCGAATCGATTTGGAAAGAAATGTACATACGTAGTTGTAGGAGATGGAAGAGATGAAGAAATGGCAAGCAAGCAGGTAAATAAATCTTGATATCAGCACCTCTTTGTGGTGGATACCCATGCATAAGTCCCTTTGCTTGCATTTGCAGTAAGGTAAAGCCCTTTGGGGCCAAATTGGCCCACACTGTCAGAGCTTATCCCAGTTTCCGTAGCATGAAGCCGACTAGGAGTATTGCTACTACCCCTGGGTGGAATGCTAGTCCATCACCAGGCTACCCCCAGCATTGTGTTATAGGTTGCCCTAACAATTTGCCAGCACCCATTTATACTTCTGGATGGAGAGAGGCACTGTGAGAGTTGAGTGTCTTGCCCAAGAACACAACACAATGACCCTGGCCAGGGCTCGAACCCGGACCTCTCAATCTGGTCAAGAGTCCAACGCGCTAACCATTAGGCCACCGTATCTCCCACACATTTGTGTACAAGCATAATATCATCTTCACTGAATCTAATATTAGACCTTCTATTCAATACATTTGAAAAAGGAGAGTGTTAGGGATTTCTCATTCTCGCGCGGTTTGGGACTGGCACTAGGTACGCACGCACTGACGCACACGCAATGTGCATTTTTTTAACACAAGGTGTTCATACTCAAATATCTTCCCAAACGCGCGAAATTTTTGAGCCACAAAATAATGTCTGTACCTTCTTTGTTTCAGATGGGATTCCCTTTCTGGAGGATTGGTACCCACACAGATTTAATCAACCTTCACCACGCATTAGATCTGGGACATCTCTAGAGGATTAATGAACTTTCTAAGACTTGTTATGTCATATATAAGACTCCTTCTCTATATAAGAGAAATAGGCGAGAAATGAACCACAAATATCACTCAGATACAAGATCAGCAAATGGAAATGCGTATTGTAGGGAGGGGAGGGTCGGAAGTTCCAATTTTAACTGTACTTATTGTAAAACCTAAAGTGGAATTTCATCTGAAGATTCAATTCTAATTTTCAAACAAAACTAAAATTCATTGCTTAGCGGCAACTTAGCCCTTTCACTCCAAAGAGTTGCCAAGTTCAAAATTGGAAAAACATACACGAGTGTCATTTTGCAAAATACTGAGAGAGAAAAAAAACAGTACTACGTAAAACTACTGCTAGGGTTTCCAGTTAACGGACTTAAAAGGTAGAACCACATAATACAGCATAATAAACAGTACCACATGAAAGTACTGCTCAATAGCTTTCATGTATCCACAGACTCAAAAGTTAGAGCCACCTTGTACAGCACAATAAACAGTACCACATGAAAGTACTGCTCAATAGCTTTCATTTGAATGGTCGCACACTAGGGTTTCATCCACAGACTTAAAAGTTAGAGCCACCTTGTACAGCACAATAAACAGTACCACATGAAAGTACTGCTCAATAGCTTTCATTTGAATGGTCACACACCAGGGTAACACGGTTTCATGACCAGAAATGTTAGATGGAGTGAAAGGGTTAAGGGTAGTGTTGGTGACAGATAACAATAAACATTGTTCTAAATGTGGCGTTCGTACTTGCAATTTTGCACCCTTGGCCACTTTGGGGTTTCACACGCATTTATATAACAACATAATAAGCAGCCGAATATATGTATAGCTTTTGTAACGCATAGTCCAGATAATTTGGTAAGGTTTCGTTTCATTACGTTTCAATCATTCATTCTTCAATCGGGGAACAAGTGCCGGTTTTGGCAAATCTTCGTTGAAGCTCTCGAAGAGTTTCCGAATCTGTTTATCCAATCAGAAATTAGCACGAGCACTCAAGAGTACTCCGAACGCAATCGCGCCAGCAAATACGTCATGTTGCTTAGCAACTTCGGGGACGAACACCGCGGGCTCGGTCCCGTCCATTAACTGGTACTTATTCCCCCGACTGTCTTGGTCAAATGCTTCATAAAGCGTGACGAGAATCTCGTTTGTAGCAGAGAATTTAACACATGTTTTGTTTTGTCAATGTGATCCAGCCGTTGATTTTTCTAGCTTTTGTGTGTGCGCGCATCAAAGGAGTAGCCTCGTACGCAGACGCCATTTAGGCTCGTCACGCAATCTTTGTTATGGAGCGCGTGACGAACCCAAAGAAAGTTTGCGTAGGGCGCTACCAATAGAGTTAATGTTAGAAAGATATTCGAATTGAAAGAAAATAATGTCAAAATTTGTTCTTCAGAATGGTCAAATTATTACATATTATATTATTGAATTTTATATATAAATACATATGTATATTGTCAAATCGGAATACGGAGTTATCAGTTCATAAAGTATGTAACATTTGGGAATGTCAATAAAATTAAATTATTCCTTCAATGGAATAATTTGAACCGTATAAAAGTATATGTAGTTCAATTTCTCTTGTGCTTTCATTAAGTGTTCAAATTCCAATTTTCCTTCTTTAAATAGTTTTTGTCAAACCTGGCAGCAGTATTCGAAATGTTCCGGAATGTAATGTTATATAACATTTGTTGATTCAACAATGTTGCAACGTTTAGCACAGCATGTTAGATGAAGTTTGTTCGACATTTTTTGTTAAATGAATGTTTTGAGTTTTCGATCCAACATTCAACATGTTGGAAAGCCGGCTAAACGCTTACGGGTTGGTTTTGGAGTGCGTAGCACAGTAATCCAATGTCCTTTATTGTTGCACAGTTTAGAATTCGCGAAAAACCTGAAAATTTTTCGCGATATTCCATGAGTCGCAAGCGTGAGTTGAGGAGCGCTCGCGACGGAGTGACGCGCGCGAGTTGAAGGGGCCCGCGCGAGGCGAAATAATAGAGGTAGTGCCTCACAGAAATGTCATACAGTTTTTCCGTGCTTTTTAGCCACGTGTGTCTCCATCGCTCTCTATATTACGGTACCCCTGCTACTAGATGTAAGAGCTCTGAACTTTGTCGTGTTGCTTCGTAGAAGGGGTCGGGAAGACGGGGATTTTCCGCCATTGTTGAAAGAAATCCCCTGGGGGAGGGGGGAGGGGGGGGGGGGTACAATGAAGGGAAAAGAAGACGGGGAGGCGTTGGCTTATTTTCCGTGAGAAAATAAAAATTGAACGGAAAACTGATCTGGTTTGTTGCTGTTATTTTCCGGGGCGGGGGCTGATAGCCTCCTCGCAGACGTTCTTTGGGGGCTGAATCCGTTTTTAAATTTGATATCATGGAATTTTGCAAAAGTTTATTCAGTAATGGGCTCCTGGCTTTTTTTAATGATTCACCTACAAGGACTTTCAATATGAAATGAAAGGGAAGTCCGATGGCAGTTTACAAAAATTATTAGGACTTCCGATCCACGAAACGAGAATTTCATTTCCATTTACCTGTTGCATTTTTGTTTTCGGATAGTTTTTTTTATGCAATTAGCAATAGAATACTTCAGCTACGTACGATTTGGTTTTATTGGTAATTATTGTTCGGTTGACGATCTTATTTTGAAAAAGAAGAAGAAAATAAAAGAAAATAAAAAGAGAGAAAGAAATTAGAAAAGAAAGAAGACGATCCCGCGGGAATACCCGGCGACCCGGAAACGAATACAGGCAGTTCTGCTGACTGAATATCCGGGACATCCATTCCAAAACAATGGCTCAGTCCATAAAATGGCCGACGAGCTAAAGCAACCATCATGGTAAAAACCAGAGAAAATACGCCTTTTCCTCGCACATTACGGTCTGGTAATGGGAGGGGGAAAAACATAGGAAATAGAGAAGAAAAAGTAAGTATGAACAGCTGGATTTGATTCGCCAATGTAGATTAAAAAGCTCAACAAGTTGCGATAATCATTTCTGTACATGCATGTGCATTGCCAGTCTTCGCGAGCTGTAAATCTCAAATCAATCGCCTAAATTTGTCTTTTTGTTTCAAAAGGTACCATCAAGTGATGAAAGTGGTTTGGAGACAAAACCTCTTCCTGCTAAGAAACGTCGTTTACGGAATAGCGAAGGGTACAATGTAAAGTTATATCCGATAAATCTGCAGGCGACCGTGCCGCTAACACGTTCTACTCGAGCTAGCCAAAGTCAAAGGTAACTTTAAACAATGACTTATTGATAGAATATAACTTGTGTTTCGTTGACTGCAAGTCAATTGTCTAAACAGTGGGCAGTCAAAAGTCTTTCATTTCTCTTTCGTTTCAGAATACTCAATGGCTCGCCTTGTACAGTCGTCGATCGCGAAGCGCGCTCGAGGAATTCACAAAGGAGAGGTATAGACGAACAGGCACTTGAGCGCATTTTTTTTGTCTTTTCTGAAGTTTGAAATTCTCCATTTACTTCAGGAAACTAGATTGTTTATTGTATTATTCTTGTAGGGAAAGAAATTAGAGCTTCGAGCTCCGTTGTTCAGAAAGGAATCAAGAAAAAGACAGAGATATTCGTGGATGAATCTGACTTGGTTCGCCGCCGAAGCGACCGAAAGCGACGAAAGTTTACGAAACCCTAAATGTGAAGATGTTGACAGATCATCGGTATTTGACAGGATTTGAAAACTCAAAATCTCCTAAGAAGAAAGATGAAAGGAAAAGATATTTGATGGACGAAGAGAGCGATTCACAAACCGAGGGTGATGAGGTATAAAAATTTGAAATATTGCGTTGTTTTGTTTGAAATTGGCGCCATTTTTGTACTTTTTGGCGCCAATCACAGAAAACACAATAGCAGATATTTCAATAATAATTTATGTCTCCCGGATAGTTGCTTGTCAATTTTGCTGGTAGAATTGACATGTTATGTCACTAATAATAATTACAATTTTGTGAAATTTAATTTTATGAAATATTTGTCAAGGAATTTTATGCCAGAATTTCATGAAAAGTGAGGTTAGACAAGCTTTAGACAAGAATCAACCAAAATAACATGGCCAACTACAATGTTTGAGAAGCCACAAAGGCTTACATGTAAAACATATCCTTTAATCCAGCACACACTGAGTACACTAAGTAGCTCGCTTTCCCATTTCACACAGCACACATTGTCTGGGGATGGCAGATCCAGGGGGGAGGGACTAGGAGGTTTGGACTGATTTCCTAGTAATTAAAACAGTTTTGAAACTAAAATCTTACAACTGAAGGATCACAATATGACTACAGTATTATCTGATTGTTTCAGCAAAGAAACTTTTGTTGGACTTCACCACTCAGTCACTAAATGTCTCTACACAGTCGTCTCTTCTTACGGTGTGCAAGTTTGGACCCCCTCTATAAAAAATCCTGGATGTGCCCCTGAAATATTCATACAACTGCTGTAGCTGCAGTGTATAATTAATAATTGAGGTTACACTGTACAAAGATTATTACGAGTGTTAATTTTGCCGGAGTAGAGGTTCCACTGTACTACACCAACCCTCAGACTTCAATAATGGCCTTGGTGTTATGTTTCTGAAACTTGTCTCCCACTTAGGATAATGACGTTGCTAAAACACCCAGCATGTACGACCTTGTCAAGAGAAAGCACGACCAGACTCCAACACCAGAGAAACGATCAACTAGAAAAGACAGACATCAAGGTGATGAGGAGCAGCCAGAGGATAGTGATGATGAGGAGGATGAAGATGATGATGATGATGATGATGACGACGGCGATGATGATGATGATGATGATGACGACGACGATGGAGAGGAGGAGGAGGGGGACGAGGAGAAAGGTTATAAAGGTTATCAGCTAAGGAAGAGAAGGCCTATAACAAACAGATATACTGCACCAGTACCTTTGAAATCTAGTGGAAAAGGTACATTAATGAACTCCTATTTATTCTCTTTTACCAGTTGTTTTAGGTCAGGTTTGATAATACAGTAGAACCCCGCTAACTCGAACTCCCAAGGGAAACAACAAATAGTTTGATATAGCGGGGGCTCGAGTTAGCCGATAGTAAATGACTGAAAAACAAAGGCACTAATCCATTTGGCCAGGATGCAGGTTTCCTTGAGTACATTTGTATGTTAGTATGTAGTAATAAATAGTATACATGTACCTCCTAGAAAAGAGAGAGTTTCATATGGCTGTAGTAAGAAGAAAGAGTGGCAAAAGAACGAAACAAGCGCAGTATGCTTCTCCATATGCTTCTCCTGTAAGACGAATGCGCAGACACCAAAGGAAAGCTCACAACATGAGCTCTTCTACTTCCTCATCTGGTAAGATGGTTGACGTTTACCCCTTTCACCCCAAGAGTGCTAAGTTCAAAACTGAGGAAAACATATTGATTGTCAAAAACAAAAGTGCTGCTCAATAGCTTTCATTTGAATGGTCACACACTAGGGTTTAATCCACAGACTCAAAATGTACAACCACATTATTGACTCAAGGTTTGTCTCTGGGAGTGAAAGGGTTAATGTACAGTTAGCCTCCTACGACCACCCATCAGATCCTTTGGACAATCTGCACTTACTAGATGGTAGAGTGGGAAAATATGCACTTTTGAGACTCCAGTAGTTACAATTAACCCTGAGGGATGATCAATGTTATGCTGTTTTAAAACACTGAATAGTTTATTACGACAGGTTTATTTTGGTGTAAATCTACCAACGTTGGGAGGGGAGGGGAGGGGAAGGAATGGGAGGAGGGAGTAAGGGAAGGATTGGGAAGCTCATTGTCAGACGTTTACAGTATAAACTAGATACATGTGTATTAAATACAGTAACTATCTGAGACAGTTGTTGTTACATGCCCTCTAGATGACTCAGACAACGATGAAAGAAAGTTTGAACACAGAAAGGCTAAGAGCATGGCTAAAGCCAGAGGTAGATGTCTCCCAATGAACTTTACCATGGATGACGCAGCCTCTGGAATTATCAAGGAGAGATCCAGGATTGGTTCAAGTTTAGCTGATGTGGATCCTATGAACATCGACAGCAAGGTTTGTTTAGATGTTACAAGCAGGAAGTAAAATAGCTCTTGTCAACTTGCAATAATCCCGTGTTCCAGACAAGGTCGGCAACCTGACCTGATAAATTAATCGAAAACTTCAGAAGATTTGGTGAGGTCCATAATTGACCCATTGCAATTTCTAATAAATATTATTGACACCTTGCGTTTAAACGTACAATGTATCTGGAAACATGTTACAAACATCTGCTCATCATGAATTTTTTTGTTTCTTCTCAGGTAATGTTTGACGCAGTTGGTGGTCTAAACAAGCAGATCCGGGCACTAAAAGAAATGGTCCTGTTTCCACTGATGTACCCTGAAGTGTTTCAAAAGTTCAAGATTTCTCCCCCGAGAGGGGTTCTCTTCCATGGATCACCAGGTATATTTTTTAAATTTAATTTCATTATCTACATGTAACTTCACAAGATTTTCAAATCAATATTTGGGCTACCGTTGACATTTCTCACCTATTGCGTGCTTAATTATAACATTGAACGAACGGATGGAAAAAGGAACAAGTGAATGAACGATTGCATCTACATGTATGATTATACTGTATTTCCCCTACACTGTATTTAACTCCCTTCCAGCATGACTCTTAAAACAATACTCCTCTGTAGGTATGAGTGCAACATGTACAAGAGCTACACTTTTTACTAAATCTTTTATTCCAGGAACAGGAAAAACGCTGGTAGCCCGAGCTCTTGCTAACGAGTGTAGCCAGGGTGACAAGAAGGTTGCATTTTTCATGAGGAAAGGTGCGGATTGTCTCAGTAAATGGGTTGGTGAATCTGAAAGACAACTGAGACTCTTGTTTGACCAGGTAAGGGTTTGTCTTTCAACTTTCCTTGCTGTTTTAATTGTGCAGTTCCAGAAAATATCCATACCCACCCCAAGGAAGGTCATTTGAAATTCTGAGGGGTAAGCGCTAAAGGGGTCGCCATCTCAAAAGCCAAAAACCCGAAGGTTCAGCTACTGGCCCGACAAATTAATGACAAACTTCTGAGGATTTGGCGAGGCCCATATCTAATGACCCGTTGCAATTCCTCATTGACACCTTGCAATCAAAACTTATCTGACTGGAACCCTGTTCACCTGTCTCCAAATTGGATGCACACTTTCTTGTTTTGAGTATTTGACCAAGAATTAATTTTTCTCTCATTTTTTTTCCATACAGGCATTTAGTATGAGGCCAGCCATCATATTTTTTGATGAGATAGATGGGCTGGCACCTGTACGTTCTAGCCGTCAGGACCAGATTCACAGTTCCATTGTATCGACCTTATTGGCTCTGATGGATGGCTTGGATAGTCGAGGAGAGATCGTAGTCATTGGTGCTACCAACAGAATTGATGCTATTGATCCAGCACTGAGGCGGCCTGGTCGCTTTGACAGGGAATTTCAATTTGCTCTTCCTGATAGAAATGTAAGCTCTTTTCCCTCAATTAGCCTTGAGTGTTCTATCAAAATAATGAAACACTTACAATGGACATGTACATGTAGTTGATTATCAACTTGAAGTTAATAAAGGTAAATTAACTGCTGTAGATAATTTGGAAAGCTGACATGTTGAGCATTAGCCCCTTCGTCAGAGCAATAATGTCAAATGACCTTTCTTATCCTTGAGTTGGTGAAAATTGTGAGATTTGTCTTGGTAAATTCTGTAAGTTTACATACATTGTACAACATTTATTGCATGATTAATATAATTTTAAATAATGTTAAGTTTTGTGTAATTTTACACAAAACATCAGCGTGCAAAGAAAGTCGTGTCCGATAGCCCGGGGCTAGTGGATTTTTCTGTCGGGCTAGTGGATTCTATCTTTCGCTTGCCTGACGGGCAAGTAAAGTTTTTAGAAGGCATTTAGTTTGTGGAAAAAGTAAGGAAATTTAAATTACAGAAGTAATGTAAGCTTACAAAATGTAAGAGATCTTTTTTTTTTGTCCGAGCATTTTTATCGCAGCTTTTGTGATAATTTACCAGTCGGCGGTCGCCCGGCAGGAAAACCTGCCTTTTCAGTTCTAAATTTGCCATAAAATCAGTCACACAATAAATTAAAGTTAAACAAACAATTTCTCTGGTCTTGTTTTGCTTTCATCACTGACGATAAATATCGGCCAAACGCGTCAACAAAGTTTCTTTTGACTCAGCAGACATTTTGTAAAACCATAAAATACGTCATGTATGCCAATAGATTGTGTCTCTGGTGATAGGCACAAGTCAGCCTGCTGAATTTCTACATCAACCGCCAAATATTTTTCTTAGGGACAAACCTGCAAACCAGTTTGTAACTTTGGAGGTAAATTAAACCAAAAACACATTACAGAGAGCCAAACTGAAGGCCTTCTGGCGGCAAATAATTATTTTGGTGGTAAATAGCACAATCAAGCGCTGTTGCTGACAACTTTCCTTGTTGACGTTTTGTGTGTTTGAATAGTATCTTACCAAATTATGGGATTAATGAACTAATTATAAATAATTAATTAATTCAATGAATTATTAATTAATTAATTAATTGAATAATCATGCGAGTGAGAATTTTTTGGGGCTAGTGAGAATGACTTCCGGGCTAGTACATCCTAGTTACAGCTTGCCTGAAGGGCAAGCTGGAAAATTGATTTTCTTTGCACTCTGAACATTAAATAATTATATTACTCATGCAATAAATGAATAGCTGATGGTACATGTATGGTCCCAGATGGCTTTTCCCAGAGCAACTTGAGCTGTTTTTTCCAGCCGTAGGACTTTGTTTTATAGCATAAGGTGCATTAGATTGTATGGGTCATATGATAATATTTATTTTTGTTATTTCCTATTGAAGTCAAATTACTGTATATCTTTACTTTAAGGCAAGAAGAAGCATCTTAACGATTCATACTCGTGAGTGGGAACCAAAACTTCTACCTTCCTTTGTAAGTGAGGTAGCAGATCGCTGCGTGGGTTTATTGCGGTGCTGACATAAAGGCCTTGTGTACAGAGACTGCACTGTTTGCCTTGAGAAGATGCTATCCACAAATCTACAACAGCACAAGGAAACTGTTAGTAGATGTCAACTCCATTGAGGTGACTGCTAAGGACTTCCAGAAGGCAATGACGACAATAGTTCCTGCCTCTCAGCGATCAGTGGTTTCTCCCGCAAGGGCTCTCTCATCCCTTATGTGGCCATTGTTGAAGAAGGGTTTGGCTCATGCAGTGGAGATCCTGGAGAAGATATTTCCCCCTGCTCACATTAAGACAGGTACCTGATTGTGACACTATTGTTGGTTCTTAATCTTGCTGTTCATTTGGTCTGACATACCTGCGACATTGCCTTCAGTACTACCTAGGATACTGTTCCGACATTGAGAACATGAGTCGCCGATATCAGAAGCTATCCCTGGTCTTTACCACCAACATGCCTGCAAAGTTGGCTCAAGCTCAATTTTGTAGGCACATTGGCGGGAACATTTATTTTGTTCACGTAAGGATTCTATTTGGCTCACATGTACCTAACTTGCAAATTGGATTGCTGTGGATTTTCTGTTTGTTTGAGAGTTGCAAACCCATTGTGTCCTGTATGTCTGGGAGTTCAGATTTATGAAAGCGTCATTCTAACAGTGACCTGTTTTTTCCTTTGTATTATTTTTGACCAGTGACAGAGAGCAGTCCTAGTAGCCTGATGGGAAATCCCAGCAGCAGTCGTCATGAGCAACGCAGCAGGGTGGCTGTTGTCTTGAGTGACGAGGAGGCTAGTTCAGATGACGACTTGGGACCTCCCATCTTTGAGGCTCTTCCTGGTTCATCAAGAAGTGAGCGTTACATACGAAGAGCACAGCAGTTCTCCGGCAATCCAGAAATGGCTGCAGAAGCTCATCATACTTCTTTCTTCAGCTCAGCAAATGGCCAAACCAGGGGGCTGTCAACATATCGACCTAGATTCCTGGTATGTGGTGGGCAAGGCATGGGTCAGTCGACTCATATTGCCCCTGCTTTGCTGCATGCTATGGAGCATATGACCGTGCACTGTTTGGACTTACCTGCTCTGTATGGAGTCACCTCCAAAACGCCTGAAGAAGCTTGCTCACAGGTTTGACACTGGTTTTCTAATACTTCATATAAACAGGGAAGTGATGATATTTTAATTAAAGAAATTATGCTCATGTTTGAGTAAATTTGTGGAAGATGTGGAGACCTAATGGTTAGCGCACTGGATTCCAGATTGGTCCGGGGTCAAGCATTGGCCAGGGTCATTGTGTTGTGTTCTTGGGCAAGACACTTAACTCTTACAGTGCATCTCTCCACCCAGGAGTATAAATCGATACCGGTGAACTGTTGGGGCAACCTGACAAAATGCTGAGGGGGGGGGGGGGGGGGAGGGGGTAACCTGTGATGGACTTAGTCACGTTATGCTACTGGCGAGGGCCACTTTACCAGACTTCACCTTTACTTTTGAGTTAATTTCTTTCTATTTCAGTTGTTTCGTGAAGCACGTCGCGCATCCCCTTGTGTAGTATATTCACCTCATTTTGATGCCTTGTGGAATGCCACCGGAGATAGCCTGCATGCTACATTGCTGTCATTACTTCACGATCTTCCTCCACTTGCTCCTGTGTTGTTCCTGGCGACTGCTGATGACAGCTGGTGTTACCTTCCCTCTATTATGAAGGAACTCTTTTCTGAGGAAATTGGACAGGTAGATAAGCTTTAATATTGCTGTCTCAGAAGTTTTTTAATGAATTATGTAGGAACCGTTAAAAAATGAACTTCTATAACTCTGCCAGCGGGAAGGCTCGCATTCCCATACATGTAGGTACATCATCCAAATTGACTGTGTTAGCCGCGCAAGCATATTATTTACAGAGTTGAACTAATATGTATAAACTGGAACTTTTAAACTGGATTGAACTTATAAACTGGACTGATTGTGAGTTAGCAATGTCGATTTGGATGTAGGAATGCAAGCCTTTGCATATGCATTTTTGTTGTAGTACCACTGATGACGTTGACTTTTTATCCAGGTATTTCAAGTGGCTGATCCTACCTCTGACGAGAGAAGAGCTTTTTTCCATAGTCTGTTCCTTGAGGAAGCTGTTCAACCACCCAAAGCAAAGAAATCAAGTAGGTCTCAACACTGTTTATTTGCAGATAGTAAAATTGCTGTTTAGGTCAAGAAACTGTTACGACATGGTAGATGAAGATATCCATTCAGAGAGGCTACAGCTTTTAGTCGGGATTCAAAAAGTGGTTGTCCAGTGCTCAGTCATGACTTACATTTTCATCTTAGCTTCCCAGTCTGGGGAACAAGTACCAGCGACTTTTGTCCCGAAGTTGCTAAGAAACATAACATATCGCCATTGTGCTATGCTGGCATGACAATTTTCGGAGTACTCGTGAGCGCTCGCGCTGATTCTTTGAGTGCTTCAATGAAAATTTGCCAAAAACGGCACTTGTTCCCGACTGCTAGTTCTGATTAGTTTATTGTATTATTTGAGATAATGCTATTTGGTCGGACAGTCATTGAAGACTTTTCTAATGCAGCACTGCAACATTTTATTTATTTTTTTGCATGGTTAGAAAAAGATCAAGTGATGGAAGTGTTGCCTTTTGCTCCTACTCCACCTCCACGGCATCTGTCAGGAGCGGAACTACAGAAGGCTCGGCATGACGAAGAGAACACCATGAGGGAACTACGCATCTTCCTCAGAGATGTAAACGCAAAGCTTTTTCAAGATCGAAGATTCAAAGAATTTACAAAACCAGTGGATTTGATAGAGGTATACATCAAGTCTAAACACTCAGAAATCTCTAAATTTGATTGTCAAAATATCATTGATAGTTTGAGTCAAGAGACATCTCTCTTTGTGTGAATCATCTGTCAAGCACGTGAGATTATTCAACTTGAAAAATTCCATACTGATACTTAGTATTATAAGTAAGGTAAAGTTGCACTCTGGCCAAACTGACCCACACTGCTGGAGCTTATCGGTTTGTATAGCATGAAGAAACATAATCGAAAATGTTTGGACAGTAAACTGTTGCTTGAACAGAAACAATTTCAGACATTTTTTGTCCAAAAGTTTTTTTGTCCAAACATTTTTGTGATTAACACAGGTCTTTGTTAACAAGGTTGTAGTTTAACCCCTTTGATTAATTAATATTTTTCAGGTACCTGACTATCTTGAGGTAATCGATGAACCAATGGACCTGACAACCATAGTACACAAAATTGACTGTCATCAATACAGTACATGTGCGCAGTACCTGGCAGATGTCGATTTGATCACAAGCAATGCTCTGAAGTACAACCCTGACCGCGACCCAATGGACAAACTCATCCGACACAGAGGTTGTGAACTCAGTGATATGGCACACTCCGAAATCAAGTCACAACTAGAACCAGAGTTTGAGAAGGTGACTATGCTGTAGTAATGTACTTAGCCAGCAACACACTCTAAAGATGATTTTATACGCTCATCGTAGTGATTGGTAAAAATCACCAGGTGCACCTGCTACTGTGACAGCAATTTTCTCCAGTGATTTCAAATCAAAATTTTCTGGTGATCAAATTTGCTACGACAAGCATATAGAATCACCTACATATAGTGTGTTGCTGGCTTTACAGGTTAGAAGGGGTTTTAAAAAGAATAACTACAGTTGAATCCTGCTATCTTGAGCTCTCAAGGGAAACAAAAGACAGTTTGAGATAGCGGGGAGTTCGAGATAGCTGATAGTAAATGACTGAAAAACAAGGGCAACTATTATTATATTATTACTGTAACACTATTATTTATATTTTACACAGACTTGTGAAGAGATCATAGCATCAAGAGAAAGAAGAGGTAAGATTTGATTTGGATGCCTCTTTGCTAGCAGCTTAATTTATAAGTTGTCCATAGTGTAAACTTTAGGAGACACAATAAGAATGCAGGGCTGCAAATAATTTTTTTTTCTTGAAAGGACATCTGTCCGACTAAGTCACCGTTTTGGTCGGACAAAACAAAATGAGGTTGGACATCATATTACAGTACCGCTTGATAAGCGAACCTGCTAATCTAATGTGTTGTCAACGCAGAGTAAACTAGTTTGCGTTTAGAACAAAACGTTATAATGCGTTAGCGTTTGCGTTGGAAGGCAAAAAATTGTCCGGACATCATGTCCGACCACAGTTGGTATGCGTTGGGATTTCATTGGACATTGGCAAATTTTGGTTGGCCATTGTCCGATGACCGACTGTTATTTGCAGCCCTGAGAATGCCATACCTTGATATTATCATAATGTGCCACTAAATACTCACAACGAACATACAGTAAAATGTATGGGAACCTGTATGGAGAATTGAAAACTGACAACTGAAAAGCAGGAGCTATGTCGTGGAAGGCCTAAAGTTCATTGTTTGAAATCCGTCTCAATCTTCCCCAATCTTAACCATCCTTGTTCATCTTTGATTTATTATTACCTCTTTAATGTTTTTCTACTTTAGTAAAGTATTATTTTTATATTGTGACATATATAGCTCCTTTAATACTAACTATAACTTGTAAAGAACCTTTCTTGAATCACCCCCTGTCATTAGTGAGAAGCTCACGATGTTGAACAGGGATGAAAAGGAAAGG
The DNA here is from genome assembly GCA_029204205.1 of Desmophyllum pertusum. Taxonomy (NCBI): domain Eukaryota; kingdom Metazoa; phylum Cnidaria; class Anthozoa; order Scleractinia; family Caryophylliidae; genus Desmophyllum; species Desmophyllum pertusum. The sequence continues at coordinate 833,932 of MU826829.1, read as the reverse complement.
GAAAGAAAATCACACATGGCAGATATCATTGAAGAGAAAACTTGACTCTTTAGTGTTTTGATTGTGTGAAACATTACTGGCATACGTAGTAGAATTGAGTCGACTTTTTTAAAACACAGTTTTAGTCATCAAATGGTTGCTATAGTATAGTCGAAGCTCTCTGAGCGGACACTCTCATAAGCGGACAGCTCTGAACTCTAACCTTTACAAACTCTGTATTTACAAATTCCTGCAAGCTCCAGTTGCAGATACTTTTTCTGCTTCCCAAGGGTGTCCACTTACAGGAACTTCGACTGTAACTTGTTATAACGTTTATCTTGGCATCTTTTAGCTGACACCCAGTCTGGTTTTAGACCCCTACACTCCACCCAAACTGCCCTTCTAGAGGCTACAAATGAGTGGTACTCAAACATAGACAATGGTCTCATAAATGGGGTACTTTTTCTCGATCTCAAAAAAGCTTTTGACACTGTAGATCATCAGATATTATTGCAAAAACTACAACTTCTTGGGGTCGATTCTTTAACCCTGAAATGGTTTACGTCGTATATAACAAATCGTAAACAGAAAACCTTTGTAAATGGCCATATGTCAGACTACCGCCCCATTATTTGCGGTGTCCCACAGGGATCGATCTTGGGACCTCTACTGTTCTTAGTCTATATCAACGACCTCCCTGCATGTTCCCTATACTCTACGCCAAGAATGTATGCCGATGACACTAGTCTTACTCTAAGCACAAGTGATCCAATAGATCTACAATCAAAGTTAAATAGCGATTTAGCTGAAATTCAGACTTGGTTGCAAGCAAATAAACTTAGTATTAATGTAAAAAAACCCAAGTATTCTATTATTGGTAGCCATAACAAGCTGGCAAATTTAAACCACCAGTTTGACTTTAAGATTGACAAACACTCCCTAGAAAGAGCTAAAATCTACAAGTATCTTGGCATTGATTTGGATGAGACCTTATCATGGGACTCCCATATTAACAATATTGTCAAGAAAGTATCCGCGGGCCTCGGGGCCATCAAACGTGTTAGGAACTTGGTTCCTCGCGAGACTCTTATTATGATCTATAACGCTCTAATCCAACCATATTTTGACTATTGCAGCTCCGTATGGGGCAGTATTGGTGTTTGTCAATCTGAAAGACTCCAGAAACTCCAAAATAGAACCACGCGTCTAATCACTTTTTCTGACCTAAATGTTAGATCTTCCGTTTTACTCGATGACCTAGGCTGGGACTCTCTGGAGCGAAGGCGTTCAAAGCAACTAGCAGTTATTCTGTTTAAGACTCTCCATAATCTTTCTCCGACTCGTCTGAATAGTATTTTTGAAACTACATCCAGTGTCCACTCGCACAATCTAAGAAATTTGAAATACAACCTCTTCGTTCATAGACCTAGTACTGAAGCAGGCAAACGAAGTTTTCAATATCGCGGTTCCATCCTCTGGAACAGCTTGCCTTTGAGCACTAAGGCACAGCCCACTCTTAGCTCTTTTAAATCATGTATTTAATATCTATCGAATTTAATAAATAGTTAGTAATTTTTATAGATTATACATAATTTTGTAAATAACATATTTAGCTAGGTAATTTAATTTATTATTGTAATCATTTATTATCGTAATTAATTTAATACACGGCTCGATGGAAGAGCATGTATTGTGAATTGACACCGTGTTTAAATAAAGTTTTACTACTACTACTACTACTACTACTACTACTACTACTACTACTACTACTACTACTACTACTACTACTACTACTACTACTACTACTAACCACTGGTACAATGGTAAAACCTTTTGCCAAGACTAGCTAATAACGTTATGGGGCTTGTACATTAATTTTATATAATCTTGGAACATCTTTGATAATCATAATATTGTTCAGTAACTAATCAGTAGTGAATTTAGGGGAGGGGCTCGGCTCGGGGGGCCTGCCCCGTCCCCCACCCCTATTTGCAAAAATACTTTTTTTGGGGGGGGGGCCCTCATAATGTTCTGTTTTAGGCCCCCTCCTTGTAAAACAGGTCTGGATCTGCCACTGAACTTAACATACATTATTATTGATGGTGATTTTGTTTTGTTTCTCAGGTGATAAACCAACTTCTGCTGCTCCTCCATTTGTGTTCGTTGCTCCAGTGCAACAAGGCATGCCAACTGATGTCACCTCCAAAACAACCTGGAGATCAAATAGATCATGCAACATTGGGGGTATCAGACATCACCTTTGTATCAGAATCACAAGCACAGAGTAATAGTACTAGACAGAAGAAAAGAACTAGACGAAGGAAAGCGCCTATCTATTGGGGAAAGAGACCGGCGAGTAAAAGAAAACCAGATGTGAAGAGGAAATTAGATTCTGAACTTGATTTGATTACTGCAGAGAAAGAGTGCGTGGAGAATGGTGAGCATGCAGAGAGTGATACTGAAGATTTCCCTGGCAATTCTGGAGGAGACAGATCCGCTGAATGGGATGAAGAAACAGAAAAGAAAAAGTGCTCGATGAGGTGAATTGTGATGAAGAAGGTGATGACACCAAAGAAGATCTTCAAGATGAAGAGGACGATCTTGACATTACAGAGAATGGCGTCTCGTCTGTAAATGGGGACGTTATTTTGTTGGACTCTGACATTCTTGCGAGTGAACTTAACAATGATGATTTGAATTCAGAGTCTGCACTTCAGAATGAGTCAGGGCACGTTTCACATTCACCTGAAAGAACTCTGAAAAATCATGTTTTGTTTGAAAAGGTACCAAGCCTGCCAAATGGAATCACTACAGAGGGTTGCTCAGAGGATGTCGTAGAGGAGGATGAACATATTGGTGAGAATAATTTCAAATAGCAGCAAGCTTAAGCAAGCAAATACAGCCGACCTCTCATCACTCCCGGCTCCTTGGGGCATTTCATGAGAGAGAGTGTCTGGGATTTAAACCCAGAAATTCCATACCAATCTCTCACGAAACACCTTTAACCAAAGCGACGAGAGGTGGCTGTATTCTCAGGCTACTTGTACTTAAAACATGTACTCATTTTTGTTTAGCCCATGATTTATAAAAGTTCTGGTGTTGTATAAAACAGCCAGTCCTAAATAGTATGCTTTCTGAATCTCTTTAACAGGAGAGGAGTCATCAAATAATCTGCCTGAAAAAGAGCTCGACAATTCAGTAGACGACAGCTCAAGGGACAGCGCTGCACTAGCTGAAGATGTCAAAGAGAAACTTGAGCCTTTGTTGGATTTGTTAGTCGATACAACTAAAGGGGCATCAATAGAGGTGCTAGAGAGATACTACAGTGCTCTCCAGTGCTGTGTCCATAAACAGAGACACAGTCATGACAAGACACAGCTTCTAAAGGTACGTGTTGTTGAAACATCTTCAGATCCGCCTTGAAAATTTTCGGCAAACTTCAGAAGAGTTATGTAAATGCTCAGAAATGTTCACATGACTTTTGGACAATATTTGGAAAATCTTGGGAAAATGATGGAAATCTTGGAAAAATTTTGTTAGTAGCATGTTTATAAAATAAACGATGCATGGTTGCTTGGTGATATGAAATTTCTCTTCTCGTTTACAAATCAGTATCTCAGTCATTCGCTGCACTCACTCATGAGATATCGAGTTGAACACTCAGAGATAAATTAATTTTCATATCTCTGCGTAACCATGATGTTACTATTCTACATTGTATATGTATAGAATAAATATGTATTGATTGATAGTGTCATTTCTTATTTCTGTTAAATTTTTTTCAGGATTTAGAACTGATGATTAAAGGCTTTGGACAATCTTCAAGAACAACAAGAACATCTTGAGAGCATAGAAATGAAAAAAAGAACACTATTGTGCGACACATTGTTGATTACTGTTTCAATCCTTGGTCATTATTAATTTATTGAAAATTAAATTATTTTGCTATTTTCTGTGAAAATGTGCAACAAGCAACTCAAACAATTTTTTCTATCTTTTGAATGGCTATTGTACAGATCAACATTTTTTGACAAAGATATACAATTTTTATTTTATTTCATACCTGTTACAATTTTTTTTGGAGTAAAATTGAACATTCCATAACCGACCCAAAATATAATCATGATGCTTTGTACATTATTTAAAAATTTATCTGGTAGTCTCTGAATTAAGAAAAAAGCTGTCATGACACTGATGATCCTGACCGAGTATTTCCTATAAACAGCATTAATAATTAATAAAACAAACTGTAAATTTGCTCACTTTCAATTTTTGGGATGGCGGGGGAGGGGGGTGGATGGGTAGGGGTGAAAGGATAGGAAAATTCATAAGTTTCTAATGCTGAGCTTTTCAATTTTGGTGCAACAAAATATTTTTTATGAAAGTAGAACTTCATTCCATTGTTCGGCAGTGAATGCACATCTCCATTCACTTCATTAAAGAAATTGCACACAAAACAACAATTCCAGTTCGCCTTTTAATATGAGTAATTATTGAGTTATCACTAAGTTAATTAAATAAGCTTTGAAATTTAATAATATTAAAAAAAATAATTTCCCAGTATAAAAAGTTGGTATTGTCTCTTTATTTTGTCTGCACTTAGGAACAAGTTTATTGTGATAAATTGAAGTATGTAGTGGTTTGTGGACTGCCTGGCCAGTGGAGGGGACAGGAACTAGGGGGAAATGGGGAGGGAACCAGAACGAAATGGGGGGGGGGGGAGGGGGACAAGGAAAGAAGGGTACAGGAACCACCAGGAGTGGAGGGTGTGGGAATTTCAGATCCCCCCCCCCCCCCACCTGCCCCTTGCTTTGGCCAATTCATAAACAAAACTATAATGATATTCAAACCAATGAATTTATTAAGTTGAATGCAACTTTCCACTGTCACTTACAACAATGATTTGTACATAACCTGCGATCAGAATCTTTGACTTGACAAGACCTCATTGCAGGTTAATTTGTAGATAGATATATACGGTACTGCAATAAAAATAGTTGCTGCTTTTGCTTGCATTTTTTACAGATGAAATTCTTTGACGCGGTTAATATATATATTGTTCTGCCATCCCTTGCAATAACACGAAAACTCAGCTGAAGTTCAAAACCCAACTACATGTAATGATTGTTTTTCACTGCCGTCAATCGCAATTTATTACAACAACCAATGGATCCTGGAAAAAAAAGAACAATGGATCAAAATCCACCAATCACAACTGTACTGCTGTTTCCTGGGACGTCCACTAAGATGATTGACAGCAGCGACAAATGCAACCATTGAGCAGAGTTAGCGTATTATTGAATGGTGCAGTAAAATTTACATTTTTATAGATTAACCCATTGACTACTGGGCTTTTTCCAAAAAACGGCAATCTAACATCCCGGAGGGCTATTTCTGGCCATTATCTCAACAGTTTAATGTCAAACTGTCTAAAACTTAGTTTAAAACACGGCAACTAACATCCCCTTCTACGTATTAGCAACAAATTCAATATTTTTCTCGGGCATGCGCAGAAATCAAAATTTGGACATAGTTTTTGGGTTTGAAAAACTCACCTGACTTTAGGCTTTTCTTTTCCTTTTATTTTTTTTTGCCGTTCTTGCTCTCCTTTTTCTCTCCTTTTGTTTTGTGGTTTAGTTGGCCTTTCAGTCGCCTTCGTTCACGTTGAAAAAGTTTTAAATTAAACGTTGGGAAAAGGGAATTTTTTGACAAAGAGTGTCAATGGTAGTGAAGGTCGCGTTTTTGGGTGATTTTGGAGGAAAAAATCCAAGTTGTTTTGTGTGTATCTCTGGTCCAATTTAACGTTTCGTGCTCGTTTAGGCATGGTTTGTTAGACATTTTCCAACTCTATCCGTTGATTATCAAAGACATCCTCTGGCGTAAAAAGTGATGACGTCACAAGTGGTAGAAGTTCGTGGTCTCCTCTTGGCCGGTTATGGCCGGTATGGGCGTCAATGTGTTAAGAACTAAAACATTGATATTATATATTTTTAAATATATACTGCATGGTAGTAAAGTTTGATGCCTGTGAAAAACTTTTGGTTTTTAGTTTAAAATATTAAATAGTCATTTCAGAAAATGTGAGGCTTTCCTATTGTAAGCATTCAAAATTAAATCCATTTCACTACTCAATGACTGCAGCAGGTTGGCCTTGTCCAATGAATTTTGTGTGACTCGCTTTTGCCACAAGTTTGCCATCTTTGTTTAGAAGTTCAGCAGCGGTGAACACCAACGTCCGACCCATCTTAATAACTTCGGCATTTATGGTTATTTCCTCTCCTACAGCGGCAGGTCGTAAGTAGCTGTAGGTTAATCAAAATGAAAAAAAATCACGTTTGGTTTAATATACAAATGGAGGAAACTTATCATGCAAAATCCCTTTCTGCACATCAAGAAATATACATGGCTTGGAACCTGTGGCAGTTTTTACATAATTAGTCAGGGTTTACTACGGCTTGAGGGTTTATAACAAAAGGAACCTTCAGATTGAAGTACAAGTATGACTTTATCAAAAGTGTGCACATTCAAGATCATGTGCCAGGCCAATCTTGTTCCCAGAACCTTAGACTGTGAGCAGTCGATATTTTTACCTCGGATCCTTGGCGCGAGCAGAAATATAATAATTATGTAAGTTAGGTGTGAAACACAAGGAGGGATTGGGAAGAGGGAGGAAACCTTTCAGTTTCTCTTCTCTGCGCCCATGCAGCTCGCCGCTCAATCGGCACATCTCACGCCCCAGAAAGATTAGGAAAAGAAAGACCGCTCGCAATCTACCAGAACCTCTGCTCTCTGTTGATCAGTAACCGGGAGGAGTGAGGGTCCTAGAAACGAGACTGGTTTAAATGTACATGTAGAAAGTTATCCTCTTACTCATTTTCTTCCCTGAAGACTTACCTTATGCTCATATCAACACTGACACCTGGCAAATGTGGTGGCTTGGTATAAACCACAGCAGTAGTTAACATGTCGACCAAGGTTGCTGTCATTCCACCGTGGAGGTTACCCATTCCATTCTGATGACTTTCATCCACTTTCATTTTAAATGAAGCTTTGCCTTCTACCATTGAAAGGAGCTCAATCTATAAAAGATAATTATTATTATGAATAGTAAATGATAATAAATTACAACAGTTCTGAAGTGCTAAGTAAAAAAGTTGGGAGGATTATTATATTAAAGAGTGAAAGAGGATGTTTATAAAATAAATATCAACTAGTCAGCATACGTCATCAACCTCATTAATGTCATACTACAAAATCTAGCGCCTTCGCACGCATTGCGGACCTATGATGCATCTTTGCACGCATTACGGACCTATGATGCTAGATAATACATTCTGTGGCAACAGGTGATGAAAAACTTGATCTGTACACAAAAAAGAATTCTCAAAAACTGTTACAAATGGGGATTTAATTTTGCATTTAAAAAACTCTCTGGGTGACCGGTGACCCATGCCCAGGGGATGGACTTTGGTCTTTGGACTTGCATGTACCAGCTGAGAAAAGTATGCCCTGAGAAAAGGGCCTTTGAGAACCGTTTCCTCTTCAAATTATCATTCAATTTATTGGACGATTCTAATAACTTCAGTTGATTACTATTAATAATTATTATAATATTATTTTTTTTGTTTACACGCTAAGCTCCTTTGGGAGGAGGTGTGGGGATAGAATTATTGGAACAGGTACAAAGCTGGAATAGAAATGCATATAAATACTCCAAGAAATTAATGAGATGAATTTACCTTATTCGCTAGCCGGTCAAATCCTTTCGCTGTGACTGAAGCCATCAAAAATTGCCGAACTTTCTGCAATACTGCCGCCATCTTAAACTAGCTCGTACTCAGAGTCCTCAGTCTTCTTGGCGAGCGGTTGATCGCAAACCGAAAGTTACGTAATGTAACAGTCATATAGTGGCACAATCTCGTACCCAGAGTCCACGGTCTCCTCGGTCAGCGGGTCGTCGCCAGGTGAAACTCTGGGGGAATGGAATTAATGTCGAATTTTTTGATTGGCTGTTTGTATAACAATGAAAGAGAATGGAAGTGATCGCAAAGCATTATTTTGTCATGTTTTCAAGATGGCGGCTGTTTGGTGGCAAGATGCGCGTATTTTCAACGCCAATTATGTGTTCGCCTTAGCCATTTTAAAACATATTTGCCGGTCAACATAAAGGAAATCAACCTGAAAGTGATATTCTATATTCTGGAGGTAAATTGTTTTAGTTCTCAAGTTGTATTTTTATAAAGAAATCAATCGCTATATTGACGCCATTTGCCATACAGTCTGCAAAGTGTACGTCAGAAATGGCAAGTTTGTAGGAAATTGTGTAGTGGAATTTGCCTGAAATTTCGGCCAATTGCTCGTCGAATGTGCATGAATCTGCTAGACAGTGCTCAAAGTTCGGTGTCAAATACGCGTGGCACTTACTCGTTTACTAATCGTGTCAGGAGACATAGCAAAGGAAACGTACTTGGGTGGAATTTCACTAAATAAATATTTATAACTTTTTGTGCTATGGTGATTTATTGTGTGACATATATACAGAGCTAATCTAAATTTCCATAATTTAAAATCTTCCATAGGCCATCCCCATAAAATGTTTTGTTTCCCATCGTCCGACCAAAACATTTTATGGGGATGGCCATAGTGGATGAATGGAAGTTTTAGAAATTAAATAAGTTTGAAGGCTTCCTGCCTTTCAGTCCTTGAAGTCAACTCATTACATGCATACATATTTATTTATTCAACGTGCAAATACCAAATATAAATAAAAAACAACGCACTGAAAAATATATAGGAAAAAAACAATACGATACAAGAAAAATATACTAAACAGTACACATACAGCGTATCTATAAAAAAAAGGAAGTAACTGTATATAAGTTATTTACTACATATTATATATGATTAAAATCTAGTTTTGAACAACATGGAGTAATTTATCTACTTCCGAGAAGCGTAACCATTGACTCTAAAACCAGAGAATTCCAGTATAAATTTTTAAATATAATATTGTTTACACTAATAAAGCACTTTACAAAATGGGTATTGTAACCTCATCTACATGCACTTTTTTGTGGAAAGTCTGACGAATCCCTCGAGCATCTATTTATTTACTGCGAAACTACTTGCAGCTTTTGGCTTTCAGTAACGAAGTGGCTGAAAGATTATTTTATTAACCTTCATAATTTAAATGCTTCTAATATAACATTTGGGGTTTTTCGGAAGGATTTCCTACTATTAAATCATATTATCATCCTTTGTAAGCAAGTGATCTATCAATGCCGATGTCTCAACATAAAACCATCCCTTTCGTTGCTTAAAGCCAGGATTAAATTTACTTACAAATTAGAGTTTTTAATAGCCAAGGAGAATAAAACGTTAGAAATTCATAACAAAAAATGGAAAGAATTACTCAACTCCCTGTTGTGATTCCCAGGAGTGAACAAAGAATAAAAATTTATGGAAATCAAAGTAATGAGAAATTATGTTCTTAATAAAACGTCCGTTGTGTTCTTGGACAAGACACTTGACTGTCACAGTGCTCTCTCTCTCTCCACCCACGATCAGTGTATTAATGGGCACCCTGAGAAACATAATGGGTGGGTGGTGGGTACCTGCAAAGGACTAACATCCCATCCAGAGGAGTAGTGATACTCCTAGTCGCTGCATGCTATATATATGGAAACATATATATGTGGTTTGTTCTAAAACAGCACTTCTCACAAGATATTAATATAATTGGATTTGACGATAGACTGTACATGACAAACTGCAACACAAATTTCTGTTCATATATGATTTATTTTCAAACAATGTAACCTCATGTTCACATTTTTTCATGGAAGTTTCTTGCCACACATGGCCAGGACTGCTTTTCTTTGTATTGTTCTTACATAATGGTTTGATTCAACTGGGTCTCCCAAGTTAGCCTCCATGATGGGAATTTTTCTGTTTACATCTCTAAAATAGAAACAACAAATAAGCAAATTAACATGGCTCATGCACCAGGATAACAATGCATTTATTTGCCCTCATATACCGGTATAATAATATACAGTAGCGATCCTAGCCTGATTGAACTATCAATTTATCAGGCAAGGCATTCCTCAGCAGTTAAAATATGAACTGATGTACAATGTAGCTCAATGTCAAAGAGTAGACTTAAGCTTAAATGGTCCCCAAGAAAGCAAAAAAAGGAGGTCATATGTCTCATTTCAGTGAGCTCACTCACAAGTCTGACAAGTTCTCATACAAAAAAATACACAGAAATACAATGCGATAAATTATAATTCTAAAGATTTTAGCTGATTTTATAAAATCGCTCTCCTTCCCCTTGACCTATCATAAAGGACAGTAAACTTAACGGAATCAGCGGCCATTTTTTTGCTTTCCCTATCGCCCTGTCACAATAAACATTTCGTCGTCGAGCTGTCTTCTTCGAAGAATCATTTGAATAATCCAAATTTCGTTTAAAAAGACGAATTGAATCCAATGTGCCTCCACACCAAACGAGTGAAGTTCTGACTCGAAGTCAAGAAAGCGAAGGCTTTGGGGTCGAGAATGTTGACTTCCGTTTTAGAGCTAAGCATGCGCACAACAACCGGAATACCAGATTTCTGGTGTAAAAATTCCATTCCCCAGAGTTTCACCTGGCGACGACCCGCTGACCGAGGAGACCGTGGACTCTGGGTACGAGATTGATAGTGGCACTGAAATACAAGATTTCCCATAACCTCCTGCGGTCCATAGTTCGTCCCAGTCTACATTGCGTGTTCTCGGCCTTTTTCGTGTAAACCAGGAATTGGACGGTCATTTTGTAGAACAAAGGTCTTTTTTGAAGCTTATAGTCCGTTCATTCGCCTTAGGAGAAGTAAGTTGCATTCTACTGTAGTTCTATATGCACATTTCGTGTTTATAGATGTTAGATTTATCTACTAAGCTTGCGTGAAAAACGTAACACGTGGCTGCAAGGCAGGGTTTTAAAATATCTCCTTTGTAAAGCGATCGATTATTTGTCTTTCTGATGTTAAAAATTTGGTGCTGCTTAACTCTGGCCTTTGACGTATTCCCCGGATAAAACAGTCGCTGATATTAATTTTATACTCAATACTCAAGCTTTTGTGGTGTTTTTGTTGACAACGTTGAGACTACATTTATATAATTTTTAGCTTTAGTAAAATTCTACTAGTAAATTTTAGCAAATGCAGTAATCTAATTGGCCGAACTACTCGTATACTATCAATGCATTAGTATACCGTATTTCTCATTTCTCCGAAGTTTCGGTATTTTTTCACAAGTCTCGTTTTGTTATGATTTTTACTAAAACAAGCTATAAGTAGATTATTCGCTCAAGATTTCTATGAATTGCGGTCGTTTCGCCTATGAACGCCTACGAACTGGTCGTTAGCAAAACAACTTGTAGGTGAAATGACCGGTTACCATTTCTATGGGTGATAGTTGATGCAGCCTGCGGCCTCATCAACTATCACGTCATAGAAATCTTGAGCGAATAATCTAAATTATTGTTAAATATAGTGATGTAAATTTTTTACGTACTAATTATTAGCATGTACTACTTATTTATATTCAAACTCGCATCTTCTGTAACATTTGCACTGAAGAAGGCAGAAGTTTCTGCCGAAATATGTCTGTAAAATTTAAAGTCGTTGTGCTGTATTTAAAAATTATTGTCAGTTTGTTACTGTCTAGACCTTTTGATAGTAATGTTTATAATAGATAACAGTCAAAATTTGCAGTGAATGTTTTAAAAGCTTAATAAACATATAAAATTATGTTCTTGTACTTACAAAATACGCTGCTGAGGAGTTAGCCTGAATTTCAGCCGTCTCCTCAATCGCATACTCCAGAGAAAATCAGTATGCGACAGGAGATGGCTGAAATTCAGGCTGCTGACCTGTTTTATTTTATTAATGGTTTAGTTTGCTTGATTTTCAGCCATGATCACCGATGTTCAGCTTGCAGCCTTTGCAAACATCCTGGGAGTGTCCCTGTTCCTTCTTGTTGTTCTCTACCACTTTGTAGCAGTCAATAATCCCAAGAGGAAAGAGGAATAATTTGGCTCACTTAATATTAACATGTAAGTTATTTATAGGTAGAATTAATCCGAAAGTAGAGTGGAATCTCGATTTCTTGAACCTTCAGGGGAAATGAAAATTGGTTTGAGAAATCAGGACTTCAAAATATCGATGGTGGCATCAAATTATGCTAAAGAACTGGGTCGAGTTTAAAGGAATTTTGAGTTATCGAGGGTTCAAGAAATTGGGGATAAAATTATAGTGTTTGAGTGACGCAAATCCAAGGGAATCCCATGTGTAAATTTACCTTAAAAGTAATGACTACCAATGATCCGATAATACCTCACTTTTTTTTAATTCTTTGCATTTTGTTCTTCAGTATTGATAAAATTAACTAACTAAGGGGATTGTGTGTGATGGGTTGTGTTGTAGATATTTTAAAATAATCCACGTCATTGTTTATTTTCTTCTTTAGGTACAGGAATTTAGCATGGTCTTTGTTGCCTCAAGACAAGAAGAAACCAAGTGTTTAGATGAACAAGATTTAGTAGAACGTAAAAACTGTTGATTCAGATTCCAACAAATGTTTTCTTCTGTGTAATGTTGCTTTTAAGACAATAAAAATATATTTGTAACACATCTTTCAAGGCTGTAATACTATATAGCCTAGTCTAAAATATTGTTTTGGGGTAGGGGGTATAGTATATAGAGGATATTACACGGCGGCGCGAAGATATTAATTTTATTTTCGAGTGGTGAAAACAATATTTTACGAACGAGCGCAGCGAGTGAGTAAAATATTGTTTTTAACACGAGAAAATAAAATTCATATCTTCAAGCCACCGTGTAATTTTCTTTTTATTATATAGACAAAAACCAAAAGTACAAACTTTATCGCGAACTCTTGCAGCTCGGTGGCTGGACTTTCCGAATTTCTCTCCTTTCGTCTTCACTTGCAAGGAACTCCTTGAATAATTTTAAGTCATATGAAGATTTCTTCTTCGTGTTAACATTTTCCTACTCCTCAGTGAACGATTTCATGTCGGATTCAGTGAATTCACGAATCTATCGCTCGCCATTTTTCAACCGGAGTTTGGCAGCTTTGCACAAAAAGCCATGCAAAAGTGGGAAATGACGTCATCGATATCCTCACTAGGGTCCCGGATGAAGTTTCGTATGAATTTTACGAGTGGTCTATTTTCCAGTAAAACACTTGTGTCTATATAATAAATAGTCTGTCAGGTATTTGAGATAAAGCATAATACTTTTCACCCTCAATTCAACTTATTTTGAAGGCATTTAAAGGGTTTTGTTTTGCTATCCCTTCCTTTTTAGAGCCACAAGCATCTTATGTATGATCGTACCCAGTGGCGGATCTAGGGGGAAACATTTTTCAGGACCCCACACTAATTTGAGGTCCGAAGGGCTGGAATAAATTTCCGGGCCCCACCTTATAAACAGGTCTGGATCCAGCCCCCAGAGGGCTGTTCCAATCTTTTATTTCTTGACTTTTCCTCTTCCAATGCTAGTCATAAATCATTTTCGGAGACTCAGGGGGCAGTTAGTGAGGTCGTGGGAAAGTCGAAAATATGGAGGGGGGAAATTGGCAAAGAAAAGTAGGATTTCGACTTTACTTCGCCCCCACTGAGAAATGATCATAAACTTTGGTGGCCTGGAATTTTTTTTTTTTACCCAATTCCACTCAACCAATTTTTTTTTTCTATGGGAGAAATACAATTTGGAATAATAAATGGGAAATCTAAGAAATGAAAATGGAAAGGAAATATTTTTGTGTCAGGGGTAGACTGGGAACGAACCACGTGAGACATGTGATGGACATGCGTAAATCCAATGGCGCATTTCCAGAAGATTTGAAAACGACAAATTTTCACGGTCTGATCTGTGAAACGTTCATCCCGGAATTATCGTTTATAAATCGTTTTATTTGGAGTTGAACACTGAGGTTTGTTGTTTCTTGGAACTGTTTTAAGATGGCAGACTTGGACGCAAACGCTGTGGCACTGAATTTACAAAATACGTTATCGCCAGAGGCAAACGTTCGGAAACAAGGTAGGCTTCGGTAGTGCTACGTTCAACTTTGTAGTTTATTCCCTTTGGCTGTTTAACGTAAGAAATCATCAACTTACACTATAGTCTGTAATCTTATTTCATACGTTTCCTTACTGCGACAGGAGCGAATTTAGGTGCGAGCTTACTTATATATATTTAGACTAAAGTACAAACATTGAACTATTAAAGTTGTACAATTTTATGAAGTCATGTGAATGTACTGGAATCAAGCAGGAATCTGCGTAGGCTCGCGTTGACTAAGATCATGCACGTGGTTAGAACGAAATAGCAGTTGATGTTGAAAGGTTGTTTCCCTTGATTAACCTCTAGAATTACAATGTAAATGTTGATCATACGATCGAAGTGAAAAATTTTGAATGAATGAAAATGTTGACTTTGATCTCTTTTTTTTTCTTTCTTTTTTTCTGGGGGTAATTTTGAACGGTCTTGTCAGTTATTTATAGATGTTATTGAACTAGCTTGTTTGGTCCGTATAATGGGAAAATATTGGTTGAGTTCTTTTTTTGCAAGTTTAAGGACCGAGCCGAAGACGAGGTCCTTGCAAAAAAAGAACGAGACCAATATTTTCCCATTATACGGACCGAACAAGGTACTTCAATCAAGTTTTTATTAGCCGAAGGCGAGGTCCATAAACTTGCAAAAAAAGAACGAGACCAATATTTCCCAATACGGACCGAACAAGCTCAATAAACAAGTTCAATAAAGTTTTTATTATAATGGCTTTTTTAAAAATTTGCTGTTAAATTCTCGGCTAACTTTGCGAAAAGTTTAACCAAAATTGTCCGCCAGACATGTGGAAAAATGTTTCTACTAATAGAAAACAGTTTTATTTTGTTCAATGTTTCATAAAAGGAATTAGGCGAAATGAGTTCGTGAGCGGTCCATCTTAGCGGTCCGTATTGCAAAATTCGGACCGCTCAGGGAACCAATCAGAATGCTCCTTTTCATCGTGGACCAGTTTGCCATATAATAAAGCAGTATATCTACTTGTCTGGAATGTCAGCATCAAGTTCTCCAGCAGCCAAACAACCTACAAGACAAATTGTGATAAGTAATCCAAAATTATTTGTGACACAGCCGGTTGCCGGCTACTAATAATGACAGCCCTGCTGACTACTGGTAAACTTGCAAGCTGATTGGCTACATATATTTAACAATAATATTATTAGATGGCAAGCTTGGGGTTTCTATTGACTAACAAAAGTCAATAGAAACCGAGAGCGAGCAGTCTAATTTTTTTAGCATAACCCCAAGACCGATCTATTCAACAAAACAGTTCAGTGAAAGTGTTTTATTTCTAGTTTTGGTTTGTGATTTTTGCAATTTTACTTGGCGTGCGCTTCCAGGGCAGTCTGTCGAAAATTAGACTGCCCTTGCGTAGCCAATCAGATTGTGAGTTTCCCTTATAGTCGGTCACTGGGTTATGCTGATGATTATTAGCAAAACCCACTGACTGACTATCAGGTAAACACACAATCTGATTGGCTACACAGTCTAATTATCGGAAGACAGCACGGCTCGCTCTCAGTTTCTATCGACTTCGATAGTTGACTTAGGGCTTAATTCGCCCTCGCCAACTATCAGCTGATAGAAACCTTGGGCTTGCCGTCTATTTTATTGTTAAATAGTCAGCCATATATATAAATATATATAGGTACCCCCCCTGGGTATGACAATCACCCCTGTCACTTTTATATGGGAGTCCCCCCCAACCTGGGGATATGGTGCATGTGTACATGTAGGGAAACATTGGTCAGAAGATGTCTAAATTACTCCCATATACTAATAACTCCATGATAACAGTACACACAGTGGAGGAGTCCAATTTGAACCTGGGACGACTGGAGTTCAAGTCTAGTGGCTCTAACCACTCAGCCCATCACTCCCTCTCCTCCTTGAATCTGTTCATTGATCTTTTATATTTTTGGTTTGGATCACTACAGCTGAGAAATTTCTTGAATCAGTGGAAGGAAAGGCAAAGTACAATGTTCTGCTACTGAACATAGTGGACAATGCTGCTGCAGATGGATTGATCAGAGTTGCTGCCGCTATCTCATTCAAGAACTGTGTAAAACGAAACTGGAGAATTGTGAGTTCAATTACAGTGCGACTACTCAAAGCGGGCCAGTTTGAAGAAATGTAACCAATCAAAACGAGTGGTCCGCACTTTTGTTGGTGTCAAATTTTGTTGTAGAACTATTGTCTGTATGCTTCAACATGATTGGTCAGTTTACGAAAAAGGTCGCCATCCTTTGTTCTCAATTAGCGTTTTGATTCGTTACTTTTTGAGTAGTCACACTGTAAATAGCTGGTTGTGTTAGCAAAAAAAACCCAGTACAGTTTATTTTCAGTTAATAGAACCTCTCATTTGCTTAATTGTTAGATTCCTGATGAGCCAAACAAGATCAGTGAAAGTGATAGAGAAACAAGTATGTTATATAGTAATAAAATGTGACCTCATGCGAAAACGTACACTAACGGCTTTCTGTTTTAAATGGAATTCTGTTCACTAGCTGTTCAGAAAAAATTTGCATCCATTCAAACAGCTTGGGTCATCCATTCAAAAAAAAAATCCATCCGTTCGAACGGCTTGGGTCATCTGTTCGGAAAAATTCTCCATCCATTCGAACAGCAAAGTGTCATCCGTTCGGAGAAGGAAGGAGGAAGCTGAGGAAGAGCCCGTCACTGTTCTACAGAATGTAATGTTTCTGTTATATACAATTAACATTTTAGTATATAGATCAAGTGCCTGAGTTAGTTTGTTTCTTGATCATGAATCATTTCAATGGCAACATGTTAGATCAATAACAATAGTAAAGTAGTTGTAACTAATATTTTTTATATTTTCCTTTGATTTTGTAGTTAAAGGAGAGATTGTTGATTTGATGCTTAGGAGTCCAGAAAAATTACAGAAGCAGGTAAAGGGAATTTTTAACTTGGCTCAGTTGTACACTCTGTTGTAATATTGATCAGGTTAGGTTTTTGTTGATGTTGACTTTTTTATTCAGCTAAGTGATGCTGTCAGTGTGATCGGCCGAGAAGATTTTCCTGATAAGTGGACAAACCTGTTGCCGGTAGGTACATTGAAATACAGTCGAACCTTCACTAACGGCCACCTCTCTATAGCAGCCACCTCTCCACAACGGCCAGAATTTTTCGTCCCAATCATACATCTATCCATACTTATTGCTCTTATTTAAACCTCCCTGCAATGGCCACCTCTCTACAATGGCCATTTAATTCTGCCCCAGGGTGGCCGTTATAGAGAGATTCAACTGTACAAAACATTGAAAGTTTAATTGATGAGGTAAATGGCTGGATTGAGGGGCAACAAATCATTATTTCTTAAAATAAGTTTGCCAGTACTGAACAGCACAATACTGATGCAGAAACAGGCAGTAAATCACGAAAGTTAACATTTTGTAATAATAAATTATGAATTTCTTTCTTCTTGTTCCTGTGATTTATAGGAACTTGTAACCAAGTTTGGCAGTGGAGATTTTCACATAATCAATGGAGTTCTACAGACAGCCCACTCATTATTTAAAAGGTTGGTATCCTGTGCGATTTAAGACGATACAGTAATTACAGTTGAATCCCACTATCTCGAACACTCAAGGGGAACAAAAAACAGTTTGAGATAACCGATAGTAAATGATTGAAAAACAAGGGCAAGGGGAATGGGTTTGAGTTCGAGATAGCGGGGTGTTCGAGATAACCAAGTTCAAGATAGCGAGATTCAACTGTATTGCATAGTGTCACAGGAGTAAAATTGAAAAGAAAAGCTTTTTTTCATTCAAAGTGGATTTGTCCTCACTGGTACAAATCACTACATCTGACACATTGTTTAAAATTATTGTAGATATCGTCATGAATTCAAGTCTCAGGAACTGTGGACTGAGATCAAGTTTGTGCTGGAGAGGTTTGCAGAGCCACTCACAAATCTGTTTGAAGTAAGTACGGCAATGAATAGTTGCTTGTTCCATTCCGTCTTTTTGTTATGTGCACTGAGGGATTAGTCAATCAAAAAGTGCATGAAAAGTGACGACATCACAAGTGGTACAAGTCCATGGTCTTTTCTTGGCCGGTTATGGCCGGTTTAGGTGTCAATGGGTTAGCTGGAACTGATAAGCTTCCAAGCAATGTGTAGACTTCATTACCCAGCTCTAAAAATTTAGAATTTAGACTGGAAATGGCGTCATCTAAGCACCATCATTGACCTCTCTACATGATCTGCAAGTGAGATTGACAGTGTTTACTGACTTTGTAATTTTGTTGCACTGACTTGCTCTTTCATACCCCATATTTTCTCTCATTGGTAACTTTATAGTCAGATAGTGGCTTTCAAAAATTTATGTTCAAACCCATTGCTTGCACTGATCACTAGGTAGGATGGGACGTTTTTGCATGGCATTTTTCTAAAAAAAAGTTCCCCATTCTGAAACTTTCTGTCTGAGTACATGTAGTGTATTACATGTAACTGAACATGATTTTGTTTTTCAGGCCATTATGGAAGAAGCCAACAGGTGTGGCAGTGACCTGGCTAAACTAAAAGACATTCTCAGCTCCATCTTACTCATCTGTAAAGTGTTCTACAGTTTGAACTTCCAGGTGATTATTTTCAAGCTAATAATCCTATGCAGTGTGGAGTCACAATAATAAGTTTTTACCCATTCATTCCCAAGCTTGAAATTAATTATTGTTAGAACTTTCTGATACATGTAACAGGGCTGCAAATAACAGTCGGTCATCGGACAATGGCTGACCAAAATTTGCCAATGTCCGATGAAATCCCAACTGTGGTCGGACATAATGTCCGGACAATTTTGTTGGCCTTCCAACGCAAATGCACATGTAGTTTACTCTGCGATGACAACATGTTAAATTAGCAGGTTCGCTTATCAAGCAGTAATGTACCGGTAGTACTGTAATATGACGTCCGACCTCATTTTTGTTTTGTCCGACCAAAATGGTGACTAAGTCGGACATGTGTCCTTTTAAGAAAAAAAAAATATTTGCAGCCTTGTGTAATCTGGTGGAACATCAAGACAGTATAGTTTATGATGTATAGTTTAAAAAACTCAGCAGCAATGTTTATATCATTCAGGAGGACATGAGACGAAGGCTTCAAA
This sequence comes from Desmophyllum pertusum, assembly GCA_029204205.1. NCBI lineage: Eukaryota > Metazoa > Cnidaria > Anthozoa > Scleractinia > Caryophylliidae > Desmophyllum > Desmophyllum pertusum. The sequence continues at coordinate 814,695 of MU826829.1, read as the reverse complement.
AACTACCCGCTATTCAGTCTGATCCTCATTTTGAAATTTTGTTTTTTTTAGACAAGAAAATTGAGCTAAAAGTTCAGCCGTATCTTTATCAAATATTCATTTATTTTGTATTTCGTTTATTGTTAAGGATACTTCCACCCTTTGAGAGTGAAAAAAATCAATTTTATTTTTATTTGACTAGATTGAAGTTAAGTATTTTTCCTAACATTTACAGAAATTGTTTTTTAAAAATCTTGAAAAGCGCGCGAGTTATTTCGGAAAAGGTATTTTCAAATAAAAATTAATAATTCACAAAGGTGTCATAATCTCTCAAATGCGTGGACTCCCCTGGGTAATTTTCGCGGCAAAGGGCTTCACGCCGGAACTCGTATTTCACTCGCATTTTGAATTTTCACGTGGAATTAGTTGTCCCGCGCCGGGAATGTTTACATGCGATGAAAAAGTCTAAAAACGAAAGAAGTCCTTGGGTAAAAGTCAAGAAAAAAACAGGACCGAAGAAGAAAGCTGAAAAAGCTTTCGCTGAAGAAAGTAAACAAGAACTAGCGGAAAGCGACAAAGGATCTTGGTTCGGCCAAGATCCTTCAAGCTGTCCAAGCTTGACATCGAATGAAAAATTATCGGAGCGGCCTTCTGGAGCGAGTAGCTTAAAAATAAAAGCTATCGAAAGCACATTGAAGTTCCAAAGACTATATGTCGGAATCGGACATAAGCTTATCCGATGAAGAAGAAGAATCAGAAGCGAGCGAAGCCACCAAGTATACTGGAGCATTGTTGACATTAACTTCGGCAGATTCGCCGGTCGATTCGTCTTTCTTCTGACTGTTCTTGCCACGTTTTTCCCCAGTGTTTTTACCTTCCCCATTTCGCAGATCGATCTTTCACTTGAACGTGCCGCAGAGAGAAAGCAAACGTGACGGCATTTGCGATACTTTTCCCGGGAAATTCTGTTCCATTGTAGTTGACGCCACGGGATCCTGTTTCTTGATTGGCTCGCGGTGTCATGAGGCGATATAATCTCCTGTGGAGACGCGGTTTGTCTACGAATCTTTATGAGCTGAAATCTCGCATTTGATTTTGGGAAGAATATATCGACTTTGACCGAATTTATAGGGTATGTAGATTTAACGGATTTTCGTCAAATTTGGCCAAAACATTACACGGGTAATGACGAGCAAAACGGTGTCAGGAAATTTTGATATTTCAAATATGTTTTCCGTGGCGACCATTTACGCAACAACCTCGTAGATTTTTAGCCACTCCAACTTTGGACAAGGATATCTAAGTAACCAATCAGAATTTCTAAAAAGCCTGACACGATTTTGTTGATTGATGCCTTGTGAATAACACTGTACAGGTATTTCGCTAATGCGGCGGCATTCGATACCCGATAAATTCAATCGCACAACACTCGTACGTTTGAGGTTCTACCGGCTCCTGACACTTCGTAAAGAAAAATGTCGCTTAAATTATATTTTTCTCGAAAACTACAGTTATTAAGCTTTCTATTGACATATAGTTTGGTAACGTTCTCTTGAAACTGGCGCGTGTACGAATTTTTTTCCGAAGGACACCCGCGAAGGGTGGAAGTATCCTTAATAACTTTTTTAATATTAAGTAATATTGAATTTTTTATTTTATGTCTGCAAATTTCAGATTATTATTGTTTGTTTGAATGTTGCAGGACTTGCCTGAGCACTTTGAGGAAAACATGGATAAATGGATGAAAAACTTTCTCATTCTTCTCACAACCAACAGCAAGCAACTACAGCTAGAGGTCCTTTTCTATTCTTTGTTCAACTGTCTGTCTGACATTTGTTTCTCATCAAGCTTTGAACTGTATTAATTTTAATAAAATATTAATTAAAAAATAATTTATTATTAATTTTCAAGGATACTGAGGAACAGGACCTTTAGATCTTATCAAGTCACAAATCTGTGATAATGTAGCGCTGTACGCACAGAAATATGATGAAGAGTTTGAGGTAAAGTTATATTAATAATAGTTATTTTTAACTGTAGCCAATTTTATTTTCATGTCTGAACAGACAACTGTCAGTTTTTTCGCCCTGGCCGTGCGCCATACACTTTACTATTTAATTGTTATTGATTATCTAAAACTTTCAATGATTTATTTCAGAACTACCTCCCAAAGTTTGTGGAAGCTATTTGGCAACTCCTGGTCTCAACAGAAAAACTAGCAAAACATGACATTGTAAGTGTGGCTGAATCACAGTATTTATTGATTATTTATTATAATAAGAGGATGTTTGTCTTTTTGGCAGAAAAAACCTTGGTCTATTAATTAATGGCACCTAATACATGTATCGGTAGGTGTGTTTTTCATCTACGGGATAAGACAAATGATTTCATGTTATTGGTTTGGTTGACAGGTTGTGAGTAACGCCATTGGGTTCCTTGCCTCGGCGTCAGAGAGAAACCATTATAAATACCTGTTTGAAAAACAAGAAACTTTAAAAAGTATCTGCGAGAATGTTGTCGTTCCAAACATAGAGTTTAGAGGTAAGGTTTTTTTTCAAGCTTATACTGCCTTTAAGTTATTCATTATTTCATTGTAATAATTATTGTTGTTGATGTCCTAGCCGCCTTACTATTTTTCGAGAGAAAGATGATCTGTCTTCCTTGCATGCAATTTCCTCTAGTTGCTTTTTGTATGACTATCAACTAATTAAATAGACAAGTATGGATTGAGCTTTTATCACAAGATGTTGTAAAATCAAATAAACACAATGTTATAACAGTCATGGATGAAACTCTGTTTCCTACAAGAATATATAACTAAAGGGTTGATGTGAATGGACTTACACGTTTAGTTGTAACATGTACATTTTCTAATTTCAGAGGAAGATGAAGAAGTATTTGAGGACAATCCAGATGAGTATATCAGAAGAGACATTGAGGGTTCAGGTACAAATAATAATTTTTTAACTGATTGAAGTATATGTAACACAAAACCTGGGAACATTTCACTGAACTCAAGCTTACTGTATATAATTGAATCAAATTGAAAACGGCAACAATTAAACTTTTACTTATAAAGGCCTAGAATAAAAGACAAAGCTTACAATTTTGAATGTTTTTAACAGATGTGGACACTCGGCGTCGTGCAGCCTCTGACCTTGTGCGTGGATTGTGTAAATTCCACGAGCAGCGAGTCATAGAAATCTTCTCTCACCATGTAGTGGCTATGCTTCAGGTAACTTCAGAAATGTTTTAGTCCTGAGCTCGAAAATTTAATTATTCTTACTGATTGTCAGACATTCTTTTATAATAAAAAAAGAAAAAAGAGTGCCAGTGATCACCCAGCGGTCAGCAGTATCGGGCATGCACACACGTGCTAGGATTCCATGCTCAGACATGTTTATCTTTCAAGAGCACATAGCACTTGTTGTTTTGCCTGTTGGCGGTTTTGGAGGTTTCCTGTACGTTGAGACTTCAGCATTTCTCTTCCTCCTTTCTCTACTCCGTTTTCTACTGCCTTGTCAGTGTGACGGGTGCTTGTTTCCCTTGGCATGGGGGCTCATGGCTGGGTTGCCCGGAATGCATAGAACATATCTGTATACATGATATACATTTAATAACTCTGAAGGTGGTCCTTTCGATTTAGACACTGCAGTTGTTCAGTTCACAAACTTTTTGTTGGACTTGTTGAGATTCATCTTCCTGACATTTGTTTTGTTTTCTTATTCAGCAATATCAGGCAAACAGTGAGAAGAACTGGAAAGCTAAAGATGCTGCAATTTCCTTGTTACATCACTGGCATGCAAGAAACAAACTGCTAAGGTACTGTACGATCAACGTTTAGAATGTCGAGTGTAACATTCATCTCATCATCATTGCCGTCATCATCACTTCTCTTCACGTCAGTAGGTGCATAAGGCTGCCTGTGTGACATTCAATGTGCTATATATTTTACCAGCATTCAGTGGTAAAATTACATGAGCAATGTTACCACCTATAGCTTGATTCACTTTAAAAAAAAAACACACACACACACACAACAACAACACTGGCTGCTGCCGGCACATATAAACTTCCTCAACAAATCTGAATAAGGTCATACACATAGGTCAACCAAAACTAATGCTTTACCTGTAGGTAAGTAACAATAGGAAATGTGCTTCATTGACTCGGAGGTATTAATTTTTTTCTTCAACTAAAAATTTTGAATTGAAATCTTTTCCCCTCAGCATGGAACAACACAAGCCAGTGAACTTGTTAATTTGCACAGCTTTTTCACGGAGAACATTTTGCCAGAACTGCAGATAAAAAATGGTAAGTATCAGTCATATCTGCTCCAGCAAGCATTCTGTCTTGTGACTCAATTTTTGCAGCTTATAAGGCCAAACAATTCATCTCAGATGTTTTTATTAGATTAATTATTGATTCCTTTTTTTGTCTCCAGTTGATGACCATCCAGTGTTTAAAGGCTGATTCCATTAAATATGTTATCATCTTTAGAAACATGGTAAGTTCTTAGTAGAATAGCTGCATCTTGACTTCCCATGTTTTGGTACTAGCTACAGTGAAGATGACGCTACCGTTGCCACTCACAAAGTTTTTGATTAATTTTTGACATCTTTTTGACAACTTTCAGATGGGTTCCGTTTGATTTGACCAATCAAAATCCAAGGAGTGTTGGAGGCGGAGTCGTGAAATTTGAATGGTTTTAGTTTCTAACTTTCTAATCTAGTTAAAATGTGGTGCCACTGAAACGGAACCCATCAAAGTTGTCATAAAGATGTCAAAAATCAATCAAAAACTTTGTCGAGTGGCAATGGTAGCGTCATCTTCACTGTAAAGGTTTTTGTTATTTAACAACTATTTTGTTTTTGTCCCTTCTTTGCATCAGCTTTCCCGTGAAGTACTAGTGGCTTGTCTGCCGTTACTTGTCAAGCATCTGACAGCCAAGAGTCACGTTGTTCACAGTTATTCTGCAAACTGCCTGGAGAAACTATTCACCCTTAAGAGTCCTGGCGGAGGAGCTCCGTATGTGTTATTTGTTGTTTTCTCTTTAATTTCCTCTTTCCCATTATTCATTAGTAATATTGTAATACAATATATAGCTTGTTGTGTGAATGGTCAAACCCTAACTATTGGTACAAAGAAAAGCTTGTGGTCATGGAGAAAATACAGTCGAAACCCACGTATTGTAATACAGAGATAGATGATCTGAATATTTAATTAGACACAAGTGTTTTAAAAAACTGACCCATTCCTTTGTTTAGTTTGAAAAGTTTAGCATGTAACATGAAAATATATTTTTAAAATCAGAACAAAATTTAAAGTGGCAGACTAGTTCATATACATGTGATTTACTTTGTTGCTTACACAGAATTAGCAAGACAGAGGTGCAGCCATTCCTAGAGGAGATGTTAATCAACCTCTTTAACTTGTTGCAAGTTCCTGGTTCAGAGGAGAATGAATATGTTTATGAAAGGTGCTCTGACAAATTTAATAACATTTACTGCAGAATTTACCGGCATTTCTACAAGCCTGTACAGATTGATCTGTTTGAGTTGTCTATAATGGGGTGATCTTTTATTTCATTAGGCTAAGGGGTGGACCATTTTACTTCTGACTGGGTGGGAGTGGGGGGGGGGGCGGCGGCGGTGATTTGGTATACGTGTGAATTTTTTTCAAACCCTTTCATGCACAAGTGGGGCATGTGTGTGCATGAGATTTTTTTCTCCATTTGCAGAATTTTTTTTTGGCTCACTGAACGCGTGTGAATTTTTTTTCGGCAGTAGTTGTGTACACAATTTTTTTCTTGTACAAGAGTATGCTTGCAAGATATTTTTTTTCATTTTTCATTTCATTTTTTCAATGGGTTTCATTTTCATTTTATTTTTTTCAAGTTAGTAATATTTTATTAATCCATGTATTACTTTGCAGCGATTATGAGGTCATTCTCCTTGCTTCAGGAAGCCATGTTACCGTATGTCGGAGTGTTGATAACTAACCTGGCAGCTAAACTGATACTCGTCAGCAAGGTAAAGGCATTTTGTAATCTGTTTAATTAAAGATAATCCCCTCTGTAGATCTTGAATTGAATCTTGTATCTCCTGATTGCAGAACCCCAGTAAACCACAGTTTAACCATTATCTGTTTGAGGCCATCTGTTGTGCTATCAGGTATGTTATTAATTTTAATGAGACGTTAAAGTTTTGAGGAGCAATACAGTTCACATCTATTGCACTTGTGCAAGTGCTGTTTCATATTATAGGAACTAAACACCAAGATCCGGACAGACAAAAAAAACAGACTAGATACATGTGTTCCTCTATGTAGTAACAGTAAATTCTCTTGATTCTGAAGATGTCTTTCAAGTGGTCGAAATGTCAGTCACCAACAACAGTACTGTTTCTTTTCAAGACTACCCTCACCCAGACAGGAAATGAATTCCCACATGGACTTAATGACCCCCCTCCCCCCTGGGTGCTTTTGTAGAATGGGGGGGGAGGGGGGTCACTAAGTCCATGTGGGGATTCATTTTCCCACCCAGACAATCTGACACACATCTAGTCCAGTTCTGGCCTTCTCTCTGTCACGCAACGCTACGCTCTCGGTCTCTCTACTGAGAGCGTAGCATTGCGTGACAGAGAGAGGGCCAGAACTGGACTAACACACATCACGATCTACCTATACTCTATTTAAGTTATATTTCTGGTTCTCTTTGTTCTTATCAGAGCAATATGCAAAACAGATGCCTCGGCAGTTTTAGGATTTGAGACAACACTCTTTCCCGTTATTCAGGAGATTCTTTCAAATGATGTGACAGGTTTGTAGTTACTTACTTACAGGGCTTATAGAGTTGGGAAACTGTCAACAGTATAAAAAAAATATATGATATAATTTTCTGTAAAAAGTTGAGAATTTGTCCAGGCTGCAAGAAGTTCCCAATTATTCATTGTCAGCTGGCCAAAATTTATGTGCCCCTTGCTATGCTAGAATATATTTTTTCTGGGGAAAAAAAATTGTTTGAAAAGGTCTTGGAACTAAAATTTGTATGCACCCTCACCCCTGATAACATCTTTGTAGGCTGCAGTAATCACATAGTTTGTCAGGTTTAACATGTAAGATGGTGAAATGTGGGCTCTCTATTGGAACAGTGGTTAAAAGTGTTAAAGTTAAACTTTAAAGTTTGTTAATATTGGAGTTACATGTACAGCTCCTCAGCTATTTTCTCCACCCTGTCATGGTGTTGAGGTCTTCTTTCTAATGTGATGCCATGTTATTTTGTTACAGAGTTCCTGCCATATGTTTTTCCAAGTGTTGTCACTGTTGCTGGAAATTCGACAAGATGAAATCCCTGCGCCATACATGGAGCTGTTCCCACTACTTCTCGCTCCAGTCCTCTGGGAAAGAAATGGTATTACCACTGTCACAAGTGTTTGGAATTTTTTAAGGCTAATAACAATGCATACTTTAATATGAGAGTATGATCAGAGAGTGGCATTCAAGACATATGAAGCACAGAGTGAATTTTGCAATTGACTATTGTAAATATTAAATACACTAATTCTGGTCCACTGGCTCTTATTTTCAGGAAACATTCCTCCCTTGGTCCGTTTGCTTCAAGCTTACATTGAAAAGGGAAGCAAACGTATAATTGAAACAAAGAAAGAGGTAAGAATTATTCTGTCAAGATAACAAAATAAAATATTGGATTAAAGAAATTCACGAGACTCTTATTGTACTCAAATTCTAACTTGAGCTTTCTGAAGATTTCAAGATATTATTTCTAAAACTCCCATACTCGAGAGACTTGGACAGTTTTAGCAAGACATGTACCATACATACCCCAGAGGGAAAGTGCAAACGTGGCCCCCTGAATAACATGGCGCTGCGGCTGAACAGTAGAAGGGGAACTGAAGGAACTCCAACTGAAACTGGGGCCAAGCTGCCTTAAAAGCTAAAAACCGTCCTGAGTGGAAAGAACTTGAATAAAGGATCATTACCATACACTGAGCCCTATAATAATTCATTATAATATTATTGTACAGTAAAAAGAAAGTGATTGTGTCATAATTTATAATATTGTTTGTTTTATTTATTGTTAAAACAGATGGGACTGCTTGGTGTATTTCAAAAGCTGATAGCCTCAAAGAGTAATGACCATGAAGGATTCCTACCTGATGGGTAGCATGGTGGAACACTTTGAACCGTAAGTTTATCAATATTTTAAATTTATCATTAATTTTATGATGTTTAACAGTCCATCATGTGATGTTACACTGTTTAATGACTTGTTCTGTTTTCTTATGTAGGTCTTCATTATCACCGCATATTAAGCCTGTGTTTGTCTTGCTGTTTTCAACGGTTGCACAGTTCAAAAACTACAAAATTTGTTAAAGGTAACAATATCCATTCTGAAGACTAATTTGTTTAGAAATTAAAAATTTCTACTGCAGTGAACTCTCTCTAAGCGGACACCACTGTAAGGCGGACACCTCCCTAAGGCGGACAGCTGTAGCTGGTCCCGAGGGTGACTCCGCTTTAGAGAGAGTTGACTGTATATCCAAAATGTTTTTGATCTTTATTTAAAAAAACTGCTTTGATCACTTTCTAAGTTCACAATAAATACTTTACTTTTATATCCTATCATAGGTTTGCTGGTGTTTTTTTTGCCTTTATGCTGCCAAGAATGGCGGTACTGCTCTGATGCAAACTATAGACTCCATTCAGCCAGGGTAAGACATGAATAAATTAGCATTATTTTAAATAACAAATAAGACGCCAAAGCCATGTATTATACTGTCCATAAAACATGACAGGAATTTGAAAACATGATTCGTAGTATAATACATGGTTTGGCTTTTTATCATCATGCTTTATACATGTATGTTTCAGATTTAACACGCACGCTCTGATAAATCAGAGCACACTCACAATCCAATCTATTATTATTATAAACTTCTAGCTAACAGAGATATTGAGTGGAAGACTTCTAAAGGTGCTGTGTCACCTATCGCATTCTATCAAGAAACCAACAGTGGAAAAACACTTACCAGAGCTATACGTACATGGGAGGGAGGGAGGGAAGACAAAATCATTTCCCCCCCCCCCCCCCCCCCCCCCCTCCCAACTTCTTCCCCGATACTTAAAATAGCTTTTGGTAATATGTTTATATTATACAAAACTGAAAATGTTTTGATTGACACATCTTATGGATTGTGATTTGAATTTCAATTTTTTTATTGTTCTTTTTTATCTGCAGACTATTTGGGAATTTTGTGGAAAAATTTTTAATCCCTGATGTACAGAAGGTAAAGTATAGTCACTGGAATAATGGGAATATGTTGAGACAGTGTTTCATCTGATTTCCAAACACAGAGAAACAAATTGAAAATACGATGCAAAGCGTTTTTTGATAAAGTTCGAGGTGTTTGGAAATCGGATGAAACACTGTTTTGAACATTTGATATATCATCCAATTGAAACAAAAACTAAGGAGTACAAACAGGCAACAACAAAACAACAACAAACAAACTTTATTTTACCCCACAAGTTACTAAAAGTATAGTAAAAAAAAAAATTGTAAAATGTATACCAATTAAGACCAGGGATCCAAACCTCTGTCTGGCGTCATAGGTAGGATCTCCTTTGTTATCAAATTACTAATGAGTTTTGAGAAGATTCTTTCGACGGTACACAGAAAATGTGTTAAAAAAAGCTTGCAGTCAGGGGCAAATTGGAGATTTTAGTTTACTTTCATTGCAGGGTCAGCTGGGAGAACAGTGTAATACTGATAGGTGATTGTTGGTTAAATAAAGCTTATTAGTATTATTAATTATATTTGCAGGTATCTGGAACAACAGAACAGAAGATTTGTGCTGTAGGAATAACCAAGTTACTTGGAGACTGTCCGAAATTTCTAGAAACTTACAGCAAGTTTTGGTAAATCACGTTGTTATCTTCCAGTCATTCATCATTGTTACAATAACAAACATTTATTAGTTAATTTATACATTGATACGTGGCAGCACGTTGTGTTAAACATACATGTAAAATGTTGTTATAATTTTTTTATATGACAGGGTGCCGTTATTACAAGCTTTGATTGGATTATTTGAGTTACCTGAAGATGACACCATCCCTGATGATGAACACTTCATAGAAATTGAAGACACACCAGGTACAGTAACAAGCAATGAAATCCAGCTACAGTTTTGTACAATACTTGACAGCAAAATTGAATACCGTAAAATTTTGAATAAGCCCCCCCCCCTTAAATAGAAGCCCATGGGCATATACAGTTGAAGCTCCCATAAGCAGAAGAAGTGTCCACATCTGGAGCTGGCTGCTTATGGGAATGTGTAAATACAGAGTTTGTATAAGCTAGAGTTCAAACAGGGTTTTGTCAAGGTGCTGTAAGTAGAGCCTGTCTGCTTATGAGAGAGAGCTTCGACTGTATTAGCTCCTAAAGAAAGATATATCTTTTGATTATAAACTCCTTACTGTAGAGCTTGTTTTTATATCAGTTTATGTCGCTTCAGAATGATCTGCCTGCTATGATACTATTGCAACAAAAGTTTATTAGGAAGGGTGGCTCTGAACTGTAGGCTATGGTGCAGTTGTCATGGATATTCCCTGTAGGGTACTTTTAACCATTGCCAAGTTAAAAATTGAATAAAACATCTAAATTTAATTTTGCAAATTTATTTAATTTTGCAAAATTTTCAAAACCAATAGTACCACATGAAAGTCCTGCTCAATAGCTTTCATTTGAATGGTCACAAACTAGGGTTTCATCCACAGACTTAGAAGTTACAACCACATTTATTGACTCTGGGAGTGAAAGGGAGCTTGTGTTATGATAGTGACAATCAATGTTCCCTTTTTTACAGGTTATCAGACAGCTTACTCACAGCTGGCGTATGCGGGTAAAAAGGAGAGAGATCCATTTTCTGACACGATTCCTGATGCCAAAATCTTCCTTGCACAGTCCCTGCAGAAACTATCAGCAGCCCACCCTGGAGAGGTTGGTCATTATAGCTTCATGCTCCATTTTTCATTGGCTGATACTGAAACTAACCGGACATCCTGCATAGCTGGCGGTTTTGTTGGCGCATGATGGAAAATTTGTGAGGAGCACCGAGCGAGCGGAGCAGCACCGCCAGCTACGCAGGCTAGCTGGTGGCAGTATAATATTCCATAAGGATTTAATCCAAACACCGAGAAGAGAGTTGAAAATATGACGCACAGTAGAGTATTTTTGACGAAATTCTCGTGTTTAATATAAATCTTCTCAATTGAAACAAAAACTAAGGAATAAATGGCGAAATAAAATCATAAAAATCTATGCTAATTAAGACCGGTATACAAACCTCCGACACAGTTATGATTTCCTTCGTTCAGAATTTTCTTTGAAGTTAGGTTCAAGTTATCGGGAATCAAATAATGTATTTTTATTCTTAACAGTTTGAAATTTTAATATTGCACACAGATCAACACCAAGATCAAGTCTGAGCTCCACGCAGATGCTTTAGGATTCCTGCAGAAATATCTTCAAGGAGCAGGCATTACCCTGGGATGAAAACAACACAAGAAGAATAAGAATCAATCTGACACGATGCGACAAACAAATGTAGACAAGAGATAGATTTAGATTTGATTGTTCTTCTTGGAAGAGTTACGAGTAGTTATTGTTTCAATTAACCTTTTGTCACTCTTTATACTAATGAGCTAAATAAAAGGACTGACAGATATATAAGGTGATGCACGTGAAACAAGAAAGTGCAGATATCAAATGATATTATCTGGGCTGGTATTCCATATACTGACTGCAGGCTTCTCCGTCAGCCATGTATGGCAAAGAGCTCTATCGGAACTAAAGCCTCTTCACTGAGTACAGTTCACAACCAATCAGATTACAGAAACGAACAATGCATTCCATCAAATTTTGCACTTCGGGTCATTGTTTTCTCCGCGCTGTTGATTGGCTCAAACGATTTTAGTTAAAATGCATCATTCGTTTCCTGTAATCTGATTGGGTTAGGTTAAGTGGCCCCGGTAACAGTAGCAGCACTGTAAAGAGCAATTTCACTGCTAGAGAAAAATATATATTTAAATTTGTACTACAGTTGGCAACCGTTATTAGTTAATTAGTTATTGATAACTCTCAACATGGTGGCTGGCAGCCATATATGGTCATTTATTAAATTGAATGACGGAGAATTTGGAGCAGTGTACAGTCCTATGTATAATAGTATTATTAATAATAATAGGTTTGGCATAGTAGTGTATAGCTAAATTGATGTTTCTGATAATAAAAACGTTAGATTTGTTCATACTCGCTATACAGTAGTCATGTTTAAGCAGTAGAATGGACTTTCATGTAAATTGTGGCACAAAAATATTTTTTTAGTAACATGTTAAGTTTGAGTGTTGTATTGTTTGTTTGGTAGTATTTGGGAACTAACATCTTCAGACAAAGACTTCAGTCTCCTCATCAGGCTCTCTTGTTTTGAGATTCGCGCGCAATTGGGGCGTGACTGGGGAGAATTGGGGCGTGACTGAACTGGGGCGGTTCAGTCAAGCCCAATTCTCGCGCTTCGCGCTCGACCACGATGGCGCTCCGCGCTCATCGCGCGAATCCCAAAAACATGAGCCTGCTCGCTACCTCATCAACATCACCACGCAATCCCTTCGAACTGAATTGTTGTGAAATATGCAAATTATCTCGAAAGAATTACATTGCGTTACCAGACTCCGTGACTAAAGAAGTCGACTGCGCAGACTCAATCTACACAAATGTCACGTTAATCACGAAATATATCAAAGCGAGAGTTATGCGAGAGAAATATAAACAATTAATGGAGGGGTGATCACATTGAATAGACTGGGTGTCGTACAAACATCATCCGACCCCGCCCCACCCCTATTCGATAAATACGGATCCCTATGGTGATATGAATGTACAGTGAAGGAAAGACCAACACTAAAGAACACCTTGACGACCACAAAGACTGACTTTATTACTTATTTATCTTACACACATACCACAAAATACAACTGACTGTATGATTAAAATTACTGAAATTGATTTTTGCGCTAGCTAGTAACATTGCTAGTAGCTTTATTCCCGATTCGAAAAAAAGAAGTTAATTAAAAAAAAAGAAGCTGAAACAAATGGAAACGAAACATTTTTACTTTATATAGCGAAAAATGTTACCACTTATAGCAATGATATCAAATAGCCTATATTAGCCGGTCTTTTTTCTGTGTTAGAAAGCGTGGTCGTTTTACTAATACTCCGGAGAGATGCTTTTGCAACCCATTTCACGGCTGTGCAAAATGTCGAGCCAATATGATACCATCCGTGGGACCAGGGACTGTAACTGCAGAAATAAAAATAGTCACGTTAGAATATTTGAAAAATTGAGAAAGAGATACAGCAACACTGAAGACTTGTGTTGGAGCAGCATTGAGAAGTTGGCAACAGGAGTTTTCGTTGCCGCCTTTAAAATTATGTGAGTGGGTGAGTGTTTAAAACAATAAGAAAATACGTTTTCGTTTAAACGGCATTTCCCTGAAATACGTCATAACACCAAAAACAGTACATATACTTGTAGTAGCAACCAACAGTAATGTTGGTTTTAGGGTACCAAATTCGCACTGAAAAACGCATTTTTGGGTCACGGAACCCGTTTTCTTTGTGCTGTCCACCCGAAATTTGGCTAAGCGTTGCTTAAAAATGCCATTTGGAGAACTAGGGGAAGATTTTAAAAAGGTTTTGGGGCAAAAACGTTCAATTTTATCGCTGGCCACAGTGCATAGCCAAAAAAAACTGATCTTTCCTTCTCTCTTTCCTTTCCTTTTACTCCCCCTTTCTTTTCTTGTTATCTCGGCGCTTGATACACTTCCTATCAGCTGGAAAAGTTTTGACCTAACCTTTTAAGGGGCTGAAAAATGAACCTGGAAGTATTTGGGTGTGAGAGCCAAATTGCCACTGATTTTTCAACAAAAATTGAACAGGTTTTTGCCAGAATAACTCTGAAGAATTTATAGGACGCGAACGTATAAACAGTACAGTTCGCGTCCTATTTAAAGTCGCGTCCTTATCTAAGACGCGTTTTATTTTTCTCCCGTATAAATGGCCCAATTGTAGCCGCATTGGTCATTGAAATCCATGCAATTACAGTCTGTATTTTAGTCAAAAAGAATTCGAAAAGAAATCACATCGAGGTTAGGGATGAATACATAATTTATTTTGTTTTTTATTCCCCTAAGCCTCGGAACCAAGTTAGAATTTTAATATATCGAAATTGGCCTATTGGCGCTTTCTTTAAAATATTCGTTTTCGATATGGAAACCATAAAATGCTACGATCGTTTGCGATCGCAAAAAGTAAATACCTATTATAGACTGTATAAATGGCTATGTATTTTTCATTGACAATCGTGGGGCGAGGAAATACTTCGGTTTTGTTGAAAATTGAGTATGACCGAGTATTGAGTAGAATATTATTTACGAACAAAGGAGTTGCGCCGTAGGCCCGTGAACACCTTTTAACCTGAAGTCTGAAGTCTGAAGTCTGAAGTCTGAAGTCTGAAGTCTGAAGTCCCTCCTCGGCTTTCGTACTGTTTCAGAAAGCGATGGCACGCGCCTTTTGATTGTCTGACCCTAGACTGTGGACGCAAACAGGGGGCGGGAAGATGAGAGACCCTGGGAACGAGGTTGGCTTACGGCCTATCAAATTAGACAACCACAAGGCCAAAAACCGACATCAACATTTGAACGATACTCACCAGCCAGATCGCAGATCTTGCTAATTAGGTTTCTAAGTTTCAGCAGCAGGTCTTGCCAGTCATCGCTATCACAACATCATCGTCAGTCTCCGTTATCAATCGTAGTTCATCTGCGTCGACGCCTCTGCCGAGACCCACGGCTAGAACACGAATGCCTGCCTTTCGCAGGGGCAAGGAGGCCTCTTTCAAGTCTTTGGCGTTGACTGCTTGGGTCTGGGTACCGTCGGTTATTAGCAGGGCAATCTTAGGCACGCCCGCTCTGCCTCCTGTGAAGATCTTGGTAGCTTTAGCTTTACCAGCGCTCTGTCGATTCGTGTAAAACCTCTCTCGTGAGGAAGACCATCCACAGCTTTCCGAACTTGGCCGCGGTCGGATACTGGCCGAATCGAGCCTTTACTGAAGCTGAGGTACTGTACAGAACTATGGCTGCTTGACCCCGGCCTGGTGCTACTCCCAAAACTCTTTGCTACTTCCTTGACAAAGTTCTTCTCTTTCTGGTACTGGGTTCCACTAAGGCTGCCCGACGAATCGATGAGAAATGCCACATCCACAGGAGAGCTACATGGCGGTGGTGCTAATGAGAGGAAATTCAAGTTAGTGTCAGTTCTACTTTTTAGAGACCGGCGGCAAGGCTGCTTCTTGTCCCAGCCTGCAGCCTGCCTTTTATTCGTAAGAGGCCATGGCTTTTTCATAAGCTCTTTCTTTGAAGCGAGACAAACTAGCGCGCTTAAAGACCACACAGATTACAGGTGGCAAACACGATATGTACATCATTCACCTTTTTCAATATAAAACATCGAAAAAATTACCCTGGAGTGACAGTGGGACCAGCGACTGGAGCTGCAGAAATAAAATAGTCACGTTAGAAATTTGCCTTCTCGTGGAGGTCAGAATGATTGAGAAATTAAAGGGGCTTAATAGAGAGGGGGGGCTTATTTCAAATCATAAATTTTAGAGAAAATTCACATTAATATTTCAAACCTTTCTATTACACCACTAACTTAAACAGAACAAGAAATGCGTTATGTTGTATCACCGTCTTACAAATGCCATTTCATTTATTCCCTAACTCAACGATAGTTCTGGAAGTTTAAAACCACATTTCAATGCAAAGTGACTGACATTGCTGAAAGGTCATTTGCATCAG
This sequence comes from Desmophyllum pertusum, assembly GCA_029204205.1. Classification (NCBI taxonomy): domain Eukaryota; kingdom Metazoa; phylum Cnidaria; class Anthozoa; order Scleractinia; family Caryophylliidae; genus Desmophyllum; species Desmophyllum pertusum. The sequence continues at coordinate 798,777 of MU826829.1, read as the reverse complement.
CCTGACAGAAATGAGGGGGCCTAATTACAAAATCTGACTTCCAAAGGGGGGCTTAATAGAATGGTATATAAAAGGGTAAGGGTTTGGACCTCGGGGCGGAGCCTCCCTGTATAAAACTTTGTAGAGTACTTCCCCCCCCCCCCCCCGGGGTGGGAAACAGGCTCCATTCCGGAGAGTACATCTGTCTACTGTTAAGCCAGCCTATATATCAGGTGAACAGTCGTTTTCTCTAACGTGAATCTAATATCGAGCTACTCCCATACTCGCCGGATTGCTGCTAGTCCCGATTGAAGGTTATTCCCATTGTTAGGTTGCAATGACAAATCGCTTTTATCCATTTATACTTCTGGGTGGAGAGAGGCACTGTGACGTAGAAACTGCCCAAGAACACAACACAACGCCGCACCCCGGCTAGCGCTCGAATCGGACCGCTCGATCTGGAGTCAAACGAGCCAACACTGATTAGAATTAAGCCAAAGTGCACTATTCACTTTATTCCAATCCATGCCATTTACACGGGGATGCACTATCACGGGATTTTGCTGATTTTTGGTCAAACGGCGCTAAAATTATGACTCGGTACGTATCTTCGCTCATACACGAAATGCCTAGAACATCAAGAGGAAGATATTAAGTGATTTGCTGAAGGTAGAGCTAACCGTAATTAGTTTCAGTTTAGCGATTTTTCCCGGAAACAATGGCAGAGTTTGAAAAGGTCTGCCCGCTTTTTCAATTGAGATCAAAAGCTCCTGCATGGCCTCATCCTTTTATTATAGCTTCAGTACACTAGTATAGTAATTTTTAACAAAACTGGACCATTATTTTTAGGTTTCCATTGATGTACTGTAAATATGTCTTTTAAACTTTTGACTTTTTGACGGTGATGTTCATGATAGTGCCCCTTTAATCTATTTTGTTTCTTTCTAATCAGCAATTTACGTACGGTACGGTGGCCGACTTAGCCTGTTCCAGGTTATTCGTGAACCGACTCGGAGGATCATCAATTGCAATAGATTATTTTGTTTGTCATGATTGTACTTACCAGGGGCAGACAAAGATAATCTCGGCAAAGACAGCAAAACAAAGCAAGTCACAAGGATCGCCATGGCTCGGTACTTTCCTTTTAGAAGATTGCTACTGATGTGCTGCAAGTACTTTTATATACACATGTAGTCTGAAATGCGATCACGTTACGTCTTTATCGTGCAGACTGAAGAAACTTATGCTCACACAGGCCCGTAGACAGGATTTAGAATGGAGGCGTGCGTTAGAGTACCAAAGGTGCAATGATACGAGCGCCGAAGGCGCGAGGTTCTATGGGGGTCCGGGGCATGCCCCCCCCCCCCCCCCCGGGAAATTTTGAAAGATTAGGTTGTCCGAGACTACATTTTGTGCGTTTTGAAGGCAGTTTGACATGGAACCGAACGTAAAACATGAGTATTTCTGGAACTGTTCGGTTAAATTCAAAATGGATTTTTTGACAAACAGGAACTTTATGACGAAAGAGGGGGCGGACGCACCCATCGCACCCTCCCCCCCCCCCCCCCCCCCCTCCCTACGGGCCTGCCAGACATATTCTTGGCACTGTTTCAGGCGTTTCAGGCCTGATCTGATCAAGTGAAAGGAAGCTAAAGAGCCATGAAAAAAGCAAATTTGTACATGTATGTACTGCAGTGATTACGGCGAGAAATCAAAGTTGATATTTTATGTTATTGCCTTAATTTTAGGAAATTTTCTTTTGATGATTTCAGGACCTTTCAGTCGTTTTCCATATCGATATCTTATATGACCAGATGTTATAAGGAGATTTAACTGGAACGTGGGCTTTAATTAACTGCAGTAAGTTACTTAGCCTGCGAGAGCAGACGTAATTTTCCGGCTCGAGTTCCTTCGCCTAATTTTCGGCGAAGGAACTCGAGCCGGAAAATTACGTCTGCTCTCGCAGGCTATAAGTTACTCTACTCATATGACAACTCGCCTTGACGTGCTTTTTTCAATTTTTGTACTCGGATTCTTTTGAATGCAGCTGACAATGTATTTCAGTCACTTTTTCTAAAATTAAAGCTTTGATTTCTCGCCGTAATCACTGCAGCACATGCATAAACTGTACAATTAATTTGCTTTTTTCATGGTCCTTCCCTTATTTCCCTTAGTATCAATGGAGCATAAGTTTCTCGTCTGCGGTCACCCCCGGGGAATGGCATACTGACCACTTTGGCGAAAAATGTTACCAATACAAACATAATACAAACTCTGTAATTTCAATTGATAAAAGAAAGCAACACAATAGCTTCGCATTAATTTCACCGAAAGGCAGTTAACGTGATTTTCAATGTGCGTTGGCAAGAAAATCCAACTCATAAAGATTTTCGTGAATTTGGCAAGATGACCATTTATTAGAGGTCAGAAACAATAAAACTAGGAGTAACCATGGGTTAGGAAGTGCGGGCGGATTACCGGAGTATTTAAGAAACCACTGGCTAGCCATCGTGGCTTTATTATTGGCTGCTATGTTCGCAATGCTTGGCCTTCGACCATTTCACACGGGAGGCGTAACTTTCCCTCCAATCACTCATGATCAGTATTTAATTTTCCGAGCTCATTGCCCCACTACAAATGCTCCCGGCTCATTAAACCCGCGCTTTAAACTAAATTGTTTTCTTGCTTGAAAGAGACACTGAAAAGAACCGGATCTTTTTTGACATGTTGCGTGCGCTGAAAGTCCTGAAATCTTGCCAGATCTAGATGGCGCGACACGTGTAACACAACATCGTATGTTTTTTCGCTGTCTTTATACCAGGAGCAAGGAAATTCAGTGGAAACTCCCAGCTTTAAATTTGGATCTTTTCATATCAGAACATAAAGGTATCTATTTCATGTGGCAAGCGTAAAGTCATCGTGTCAAAATAAAATCAAACGATCATATTTCCGGTTCTATAGTTATGGAATCAAATTTTAGTCACGTTCACTGAGTTTCCAATGACCAAAACCATAGTTAACTATGCCAAAACGTTAGGCGTACTGTGGATCGCAAAAGAAGACATGTTCTCATTTCAGTATGCAGCCCCACCAGACGAGTTCATGTTTACGAAGAGAAATGTGCTACGTGGATGCCTCAAAACAGTCTAACGCGAGTGTAGCACGACCCACACCCACGACCCACGACTTGTACCCACGACCCACGACCATTAGCTACACTCGTCTAACGCCCTAGGGCGAACAAAACTCACTAACTCCCTAGGGCAATAACAACTTGAACTTTCGACTCGCACGTGCTATGGTCGTGCGCCTAATTAAAACCGTGGAAAATGAGCACATTGCGTCAAGAGGACTTCGCCGTTTTGAATTAAATTCAGCTAACCGCGATGTTTTTATAACCAAAGTAGGGGAAGGTTGTTAAATATTTATGAAAAACTATCTCTCATTTCCCGGTGTTGTTTTTGACTACGAAAATAAATGTACAAAAACTTTTAACGCAAATGCTTCGCCTCGGGGAAACAAAACTCACTGTTCCCCTTGGTCCCAGTCATTAAGTGCTTATGGTCAGAAGCTGAAACCTGGGATGAAGTTCTACCGATTCAGTTCCAGAAAAAATGGAAAATATGGTTTGGAGAGTTACCTGAGCTTGCGAGGATCAAAATCCCGAGGTGTCTAAAGGATTCTCATAGCGGAAAGGAACGACTGACAGTTCACACATTCACCGACGCGTCAGCGGAGAGAGCTTTAATATGCTGCGGCTGTTTATGCCCGGGGGGGGGGGGGGGGGGGGGGGGGTACTCAAAAAAGTTTTATACGGGGAGGCTCCGCCAAGAGGTCCAACCCCTTACCCCGTCCCATATACCATTTTTCACAGAAAAGGTACCCCTTTCATATACCTTCCATAGAAATTATGAAAATGGTACCCCTTTCACATACCTACAGTAGAAGCACTGCATCCCTTTTCTATATCCTTGTAATGAACTTAATGAACAATATATATCACCAGAAATCATCAAGCATTACCAGTAGAGATGTTAACCAAACAATAATATAATTTACTCGTGAAATCCCTACCCTTTCATATACTTCAACTCGTGAAATCCCTACCCTCTCATATACTTCAACTCGTGAAATCCCTACCCTTTCACATACCTCGAGCCTAAAAAAGGACCCCTTTCGGGCGGAGCCTCCCCGTATAGTCCATTATAGGGGAGAAAATAAGTTCGACCAAGCCTGATTTATCCGTTTTTTTGAACAGACAGTCTCTGGCATGCTATACTGTGAAGGTGAAACTAGTTGCAGAGATATTGCTTCGACTATTTCGGTAAAGATCTCGACAAAAGAGATAGGTTTAGTATTGTTTTGAAGGAAAATAAGAGAGAGCGAAGTGCCGTGTCATGGCGGATATTTCACACGCTCGAAACAAGAGTCGTTACAACTTTTGGCTGTAGTAATTACTGATGCAGTGATAACATCGAGTAAAACCGCCTATCCTGGGCAAAACACCATGGATGAAACACTGGTGGTCATAGTCTGCAGTGTGTACTTCGGGAAGGTCATTAACACTCGCCTTGAAGTGTTAGAAGTCGTTGTCACTGGATGTGTAGCTATCTTGGTGCACGTGTGTTACATTAGAGAGAAGCGCCATCGAATCCAGAAGGTTGGTATTCTCTTTCTTTGCATTTTCTGCTGAAGATTTTTGTTTCCAGCGAGATACAATACATGTATGTTTCGGCCTTTGGGATCATCAGTTGCTTTTGAACCGTGATTTAGCTTACTTTTAGATATTTATAGCAGAATCGAAACCATGCCTTGTTGACCCTTGTTGTAAGGTTCATTAAAATTACTTCTTAACTTTAAAAATATTTCAAGCATCAAATCTCCTCGGGTGCTTTATTTATTATGGCAAAACCTTTGTTTTAGGCCCGCGGGTAATTCGGCCCCCGGTTTTATGACCCAATTATTATTTATATGATATTGATTGCATAGCAAAAGTGGGGAATTCGAATGAGGTTTGAATACATTGATAAAGTTTTAGCTTGGACTGAAACTTCCAGAAAGAAAGAAAAATAAGAAAGATAGGCCTATTGGAGAGCGGGCATATTTCAAACAATAAATTTCCCATTAAATAACTCAAGCTGAAACGAAAAATGAATTGTGTTATCCCCATTTACAGGCCATAAGGAGGAGGGGTGCGATGGGTGCGTCCGCACCCCCCCCCCCCCCCCCCCCCCCCCCCCCCCACGGGCTTTGGAGGTCCACCTATTGTGGACCGATGGTTCAAAAGAAAGTGAAATAGTAGTGAAATAGTAGTGCTTGTGCTCTAATTCAATAACTGGTGTAGTTTGAAAATGAATTCTGAATCAACTGGTTCATCAATAAACAAAAACAATCGCAGCTCAGTCAGCTATCTGATACCTTTGGACATTAAACACTAAGTTTATAGATACTGTTGAACCTCTCCACAACGGCCACCCTGGTGCAGAATTATCTGGCCATTGTAGAGAGGTGGCTGTTTATATTCTTATAAAATAACAGTGGGAGGAGCAAAATAAAGGGGAGGTGGCATTTTAGATAGATGGGTGAGCAATTTGTAAGGATAAGTATTAAGTTAAAAGTTGTATTATTTTCTTTTCATTTCAGAAAATGTATGTTTCTTGTTATCCCAACTGATTAGATGATGAGATATGCACAATTATAATTGCAAGATTATTATAATTATTGCAAGATTACAGCCCAAGAAATGGGATAATGATTTGAAAAAATAAATCATGATTCCAAAGGAAGTCTTGATACTACATTATTGATAGTTGTTAAAGGTTATTTTCCATCTTGACAGGACAGCTTATGAGGAAATAAACTCTTAGTATTGATATTAGTATTGGTAATTGTATTTTAAAATTTATACCGACTTATTATTTGAAAATTCTCTCAATAATTTTCAAATATCACGAGTAGTGTAAATCCTTTTAATTGCTTGAGCTTTCATGCAATAAATTACTCACCATTAATTGTATTATATGGCTGAGCAAATTATGAACACATGCGCATTAATCTGCACAATGTAGTGCATATTAAAAATTAATGATAAATTTGCCTGCTCTCAGCCAATCATAATGAAGTAATTTTTGCAATCATATAATAACAATGACCACATCAGTATATATAATAAATAATTGGTCTAATTGCCATGCCAAAATGTTTATATTGCTGTGCATACACTGTAGCTAGGTTAATTTTGCCAGTCTAGTTTGTAGTCTCACAAGTAGTTATAAATGAAAACAAACAGAAAATGTATTTTAATGTTTCTTGCACTTACATGCATGACTACAGTTTATGTTTTGTTGCTTGATATATCACTATAATAAAAATTGTAGCATTCTTGACAGTGTTGCATTTGTACTGTTTCATGATGTGAGAGGTGTTGAAAGTATATGTCGGGTTTTGTGTCAATTTCACTTCACTGTCTAATATTATCTGCAGTACAATATACATGTTCCTGCATGGAACTTATATGGTACTTATACATGGTAATTATTAGATGAAGGTCAATTCAATGTTAGATGAAGGTCAATTCAATATTATTATTGTGTCTACAATACAGACAACAATAATTATATTTCTGTATTAAATGTATAACTCAATTAAACTTTAAAAATATTTACAAGAAAAGATTGAAGTGCTTTTAAAAATAATTTTCAATAACATAAATTATGAACTTCAAAAACCTAATATAATCTTCTATTTTTCTCCCTCCTCTCTGCACTCCCATCCCACGCAGATTAGTGCTGTGTAAAGCACTGAGTCAAACCAATCAGAATGAGCTGAAAAATTGTCTCTTGTTAATAGTACAAACTCACCATCCATTAATATTTATTTTGATATATTACCTTGGTTACCAAATATATTTTTATTAATACAGAACACTGTTTTGTTCCTTTAGAACAAATATTAAATAACATTTTAATGTTGACATTTTTTTAAAGACCAATGAACTCCCCCATATTAGACAAAGAGACAGGTTTGGTCAGTCTGGCATTATATATAGATATACACTGCAATTTGTGTTTTACCAGCACCAAGCACCCTAGAAGGGGTGGCGAATGGTAAATTCGAGACTTTGCGAGACTAGCATTTTTCTCTCAGTGCGAGACCGAGACTTTATAAGTTTTTAGATTGCGAGACCAAGATTGAGACTCCAAAACAGCTTTGCAAAACAATTGAGACTGCGAGAGATACAGAACCGCTAAAAAAAACGAGACTGCGAGACCCATGAAATTTGACTAAAATTTGACTAAAATAAAGACCCGTATTTTTGAAAGACCATTCACCACCCCTCCTTGAGTACCCTGCTCAGGTAACAAAGTTTCAAAATTCTATGCCAAGAAGCCAAGTCTGTTGTGAGCTAGCTTATTTACTCCAACCACTGCCCAATCTCAAAGTCTCCTCCATCAGCGGTTGGTCGTTGCCAGGTGGAACTCTGGGGGAATGGAATTGTTCATCCCAGAAATCTGGGATAATGGTCACTTCTTGTTACACGAACAGCCAATCAAAACATTTGATATTTATTCCATTCCCCCAGAGTCTAACCTGGAGACGACTACCGCTGACTGAGGAGACCGTTGACTCTGGGTACGAGATTGACCACTGCCTTGATTACATGCCAATGTCCAGGAAACATACACATTTTCTGAAATGAAAAGAAAATAATACAACTTTTCACTTTCTTTTGAACCATCGGTCCACAATAGGTGGACCTCCAAAGCCCGTTCGGGGGTGGGGGGGGGGGGGGGGGGTGCGGACGCACCCATCGCACCCCTCCTCCTTATGGCCTGTAAATGGGGATAACACAATTCATTTTTCGTTTCAGCTTGAGTTATTTAATGGGAAATTTATTGTTTGAAATATGCCCGCTCTCCAATAGGCCTATCTTTCTTATTTTTCTTTCTTTCTGGAAGTTTCAGTCCAAGCTAAAACTTTATCAATGTATTCAAACCTCATTCGAATTCCCCACTTTTGCTATGCAATCAATATCATATAAATAATAATTGGGTCATAAAACCGGGGGCCGAATTACCCGCGGGCCTAAAACAAAGGTTTTGCCATAATAAATAAAGCACCCGAGGAGATTTGATGCTTGAAATATTTTTAAAGTTAAGAAGTAATTTTAATGAACCTTACAACAAGGGTCAACAAGGCATGGTTCGATTCTGCTATAAATATCTAAAAGTAAGCTAAATCACGGTTCAAAAGCAACTGATGATCCCAAAGGCCGAAACATACATGTATTGTATCTCGCTGGAAACAAAAATCTTCAGCAGAAAATGCAAAGAAAGAGAATACCAACCTTCTGGATTCGATGGCGCTTCTCTCTAATGTAACACACGTGCACCAAGATAGCTACACATCCAGTGACAACGACTTCTAACACTTCAAGGCGAGTGTTAATGACCTTCCCGAAGTACACACTGCAGACTATGACCCCCAGTGTTTCATCCATGGTGTTTTGCCCAGGATAGGCGGTTTTACTCGATGTTATCACTGCATCAGTAATTACTACAGCCAAAAGTTGTAACGACTCTTGTTTCGAGCGTGTGAAATATCCGCCATGACACGGCACTTCGCTCTCTCTTATTTTCCTTCAAAACAATACTAAACCTATCTCTTTTGTCGAGATCTTTACCGAAATAGTCGAAGCAATATCTCTGCAACTAGTTTCACCTTCACAGTATAGCATGCCAGAGACTGTCTGTTCAAAAAAACGGATAAATCAGGCTTGGTCGAACTTATTTTCGCCGCCATTTCGCTCCTTGCCGAAACGAGACGCCTGGGCGATTTTCTCACCGGATGTGACGTCAAATTTTGTTGGATGATTCAGACACGAAAATTTCACCAGTCTTCTGCCCCCCCTGCTGTGATTGGTTTACGGCTGACTAAACAAGTGTGCGAAACTCTTGGAGTTCAACGGAGCGAAGTAACGTACTGGGTGGATAGCTCCAACGTCGGTTACTGGATTCGGAGTCAGAGCAGAAACTTCAAACCTTTTGTGGCTAATCGAGTGGGGGAAATACATCGTGAAGATTCTAACCCTGACCAATGGCGTTACGTTCCTGGAAAGTTGAATCCAGCTGACCATGGTACACGCGGACTGACCGTGAGAGAACTGATTGACAACGAAAGTTGGTGGTACGGACCAGTAAACTAACCTGAGACGAAATGGCCTGATGAAAGCTGATGTTCGAGAACGAACGGAACTTCCTGAGAAAGATACTATTAGTATGATACAGACCGTTGAAACGAAAATCGCTCAAATGGCTTAAAGAAGCACCAGGGAGACAAAAAAAAGGCCACCAGGTAAGGTTTCAAACTTTATTGAAGCTTTTCAAAGGAAAAAGAAGATATTTTCAATTAAATTTCAAATCCATACAAACTCTTATAAAAATCCATACAAACTCTTATAGTACGCTTTGGTCACCTGTGTTTACACCGATGCTCACTGGCAGTATTCTGCAATCTAATACAAGACTCCGATATTCTGACGACCTTCCTGATGAAACGAAGTATCCAATAATTCTACCCAAGAGACATCCTGTTATGAAACTAATATTGTCAAATATCATCACGAAATTGCCCGTTCCGAAGTTCAAAAAGGGACTGGGCACTAGTTTACCTATTGTTCAAATTACGTCATATTAAAAATTTAATCCCATCACCAGAAAGATTGCATTAAAATTAGTAAGTTCACCAAGTTTGGTTATGTTACATTGCATAGTAACCAGGCTGTGAGCTGTCAAAGGTCGTCCAAATTCCATACAAAGTCTCTAATTTTTCTGATTTTTGAAAGCCTTCTACATTGTTGAAATCCAACGAAACAACCCCAAACTTGGTAAACCGACTAATTTTAATGTGATCTTTCTTGTGACGGGCTCAAATTTTTAATTAAATCAAAATTTAAAAACTCATCCCCAGTCTCCATTTGAACTTCGGAACGGGCAATTGAAGGACACGAGATGGGTTTAAATTACACTTTGAACCACCTTCGCGAGAAGTACGTGGTAGTACACGGAAGAGAAGCAGTGAAGAAAATTATCAAAGAATTAATGTCCAGAGTGTCAGAGGCGATTTAGGGGAAAACCGGCAACACAGCAAATGGCCCTTTACCTAGATTTTTGTGCAAGCTCTACCCACTCGACTAGTTTTATCCCTGAAAAAAATGAGGGATAATTTGCTTGTAGTCTAACCAAGATTCCATCGTCGTATATTGGGGTCTGGTGCCCTTTCATATCACTAATTTTCATTTTTATAGGCGGCAACACAAACCACACACATTTGCATAAAACTGTTTATTTTATTCATAATTATATTTACAAAGCATTTCTACAAAATAAAATTAATAATGCCTCTGTTACTAATATTGTTCTTTATTATTATAAGTCTGTTGTTTGTTTTATAGTGACATTGAACCACTCACTGAAGCAGGGGTTTCATTAATTTTTGAAGTAAGCGGCTTACCATGGTGGAATAGGCGGCCTTGACCAATGAAGGCCCTTTTATACGAGGGGGGTATGGGGGCATGCCCCACAGAAAATTTTGGAAATGTAGAAGCTCACTGCATTTCCAGCATTCTGGGAGTCAAATCTAGTGCTATATATGACAATTTTTATTGATCACAGTAGATCTTAGCTATTTTAAACGATTATGTGGTTTGGAGTTTAAAGACTTACACTGTTACAGTCATTGTTTTTTTCTTTCATAAATCTTATAAATAAACTCTCAGAAGGCCAGAAGGCTTGATCAGTAAGCAGCGACAAGAGGCAACGTAGGCGGCGGTAAGCCGCCGGTAGCCGGCTTCTAATGAAACCCCTGACTGAAGTGTCTGGTGCACACTAACATATAGGCTGGAATTTTACTTTATAACAATATCCTCCATAAATTTACCTACTGGTAGGTTTATAGGTTGATGTTTCTAATACAGACGTCTTAAATTTGAATGAGCCATAACTTTGCAGTACAAAGCGATAATGAAGCAGGACTTGCTGTTTGTGATCAGTGAGTCGATCCACTACCAATACATCCTCGGAGACGCAGGGGCAGTTAGTGGGGGCAAAAGAAAGTCGAAACGGGGGGGGGGGGGGCGATATGGTAGCTCTTCTCGTAGTTGTTGTCTTCTACTTTTCTTTGCGATTTTTTCCCCCACCGTTTCGACTTTCCCTCTAACTGTCCCTGGTCTCTGATGATGCTACCAAGATATAACCTGTGATGAAGGTTTTGATGTTTCAAACGTGTCATGACTAGTCTGTTACACTGTACTTATCTGACAAGTAATAATATTTTATGTTTGAACTTTTGAAAACTCTGTATTTGCAAGTATTAAAATGCCCGTCTACAAGCCTAATAGGTTCAAGCAGGAATATATTGCTACCCCCTGGAAGGGATACTAGTCCGTCACAGGCCAACCCTAGATAATTTTTATTCAGTTTTCCTGACAATTTGTTGGTACCCATTTATACTCCTGGTGGTCAGAGAGGCACTGTGAGAGTGAAAATGTCTTCACTTAACCTGGACTGCTTGATCCGAAGTCCAAAGGCCACTACCGCACATCTCTCATAAAATTTAAACCTAGCTGTAAACCAAATATAAAACTGAGTTCAAGCAGAAACCCATACAGTTTGTTCAACTGATATAATATTATAGGGGTGGCAATTGGTCTACGATTGGTGGCGATTTAGTCGAATTTCACGGGTCTCGCAGTCACATTTTTTAAGCGGTTCTGTGTGTCTTGCAGTCTCGATTTTTTCATAAAGCCGTCTCGCAATCTAAAAAGTCTTGGGCTTGCAGAAGAAAACACTAGTCTCAAATTTACCATTCACCACCCCTAATAAATTATTATGGTTTCTGTTCTGAATTTTGTGAGTTTGTACTATGTTGTACAATCTTGAAAATAAACATCTTGATCATTGACAACTAAGGGCCAGTATTCCTTAGCTAAAGGAAGTCATTTGTTATCAATATAGTGAGTTATAATTAGCACCTGCATGGCTGACGAGACAGATGGGTGTCAGCAATAATGGATATTAATGATCAGAAACATTTCAGTTAAGTGTCGCGTGTGTGCTCCAACCAAGCTTAACAAAACATTTTTGTTAAGAAACACTTGCCCCCATATACTCCTATTCTACCACCTTGGGTGAATTTTGTAGAATGTAAATGTATTATCCTGACATTATATCCACACATTATTTACATATGTATTAAACACCCACAGGTGAAGGTAAACTCGTTATTTCTGCCACTATTCAACAGTAACAGTAAGGTCGTGCTCTATTGGGATCAACTGTTTCAACCGCAACCAGTTTAGGTTGAAACGGTTGAGATTTCCCAATAGAACACTTTTCCAACCGTTTTCGGTTGAAATGCGGTAACTCCTGGGAATAGTCATTATTTTCGGTTGGTTTGGTTGATCAACTTTTCAACCTAGATTTGGTTCGGTTGAAAAAGTTGATTAACCACGCAAACCAACCAAAAACAGTTTTTTCCCCAATAGAACACGAAAAAGCCCAACCAACCTAAAACGGTTGATCCCAATAGAACACGACCTTAGTAAGGGTTTTAGAAATTCTACATCAATCTAGAAAGCAGACTCGTCTGATACCACAGCAAATTTAACATTATACCGAAAGCAAGTTAGAGAAACTGTGGTGAAGCTGAGTATGAGTGAAGATATGAAGAAATTGGAATGCTTTGTAAAGAATGGCTTGCGATCAAGCCACAATTTCAACGCCTACATTGTACTTGCTTCCGCTTTCTTACAGCTTCAAATGCAGTCACAAATTGAACTAAAAGGTTCTCCAGGCTAAAGTGTAAACGACACCATTCTTCTCGTGAGAGTTGACTTTCAATGGCTTCTTTTCAGTGTCCATTTTGCTTGTAAATGAAGTGGCTTTCATAGTATACCGAATGTTGTGTGCAATGCTTGCACTTCTAATTTGATCCTCTTTGTCCACGAGCTTGACTCGAAACGATCACGGATATAAGTTAATCAGCAGTCGTCGAGGTCATGATCAAAAACAAACAAAACGTTCGCAAAGAACGAGCTTCTTGTAGTACAAAATATGTGTAAATGTAAATCGAAATTCCATTCCCCTTTAGCATTCAGGAGGTTAAAACGACAGCAAAGGAAGTACCAATCTACTCGGAGGGATTATACGAAATCCATCCATCGTAAAACCACCTACTTGGATTTGTGTTGCTCTGTTTCGAACTAAACTTTGAACTGAAACGAAGACCATAAAAAAATAATAAATGTCGCCAAACAATTCTCCACATGAGAATATCCATTTCACCTCGAATGTTGAGCGATAAATCGCTGTGGTTATTTGTACTAAGGCAGACAGTTCAGTACATGTATGAACGAGAACGACGATCTATCATCTATTACTGCTCGGCTTGTGATCTTGGTTTTAAATATCTGATACGCTTGCAACCAAATAAACGAAATCCTTGTGTACTTCCTGTTACGTGCTACACTCCATGAGGAACAAGCAGTTTCCAATTCCACTGTAGCATATTAGAATAACAGCAGCAATGAAAACGATCGTACAAATTGTACATGGGCGTCTTTCAAGGAAAAAACTCGCCAAGTACAGTGTCATGAACATGGAATGATTGTGCAACAGAAACAAGTTCGCTGGCCGTGGAATGAGTAGAAGAGGCAAGAGCCACTGTAAGCAATACATTGTTCAATATCAGCATCCACAAGAACACTTTAGAGGCTCTTTTCTAAGTTCAAGTCCAGTAAAAAACTCGACAACAAACGAAACGTGTTGGGCAAGAACTCTCGAAATATTAATTAGAACCCAGGTTTCCTCGATGGATGGAGGGAAAGCCTCGCTGATTACGTCATCTTCAAAAGAAAATAGGTCCGCAAAGCGTACATGCTACATTTCCGAGTTGCCTTTTGCCTCTGTTTCAAAACGAGTCCAGGTGCACAGCCTCTCTTATGGAAATGAGTTTTACCTGCAGGTTTATTGTCTTGCAAATCAAACTCATTTCCATATGAAAGGTTGTGCACCAGGACTCGTTTTGAAACAGAGGAAAAGGCAACTCGAAAATGGCCTATTGAAAACCAATAATTTTCTGTAGAATAAATTCTTGAAAGATAGATTTTTCTCATCCCGTGCCTGCTGACAGGCTAACATAGTGCAATAAAGCAATCCTGGGTCTCCCATATGAAAGTGACTGGGATGCTCGTCGTCTCGTTTAGGGGTGTAAATTATGGATTTTGGTATCACTTAGGGTGTTCAGGACAGAATGCCAATATTTTTAGCCATAGTAACAACTCAAATACTTTCCTGATTTAATTATTCAACATTTTTTTATTAGCAAAAAAATTACAATGATGAATATTTCATGCTCAGTTGGGTAGATACTGGCCTAATGTATCTCTGAACATAAAGAGCCTCCAGTAATAATTATTATATTTGCCGAACAGGCTCTTTATGTCCACAGAACTAGAAGAAAGTGAGCATAGAATAGCAGTTATTACAGACGGTCAGCGGTTTGACTAGCCTCCTACGCAGACATTCTTTGGGCTCGTCACACATTCCTTTTAAAGATTGCGTGATGAGCCCAAAGAGCATCTGCGTAGGAGGCTATGGTTTGACATGCAAACGAGGCGAAAGGGTCAATCTGATATTGTTAGCCGTTTGACATGCAAACAAGGTGAAAGGGTCAATCTGGCATTGTGTTGGCCCATTAGCCTAATTTGTAGGCTCGATTACCAGCCACTGTTCGGGAAAATGAGCCAGAACGAAGACCGGACTCGAGAGGGTGGCGGAAATCAAGCCTAACTCATCTGCATACTTTTTAAAAACAAAAGAATGTTTGACTGCGGGCTCAACTGTAATAACAGCTATTCATGTGTTCTGCCAGGTTCACACTGAAAATAAATATTTTAGATGAAATATAAAGGTTATTCTTAATTGCTTCAGTGCTTTGATTGTCTCTCACTTACAACACGGCCATGATTTTGAACGTTTGTACACTCAGACAGCATGTACAAAGACTGAAACCGAGAAACCTTTGGCAATATTGTCTTGATGTACAATCGGAAATTACACAGACTAAAATAAGGTATGTTCTTGGCCTCTTGATAAGTCTTGGATTAACCATTCTCAGTTCCTTGATCTTCCTTTAATTTAGTGACCTTGTTTTTTTAAGCATTATATTGCAGCAATCAATTCTCCACTTCAAAAACAGACAGTCATGATCCTCGATGCATACTGTTAGTGCTTTAGATTAGAGAATGATCACTGCAATTTTCTTGCTGAATAGAATCCTGATCCATTTCCATATTTTACAAAATATTGTATTTAATTTGTTCACATAAAATCATCTTCATCTGACCCAGTGTTCTAGAAAGATAGAAAAATAATAGAAAATAAACAAAACTACAAGACTTCCATCTTCTATAAGTGAGCATATCAAACCACATATTTATATACCGGTATTCTTTAGCTGCTGTTGAATTTGTGGTTTACACTTGGTCTTACAAGCCAAATTAAGTTTTTTTTACAAGCCTATGTGTCTAGTGCTTAAATAACTCTGGTTTCCATACTTGTAATTTCCAGTACCCAAAGCTACTAAAACATGTTAACTTTGAATGCACTAAGTGACAAGGGGAAAATGGATTTGGTGAGATTTTTGATGACAAAGCCAATAACTGATTTTTGTACTGTTGGCTCTTAAAGTTTACACATTCTAATAAAAACATCTTCCACAATATAAGTCACTATTATTGTTTTTTTGTTTTTTTACCAAAGTGGGGAATTACCTCATTTGTTTGGTCAATTGCCATTCATAAATTTTATTCACAATAAATATAATATTATTATGTTGTTATGTTTTTCTTATGTGGTGCACACAACATTGATGAATTTTCAATGTACCTTGTTGGACATCATCTTTTTTGAGTCCATTAAAGAGTCGTAGCTCCTGCAAAATAATAAGAATGATATATAAGGGGTAACAAATGGTCTTTGCGAGCATTTGCGAGCATGCGAGCACAGCGCTTTTCTTTGCAAGCACGAGCATTGATAAAGTTAACCTTGCGAGCAGTGAGCACTCAGCAAAAAACTACCTTTATCAAAAACCGAGCATGCGAGCAATTGTAAAAATATGCGAGCACGAGCAAACAAGCACCCACTAAAATTTTGCGAGCAATTCGAGCAGAAGCTTGAAAATTTTGAGCGACCATTCGATACCCCTTATATAAACACAGAACTTGCAAATTATATTGAATTATTCATACTGTTATTGGACTGAGCATATTACTAACAAAAAATTGACAGATTTATAGTTGTATGTTCTTACTAATATTATTGTTAAAATTCTTATCTGAATGTAGTGGCAAACAAAATTAATATTAAATATTTTTGTTTGTATATTTGCTAAGATTTCAAAAATTATAAAGGTGATAAAATATTTTATCATTTTTTAGACTTTATAATTTTTTGAAACATATCGATTGAATTAAGCAACTTACCTCAGTTCAGCTGCATCTTTCCTATCCTTTTCTTCTTCTTTTTCTTTTGTTTCTGATTACATAACATTATAACGCAGACACTAGTAATCTCATCCACAACAAAACGTGATCCTAATCTAAGTTCTCCTTACAACATTGATCCATTGTGAAAAAGACAGGTAATAAGAATAAAGAGATTTATCAACCAGGGAAGAGATGCGATGATGACATTATATATTTAAATAAAATTGCATGCATGTTTACAGTAGCCTGATGCAAACTCGAGAGACAGTTTGGGAGAATTCAAAAGTTAATGTAAACGTGAGCCGCAGGTTCGGGTTTACATAAGTACTTTTGAATTCTCCCAAACTTTCTCGAGTGTTTGCATCAGGCTATGGAAACAAGAAGCAGCCGTACATCAGCCATACATCAAGAGAGTGCGAGATAGTTCATGTATCCACCTTTATTCATTCATCATGCATAAAATTTAGGCAGACTGCAGTCATTCTTTCAAAGTGGGGAGTTATCGACCCTAAATAAAGTCCCTGCCAAAATCTTTCTACCCAAAAAAATCTGCCAGAAAATTTCTAACCCCCAAAAGGCCTTCACACCTCCCAGTCACATATACCTGAGTACCCCCTCCATCCCCCTGGGCCTGCAGTATATCACTATTCATTACTGGGGTTGCTTTAAATTGACCAACACATACCTGTTCTCTCAATTTTTGTTTGCCATCTTCTCTTTCCAGTCGATCCCTCTCCTCTCTTTCATCTCGTAAGTTTGGAAACTTTTCTTCTTTCGTCTTGTTCAGTCTGTTAACTATCTCATTGATTCTCTTTTCTATTTTAATGATCCGTACCTGCAAACACAACAACAGACCTAAGTTACGATATACATGAGAAGATTCCAAAAATGTACTAACAGGCACTGATCAGACTGATCACCTCTTTGTTGAGGGGTCACTGACGACTCACTGTGTTGTGTTCTAAAAGACACTTTACTCTCACAGTGCCTTAATCTCTACCCAGGAGTATAAATGGATACCGGCGAACAGTTAGGCAACCTTAACAAATGCTGTGAACCAGTTTGGCACCAAACGGCTTTACCTTTACCTACCTCTTTATTACTGTAAAAACCAACTTGGCCAACTTCCATGTCACTGGTCTTTTTTAAGTTTCCCCAAAGGGTGTATACAACAGCAATATTGTTCATCTTGTTTCCTAAAATATAAAATATAATGATAATATTCTTATATATACATACCGTATGTAGCATAATAATTCTTTAACTTGATGAGGGCATGCAGTGTGGCCTATAAATACAGCTGTTTCGAGAAACGTTGTCGGAAAAAAGCGCACGCGACAATCCCGAAAGGTAATCTGGGATATGATCAGCAAGGTACGTTCCGGACACTGTAGCTGTCGAACCTACTTTTGTTGCTTTCTTTTAGCACTCGCAAACATACGTCCATTGCGTCTTGTGCCATAATTTCTCAGTTTTCCCTGAAATGCTGAAGTCAAGGAACCGTGAACTTAAAACTACCCACAATACCTTTCGGGATTGTCGTGTGCGCTTTTTCCGACAACCTTTCTCAAAACAGCTATAATACCTTGAATGCTATTGGCTTTTACCAGCTGTATGCAGTCTGTTAACACTGCTGTGGGAATGTCGTCCAGTGTTTCACCCTAGTCCAAAAAATAAGGAGTGTGAGTGATAAATTTGAAAAGTACATAGCTGGGCGGTATGGTACGTACAACTTTTCATTATTATAAAATAAATATAAAACTTTCATTCCAAGTATAAACAACATACAAATTATGATTTTACCTTGCGTAATCTAAGATAGACATGAGCTGATGACAGTTTGTCCACGTGAAACCTACAAAGAAATTATACAGTCTTATAACAAGAAAACAGATTTTTAATTGTTTTAATTACACACAAAAGAAAGATATATTAAAGCTGTATAAAATCCTCACCAAACATCTTCGGGGAATCCCCATTTAATCAACTCTTCGTCTGTATGGGGCAACAAATATATTTCTTTAACTTGATAATAAACATGGGTAACATGATAATGATCGATCAATAGGAAGCAAAAAACGTAAGGTGACTTGAATATGCCTGGCAACACACTCACTTTCGTGTTTATCTGCGCCCATATAAATGCTGTACGGAGGTGAGACAACTAAGAGAAAAAACAAACATCGATTAAATAAATGTTTTCTGTCACCACGAATCAGTTACATCACACGATTTGTCTTACCATTGCTTTTAAAATAAACAACCATAGCGAAAATTCGAACTTTTCCTTTTTTCATGAAAACAGCCAGGCCTTCCAAGTTCGAGAATACAACCGCGAGAACCTAGAGACTACTATTCCCAGTCTCTCCCGGTTGGAGTTGCTATGGGAACAAACAACGCCAGCTGTAAAGGTACTATGGTTACTGTGTACACTCCATTCATTTCCACGTCTTCCTTGTAGAAGGTTTTGCCGGAAATTTTCCCAAGAAATAACAACAAATATGGCTTTGACGAACCCTAAGATTCCTCCACGCTTTGCAGTGTCAGACTGGCACACATCAAACACGATTATAAGGACAAATGCAGAGCGACAACGAGATTCTTCGCACCGTGTTCGCCAGGAGAGTCGATTTCTGAGAAACGAGACAGACAACCACACTCGCTGGACTCAACATGACAGTAACACAAAACTTGAAAAGAGAATACATGACATTAATAACTGGAAGAGGAGTTTGGAAAGATGTCTTGCCGAAACAGATGCCGAGATCGCATTACTGCAACAAGAGAAAGAACGCACGGAGCGCGCACTAGAAGCAAAGAAGGTTCCGCTCGACATTACCTTGGAATGCCTTATGCTGAGAGAAAACCGGCAAAGTATTGATCTTGTTCGAGATGAAGTAGAAGCTCAGCTTCATAAGGTAACAACAAAAATCGCAACAGTATTCTTTCTTATCGATGAGTTTCCTCCAGAAAACAAACATAAACGAACATGTTTACTTCGAGTAAACAATTCCAAAATTTTGGTGAACCTCTACAAAAAAAACTGTAAAGAAACTCTGATCTGCTAATCAGCAGGAAAATATTCCTAAAATGGAGAGGAAAGGGCGTTAACACAGAATGTGCTCAAATTTTATTTTTTAATTATCTTTCTTTGATGTTGGTAAAAATTATTATCCCAGGTACAGATTCTGAAACAGTTTGATTATTTATTCATCACATGTAAAATTCATGTTTTGCTTTGAATTTGATTGTAGGAGGTGGAAGTGATTGAAGGAGCCAAAGCTCTGCTCCAACAGAAAGTTAGTGAAGCCTTTGAACAATTGTGGTGAGTTTTTTAAAATAATACAATCATTAATCAATTATTTAATAAGGAAAAAACATTAGCCAATTTTACTACTTAAAATTTGATTTCTTGGTTCCCTCATTATCAGGCAATCAGTATAAAAGAGGATTAATTATTATTTTGAGGTTTGCACTAAATGGGGTAAAAGTAAGAATGATGTGTCAAAATCAGTTAATTTTGTAAGAAAAAAGGCATCATTTGCAAAGAAAGTCAAGATATATAAGATATATTTAACAAGTTTGAATTTGTCTCATTTTCAGTCTCCTGCAAGAGGCTCGCCATCAACTTCATCTCGATATAACAGACAAACACACTACTTTGGAGCTCGATGGTGAATGTTATTACCTGAACAACAACTCCGCCAACATTGGCTTTCAAGTGAATCCCACACGCACTGTGAAGGGAAGTGTTACTCCCGAGACCTGGGATTCCTTCTCTAACTACAACAAGCTGCGCGCAGAAGCAGAAATGAACGCATCTAAGCACCTTAGAGAGGCCATTTTTGCCACCTTACAGCAGACAGCTAATGATCTTGAAGCTCAGAGGCAAGCCACTGAGTATTCATACCGCAAGAGAATTCACGAGACCAACCAGGCTAGGTCTGAGTTGGAGTGGCAGCAAAAGAATGTAAGTAGATCATAGTATACAGGGTTGGCTGACGGGTAGTGGTATACCAGATTCTCAACTAACCCCGGGTGGCATCCAAATATTTTTCCCCTTTTTTCGTCTTGTCTGCCTCTTCCCTCGTATGCTCCTCTCCAACTTGCGCTCATATTACTCCAGCACCTGCTTCACAGCCTATCGTTTTAGTTGAATGAATAACTAATTACATGTTTATTATTGCATTCCTTTCTAGACAAGGCAGGAAATTTCTACTCTGGAAAATGACATCAAAGGAATCAAGGAGGCAATTGATGCTAAGAATGCACCAATGATGGTAAGTTAACAGTGTTCTCTTGTGGTGTTCTTTGCTTACATGTATTTTTCTTCGCAATAATCTAGAAGAAAAAAGAGCAGGTACATATAGTACATACTCCTGTATATTGGCTTGATAATGTGGGTAGCCTGCGAGAGCAGCCAGGTTTTTTGGCTCTTGTTTCACCCGCCAAGAAAAACCATCTTTATCAGGGGGTGAAATAAGAGCCAGAAAAACCGGCTTCTCTCCCAGGCTAATGTTGGCCAGGCAAACAAGGTTTTATTTTTTTGGAAATATATTGAAGGTGACTGAAAAGCTATTGTAGGTTTTCAAATTGTGAAGCAATTTTTTGGGGGTTTTGGTCTGGCACAGGGAAAGGTTCTTCTTGTTACAATACCACAGCACAACTCATCCAGAAATGATCCCTGGCCAGTATTTAAAGAATCTTCATTCTGAGTTAACTGTATTTTAGATCTGGTATAATAAATATTTTGTTATGATTTCCAGGTTGTACAAACACGTCTGGAGAACAGAACCTACAGACCCAACGTTGAGCTATGTCGCGATCAACCTCAGTACCAGATGTGCCATGAAGTAGCTGAAATCAACGGCTCCATCAGAGCCTTGAATGAGAAACTCAGAGAAGCCGAGAATGCCCTGCAAGCTTTACGCAGCAACTTGGAGAGGATCAATGAGGATCTCGCAATCAAGAACAACTCACTGGCTTTGGAGAACAGGAGCATGGATGTACGGCAGAAGATGAAGGAAGTCCCACACAGCATGATGAATACAGGAACAGTGTTTAACACCATTAAACATTCATCACGTGTTCCTACGCTAGAGGATGCTCCGTCTGCAGAAATGCAAGGTACCCGCTCTCCAGTAGCCATGGCCTCTCCTCGTGCGATCAACACCTACACGCCACCAATGAGTGGGAGAAGGATGCAATCACCGCTAGTCGACTAAAGTTTTTATCAATAAAAAGTTTGTTATAGAAGTGTTTTAAAAATGACTTTGATTTTGTACAAGTACTTTGTGAGGGATTTTTTCTTAACGATACAGTGACTCTTCAAAGCAAGCGGACAAAAGAAATGGACTACAGAAACTGTATTTTTTGCTATGATTAATTATTTGTCAAACAGCAATAATGTTATAGTTGCACATTGCAAATATTTATTTTGATTTTTTTCATAACAAACCTTTTTACACTAAAGTAGAGTTAAGTGTGTTTTTAAGATAAAACAAGCAGTACAATGTCTCTATTTGACATCAAACATTATCACAAAGTATGGTTTAATTTATGTACAATTAAGATCATTTTATTGTAAATAACTAAATATTAATAAAATCATCTGCTAATAAAACAGAACTCATGGTACAGTGATTATCACTTAACAGCACAAATAAAATGGTTTTAAGCATCCTGATGACATTTGCTTATCTCTTGCTTTCAATACATAACTCTTCCAGGCTCTCAGAGTGGAGATGAACAAGGATAGCCAATGAGCAAAAGCAAAGTTAACCTGAGATCAGGAGAAGTTTTCCGCACTCTTGTTTACTCTTTATGTGGTCTCACGACACCCCTGTAAAGAGAATAAGGAGTGCGAAAAATTGACCTGATCGCAGGTCAAAGCAAATTTTAAATTACCTTATTATAGGAAATTAACGCAAATTTTAAAAATTTGCGTTAATTTTTGTGAGCGTTAATTTCCACGACATTAATTAAGTGGAGCGTTAATTTCCGCGACCTTAATTTCCATTATCATAACCCCAAATTCTGGATTCTGTAGAGAGATATTTGACACCGAGGAAACAATAACTTTCTCAGTTCTGCACACTGTATTTCAATATTTTACAATGTAAAAGCCTTAATTACAATATTTCCAGTTCACCACGCTTTCAGAAGAGCCGTTCTGGACATCTGAGTTGTTGTATTTCGGCCAAAATATCTTTGATACTTTGTGCTAATCGCGTTAATTTCCTTCATTTTGAAATTTTCCCTCCTCTTTCATGTTAATTTCCTTTATTCGGAAGTACTTTTTCGTCCAATTCGCGTTAATTTAAGTCGCGTTAATTTCAAAGACCTTACTTAACATGAGTGTTAATTTCCTATAATAAGGTAACATGTACAGAGACTGACCTCCCTATTTTGTTCCCTTTCGCTCACCCTCGTTTCTGCATTTTCCCCAAGAACCGAGAGCCTGATACAGGCTTTACTTACTGTGTGAATCAAAAAGCGTGAACACATTGATTTAACTTTGACATGATCAAACCGCAAGAAGAATAGTCAGGAAACTCAAATTTACACTTTGTTTTTACAGAAAAGCTTTGCGAAAATAGCAATAAAATTAATACAGGAAAAAATAGATCAATTTTTGGCAAAGGAAAATCCAAGCGTTAAATCAAAGCGTTCATGCTTTTCTGATTCGCACAGTAATACAATCATAATAATAATAATAAAATCTTTATAGGAGGAAGCACCCATCACGTCTCTCAGTCTCAATCAACTATCAAGACAGTTCAGGGTTTGTACACCTAATGCTAGACGTGTAAAATCCATTCCTGATGGATCTGTAAATTAAAACAACTGAAATATATACTATGCGCAAAGTTAATTTTATGCTGTGCTATCAATTTAATACAAAATAACACAACATGAAATTATAGTTTTTAGGTAAAAAAATTCCTTGATAGTAAAAAGTAAAATACCCCAGCATACCATCAAGTTTTAACGAAAGAAGCCTAATTTACAAAAAAGATAAATAAAACATGCCTTGTAGACTTTATCTTGTGAATAATTTCCACATGATATCTTTTGTCTACTGGATATTATATATGCCAGGCAGTTTAGCCTTGTACTGAAATAAATTAACTACCGGAAAATACTGACAGAAATATATAGCCACAGCTATCAATAACTTAATATACAGTTCTACAAAACTGTGGCTACTACTATTTGGTACAAAATACTTTGTTTTTGATTTTTTAGTTTACAAATGATATTAAGTATTACTTCCCATCTAAAATATAACCTTATTCTAGATGTAATCAGAACAGTTTGAATCATTTAATGATTATCACTAGCTGCTATAATATAATAATTAATTAAATGCAATTAGTTTTTGATTCATTTTAGACAACTTTCAGATGGCTTTCGTTTCAACTGGCCAATCAAAATGCAAGAACTATGTCAAGCTCAACGTTCGTGTTCTGACAATAATATTGACATCTCTGCCTCCCACAATTCTTGCAATTTGATTTGCTAGTTTAAATGGAAGCCATCAGAAAGTTTTCAAAAAGATGTCAAAAAGTTGTCCAAAATTAATCAAAAACTTTGTCAAGTGGCAACGGTAAGGTGCTCTTCACTGTAATAAAGGGATGACTGAAACTTTTACTTACATGAATGGTAAGACAAGGCTAGAATTAAAAGCTCCCCTTATGCCTTACAAGCCATTAAATTAAGCTAGTATTTATACTAAATTTGGCTTTCATCCTTATTAGAAAATAAACCACTTTTCATCTTAAAAATACTTCACATTCATTTAATAATATTTTAATTATAGATTCTCTTCTCACATTCGTGGAACTGTTCATGTTACCAGATTCCTCTGTGGACTGATGCTACTCATGCTGTTTCCGCTGTTTTCTTTAAAGAAACATCTGATCACTAACTCACCAAGCACAGCCATGAAAAGCACAGATGACACTTAAAAGCAAACAATACATATATCAAATTACTGCGACAGAAAATTCAGCTTCATACAAGCAAGGTTTAATTGCATCAACTGATTATTGTGCCTTTCAATAACACGTGAACTCTGAAGTTCAGAACCCAACTAACAATAGCCAAATTCATATTAGAGACGGAAAACTGTCTTAGACGGGAAACTTGTCTTTAGACGGAAAACTCGTCTGATATGAATCCGGTGAAGGACGAGTTTCCCGTCTTAAATTTATCCGTCCATTTCCCCGTCTAAAACGACGGGAAAATCAGACGGAAAACTCGTCTTAGATGGAAAACAGTCTTAAATTCACATTAGACGAAAAAATCAGGACGGGTTTCCGGTTTGCTACACACAGGAACTGAAAATTCAGCAATGTCTTCTTGGATAGAAATGTAACCTGGCCTCATACTCGTCCTAGTCTCCGACGACTCGAAGACATTTATCCGTCTAATTTTACCGTCCTTAAATTTATATTAGACGGAATTCTGTCAGACGGAATTTCATCTGAGATGAGTTTCCCGTCTTCTAATATGAATTCGCTAAATAATAATTATTGCGTTTTTCACTGCCGCCAACCATAATGATGACAACCAACTGACCCTGAAAAAAAAAAAAAAAAAAATGGATCGAAATCTACCAATCACAACCCACGGAACCGACCTTTTGAACCCGTTGGAGTGAACTTCTGTTTCCTGAGACGTCCACAAATATGATTGACGGCAGCGAAAAATGCAGCTGTTGATTGAGCAGAGTTTCTATGTTATTTTGAAAGGCGCAGTAAAAAACTTTTGAGAAACTAGTTATCTCCATTTTTGCCGTGTTTTACCCATAATCTGGCAGCTTTCTGATGAAGCCAATAATATCAATAAGTAACTATTGGCAAACTTACAAAAGGCAATCCACCATTCCCAATTTGTGGGGAAAGCTTGCATAACTAAAATCAATTAAAAAAACATATTAGTATCATTTAAATAAATCATTATTCAGCCGGAAAAAAAATTGTCATTCGCTGAGGCCCTATTAGGGGTTATCGAGATAAAGGATATTTAGGTAAAAAATTATAGAGATGCGGGATATTTGGGGGAAAAATCAATGGGATATTACAGGGCACGCAATTGCGCCCAAGTTTTCCACGTTGGCGACCAAATCCTGAAAATTAGTCGCCAACGCCGACTAGAATTCTGACATCTTACCTGAAGTTTTCAGTTCTAACTTTGCCATAAAAAAAGTCACACAATAGATTAAAGTTAAAAAACAATATTTATCTGGTCTTGTTTTGCTTTCATCACAAGAAATATCGGCCAAAAAACGTCAACAAAAGTTTCTCTCAGCTCAGTAAACAAATGGCCCTACAATGCATTGCGAGTTGGGCGAAACCGTTTGAATACGTCATGTATGCTGATGGATTGTGTCTCTGGTGCTGAATTTCTACAACAACCGCCAGGCATTTTTCTTAGGGACAACCCTGCAAACCAGTTTGTAACTTTGGAGGTAAATTGAACCAAAACACATGGAAAGTTGTGTTTCTTTTGTACATGTAAGTTGTATAATAATATTAGGTTTCCACCCCAATTAAAAATAATAAATTTAAAAAAAGTTGTTGGAAAAAATGGCGACTAATTATAACTTTTTGTAGTTGGTGACCACTTTGGAATATTTAGGAGCCAAATGGCTCCTGGAAAAAAAAGTTAATTTCGTGCCCTGTATTAATAATAGAAAAGAGATTCTGGGATATCAAGCATAAAAGTTCTCATTTTTTGAAAGAATAATGTAGGTCATTGATCAATATGAAAGATATAAAAAGTGAGTATTTGTTTGTATTTTTCTGTCCAATATAATTTGGTCAATATGTGATTTAGCCCCTCCAGATATTCTGTCCAGAAAAAAACCCTCAGAGCCCAGATATGTTACGAGAAATGTCATCAGTAGTAATTGACATTATAAGGATACATAGCATTGGAAATAATGGGATATGAAATATTTAGGCCAAAAATTAAAGGGATACGGGATATGCAGACCCCCCTAATGGGGCCTCTTCACTCTAAAATCTCAATTTAAAAAGTTCTTACCAGCACAGGACAATACAAGATGAACAAGTCCTAATGTTATGGCATAATCCCATACTTTCTTTCTCAGAAAGATGATAATAATAACTGTGGTGATGATGTACGTCAGCAACATTGAAAGAAGTGTTACTGAAAAAAATATATACAAGACCCACATGAATATATAAAAGATATAAGATATATCCACAAGATACATAAAATAATCTAATTTTTTTTTTTGTTATATCACACCTTCTATGGAATTTACAAATTATTTGGAAAGTAAAAAAAAAAAACGTCCCGGAGCTCCCTTGCATCGATCGATGCGGTATAGATCCCGGTATCGATGTGAGGGAGCTCCGGGCCGTTTTTCTTAGTGAAAACAACTTTGGAAAACTTTCTACACCCCCTAGTTCTTTTTGAAAATTAATTTATTGTTCATAAATATGGAAGATAGGAATATGTCTCCAACCATTAAAAGGCATTAAAGGCATTTTGAACCCCCGTGCGCTTGAGCCCGCGTTCCTAGCCGCATGCCAGCTACATTAGTCAGCTCTGTCTCCCAGAGTATCTTGTTGCCCGTTCTGCCGCTGGATGAGGGTAACGAGGGCTCTGGGAACAAGATTGCCTATTCTTCAAATACTTTAAAATTCAACCACTTACCTAAATTCTTATTATCCTTTATGCTGCAACAGTTTTTGAAATCAAATGGTGTCTTGCCATCAAAATCACTGATTCTATTAATAAACAAATATTGCCGCTATAGTGAATTGCATTCTCTTACTTATCTTGTTGAGAAAAACCTTATCGATCATGGAAAATTATTAGTTGATTATCAACTCGAAGTTGACCGTGAAGGTAAATTAATTATTAAGCTTATAAATAATGCTGGCACGCACATAGACTTCCTGAAACTTTAGATGGGACTGTTTACAAGATGGTATTGTTCCCGGTATTGTTCCACTGTGTTCCCAGATACGGTTCACATGAGAAAAAATAATTTGATGTAACTGCAGATCAGTCTATAAACTACAATAGCCTAAATATTTGACAAGAAATCTTACAGTAATGATAAAAGCACAATTTGTAACCACGAAAAAAAAACAGAAATAAACACACTCACTTGAAAGCTCCACTTAGCAACGACGCTGCCATGTAGTACACAATGAAAAATAACGGCAGGACGATGCAAAGATTGCAGCAAATAACCTACAAATAACAGATAAGGTCCAGATATAACACTTATCGTCCTAGATCGCACACAATCAGTTGAGATTTGCTGTAAATTATATCTTACCCGCGTATCTTCCGCCATGTTTTTATTTTTAATACAGCCTCACTTGCAGGACAAAAGGGGCGCAAGGCATTGTGGTAGAGGAAGCTGTCAAGCTACAAAATTTTAAAGGGGCGGTGTCTTTTCCAACGCAACAACAACAATAGTAACACTTTACTAGAAAACAAAGGGATAACTTTTCAAAGAAGATATGTGAAGATCTACCATGACTGAGCTGACAGTCGTACGCGTCTCAGTTATGAGAAACCTGTTGTTAGACGCGTCCTTCCCATCATCCACCACGTCTAACAAGTTTCTCAGTAAGAGAGGACTGGGGACGAGTCAGATGACTGATCTCAGAATCAAATCTTGACTAAATTTATGTGGTTCTAAATTTTACGTCTGTGGATGAAACTATTGCGTATGACCATTCAAATGAAAGCTATCGGCCAATACTTTCAAATGATGCTGTTTGATTTACAATATTTTACAAAATGCAGTTTGCGATTTTTCCATTTTGAACTCTGGAGACCGAGTGAAGGAGGTAATATGCGGCCCTTTTTGAAAATAAACAAAACAATAAGCGAGGTTTCAAACTGGAAAATATAATGCTTCGAATCGGTTGTATTTTCATGCAGTCATTCACACATACTGAACTGAATTATTCTGTTTGATTTTGTTTTATAAATAAAATATCGACAGTGAACTTTGGTGCCGGCTCTCTGCTATTTCACGCTATTTGGAGTTTAATTTATTCTCATAGTGTCAAGCTAAACACCAAAAACTTGACGCTGTCGTTTTCAAATTTTAGATCATAAAATTTTTAGTAATCCACGAGTGAGTAATTAGGTTTTTTGACTAAAAGGTTCAGTTTGTATTTTTCATTACTATTATTATTGTAACACAGTTGTAGTATTATTTTTGAGACCCAGCTACTACGTTGAAATTATGGAGTAATGTTGATATTTTGATTTATTTTAACTAGTTAACTTTACGCCCAGCATCGCGGAGGGTTGTGCTGTTTTTTTGTGTGTGTTTGTTTTATCTTATTCACTGTGATACTGGTTTTAATTCTGATTATCAACACAAAGAAGTCGGCACGAAACTTGCTCATTCATATAAAAGGCCATTAAAATTAACATCGACAAAATAAATCCTAAAAACTAGTGTGCTTCGCGATCTGCGATCAGCTTAGCGCGCGCAAAACGTAGCTTGCAGTAAAACGTGTGTAAGAAATTGTTCAAAGTTGTGTAATGGTGACGTAATTCAGAGGCCTTCAGTACTCATTCAATGCATTCTACAAACGGCGGCTCACTGAACTCATCTCCTGCCGCAACTGTGCGCAGATAAGTACTATAGAGGATAAGATCACTTGATTAGCCAATCACAAACAAGATAAGCGATCATGGCTCGCAGTGACGCACTGCCGCCTTGAATGTTCGGTTTGGTTAACTTGGCCTCTTGCACGTCTGGTCAGTAATGTAGTGTAGAGTGAATTTATTTCAAGTCTGGCGGAAAGCACGCACGTTTTTCCCGCTTTGCGCTATACAGTTAGCATGGAGCCTCCCTTGGGTGGGACGTAAGTGAAATGCTCGGAGTTGTGGTGATCTTCCAGCTCTGTTTAATTGCCGGTTCTCTGGCGAGCACCGGTCTTCGCTTCTCAAAAGACCCAACGGCCTTCGCTGTTTTCAAGGGATGGAACGCGAAGACAAACGGAACTTTGACATTCCACTTCAGAACGGACAACGAGAACGGGTTTCTCGTTTACGAAGACGACAAAGGACAGTGTGAATATATTTATCTTTCTCTGACGGACGGGCGGCTTAGATTGCGCCTTAAAATGGGCCAATGCGACGAAACACAAACCTTACTCGTCGGTCAGAAACTCGCCGACGGAAAATGGCATAAAGTGACTGTCCAACGAAAATACGCGTGGACAAGTGTTACGGTGGACAGTCTAACCAACAGCACGTTCTATAAAGGACGCGGCAGGCAGATTCTTGGAGTTGAAAGTGATTTGTTTGTTGGTGGAATTCCGTGGTATACGCGATTCAACGATCTTTCATTTCCATCTATCTACTGGGAAAGTATGACATCTAAAAGGTATGTACGGCGCGCGCTTCTACTTCTAAACGAACGTTGCTCCGTGAGAATTTCCCGTTAATTCCCCCGCGTAAACTTTGATTTTCCAGTTAACTTTTCCTACACGCAACTGCGAGTAATGAACTCGTCGATTTTTATCCAGAGTAATGTCGTTTTGATGAATAAACAGGCACATCATTCAAACAAATGAAATGAATTAATGGCTGAGTAGCAAGCAGCTGCATTGAGACATTCCGAAACTGCGAACACAGTTAAATCGATTATTTTACAGTTCTTTTCTTTCATTTAATAGTTTCTGTAAAAGAGGAATCGTCAAGATTTAATTCACACTAATCGCCTCGCCCAAAAATTACTACTCATCCGTTCAACCCGCGCGCCAATAACTCAATTACGTTCGTACTTTTCAGCATTTTAAAGCAGAATTTTGCATTTTACTCGTAAGAAAAGAATTAATAAATTCATTCCGCAGAAAAATACACATAAATAATTTATTTTTGGGACTGAAATCCAGCCTCTCTGATGAATAATACATCACCTCATTGCTGAATAAAATTAACTGACCAACGCACATTATTACGGAACACTCAAAAACACTCTCGTTTTAATATTGCATTCTCAGATACTATGGTTGCATCAGCGGGATAATACACAGTAATGGAATAAGACCTTTAAGAGAAGCGCATCTGCGGAACACTTCCGGGACATCGGATGGCTGTTTGGATCCTTGCTCGCAAACGGACAAGTGCGAAAATGGCGGGATTTGTCGTGATACCGTCAGTGATGTGTGGTGTGACTGCAAGGGGACTAGGTTCCAAGGGACAAATTGCACTCGAGGTAGGTAGGAACCAGTCTTTTTCGGTAGATTTTTCTTTGAGCAAAATCAATACACTCGATACCGTTTTTTCTTCTGAACAAAAGCCATGTCCATGTTAGTAGCTAGTTAGTGATACTATTTTATTTAGCCAAATGGGATGTGCTCAAATTTCCTACTGTTACAACGTTACAATGCTATTGTTTCTTTTACAGTTTTATTTTAACATTTTTCGGAAATTTTAGGTATAAGTCAAAGTGAACCGGGTTAAAACTTGTAGCATACTGGTGCTGTGAGTTTACTTACCATAGATACGCACAAAACATATACTAGAAGTTGCCACTACAATTGCGTTTTATTAAAGAAGACACTGGTAGTTTCAAACTGAATAATTATTGATTCATCATGCAGACTAATTTATTCTCATATTTCAGCATTTCACTGTTTTAGTTGAAACTAATAGGATAACGGCTAAAATTATTCTAAAGATTATAAAAAATTTTGGCGTTGAAAAAGGAGTGATCGTTGCGTAGTTTTTCAGGACTGAAATATCAGAAAACCTATTGCTTTAATCCACGTGCTTTTTTTTTTACGAAAAGCATTTTAAAAAAATACTTTGATAAAGAAAGCAGTGTTTCTAAATTTCTTTACACGTCTGTCTTGGCCGGTAACAGTTGAAGAATTTATCGTTTTGAATAAAACAATAGTGATTTATGATTGAAATTCAACAGTGATTTTACTCCTTGTCAGTTCAATTGTTATCAGCCCGGGGGAGGGGGGGGAACTCCCTTATATAAGCTATATAGGTATGTGCGGCGCCAAAGGGTATGGTTTTTGAGCCGTTTTGGTCTGAAAACGGGTATAGCTTTTGACCATTTTGGTCTGAAATAGGGTATGTTTTGCCTATTGTATTGGTCTGAAATAGGGTATAGATTTTGACCATTTTGACTTTAAAATGGGGAAATTTCCCCCGAAATTTTAAGGGTCAGGTCTGAAATAGGGTAGGGAAAATCACATATTTTGGTCTGAAATAGGGTAAGGGTTTGAGAAGCGTGCCGCACACCCCCACCCAAATTTTTGGGGAGTACCCCCCCCCCCCCGGGGTTATCAGTCAATAGGAGAGTTTTCTTATTGAATAAAAAGAGGCGTTTCCACTGGCAGATGGTTAACCACAAACCACATGGCTGTGTTATGTCCAAGTGTAATCAAAAACGAATTTCTCCTCACCATATCAATACAGTACCAAGCAGGGAAGTAATGAGAATAAAGAAAATCATCAACTGGGAGATTTTGATGTATTGCAGATTCTCACAACTGACATAAAAGAAATATATGGAAATGAGTATAGAGAATTTATATTTTGATCTTGAGACTGTCTTGTGGCTACATTTGTGTTGAATCTCGTTGTGTTTTATTTCAGTATATTTTTTACTGTTCAGTATAATTTTGAAGCCTGTTTTTGTAGTTTTATCATGAAGAAAGGCTCTCTCTCTCTTTCATCTTTTATCTTCAGAACACAGAAAGTTTAAAATTGTTACCAAAATTAATCAGGATATTTGAGAGAGGTTAATGTTCTTCATGAGTTCATGTTAGCTGTATCTGTAAAACTATTGCTCAAGAATCATTTATAATAATCACTCATTGAAATTGTTTGAGAAGGGTTTATTCAAATTAAACAGAATGGATGACGGGAGGAAGGAAGGAAGGACGGAAGGAGAGCTACAGGAGACTCGTGGGAGCCATATAACTAGGTCCAAATGTGACATAACATCTCGTATGCTGCTATAGGATTCGATTTGTCGATGAGTGAGAATGTGTGGAAAGAAATAACGTTATATTTTAAGCTTGGTAGAAAATATGAGAAAGATATTATTCAGTCAGTGACACAGTAATTTATCAAAGTAGTGCTGAGCCTTCTTTTCTTTATTTCTTTAGAAGCGGCATCAGTGTGGCTGAACGGAAGTGGTTATATCGTTTTCCATGTGAACAAAGAGGAGGAAAACTTTTTTTCAAATCGCAGCTATGTGGCGTTTCATATGAAGACGCATAATTCGGATGGCATCATTTTTAGTCTTCAGTCACAATATTATAATGAATATAATGATTATCTACTGATCGAGATGAAGGATGGCAAGATAAGAGTGGAGCTGGATCTAGGAGAAGGTGAAGTAGACCTAAAATTACTGAGCCTAGTCCACTGAGTACCTGAATTCTCCCTTCCCTTCCCCTGACGTGGGGTTTATCCTGAGCAGGGTGGAGAAAGAGAGTTTGATCTCTCTAGACTAAAACTCTTCTACTAACAGCCTTTTTCAGTAAATGGTATCGACTGGTCTTGTGAGTGTATTTCTAGCCAAAAGATTGAACGTAATGGACCAGTTTAGAAGTCTAATAGAGCGGCTTTCGATTGAGTGTCGTAAAACCAAACCAAAGCAATTACAATGGCCAATCACAACAAACGAAAACAACACAGTGAGCCAATGAGAACTCAGTCGAAGCAAATACACGTAACAGGCGCCAAGCGCGGGAAAACGCGTGCGACCAGGTCGCGATTGGTTTTGGTTTTGCATCTGATTGGTTAATTATGTGGCACGAACTTTTTAAAGCAATCACAGAGCGTAGTAAAGCAAAACCAATGCAATTTCGGATTACTTTCGACACTCAATTGAAAATCGCTCCATCCGCGTTATCCACCCTTTGAACAACCGGTGCTAGGAATACATAGAGGATATTACACGGCGGCGCGAAGATATGAATTTTATTTTCGAGTGGTAAAAACAATATTTTACGAACGAGCGCAGCGAGTGAGTAAAATATTGTTTTTAACACGAGAAAATAAAATTCATATCTTCAAGCCACCGTGTAATGTTCTTTTTATTATATAGACAAACGACAGAAGCACAAACTTTACCGCGAACTCTTGCAGCTCGGTGGCTGGACTTTCCGAATTTATCTCCTTTCGTCTTCACTTGCAAGGAGCTCCTTGAATAATTTTAAGTCATATGAAGTTTTCTTCTTCGTGTTAACATTTCCCTACTCCTCTGTGAACGATTTCATGTCGGCTTCAGTGAATTTCACGAATCTATCGCTCGCCATTTTCAACCGGAGTTTGGCAGCTTTGCACAAAAAGCCATGCAAAAGCGGGAAATGACGTCATCGATATCCTCACTAGTGAGGATATGGAAAATACGCCACTCGGGTCCCGGATGTAGTTTCGTATGAATTTTACGAGTGGTCTATTTTCCAGTAAAACACTCGTGTCTATATAATAAAAAAGGATATTAAAGGACCATTATAGTCTTCGTGTGAGGTAATCACTACAGAGGGCCACCCACAGGATATTGGAGGAAGAGCCTAACATTGTTTTGCTTGGATTTTAGGACCACTGGTTTTAGCAGGAAAAGGAGTGCACGTCAATGACGGCGTGTGGCACTGGGTCGAGTTCAGCAGATCGCGTCGTGACGTCGAATTAAAGATTGACCATCGTGTCAAGGCGGCTGGGGAGATGCCGGGGCCGTCTTATCAGCTGAACGTGAAGGAGGAACCTAAAGTATACTTGGCAGGGGCCCAAGGAACGTTTTCAGAAAATCCGAGTCGAAACAGAACTTTAGCGGATATTTACAAGAGTTTTACTTTAGGAACATGAAGATCTTTAAAAGTATCGTACCCACGGTAACAGACAGACGATTTAGGAAAGTTGGCACAGTGATCGACGGGTCCATAATTCTTGACGGTAGCGGGTCAGGGTGCTTCCAGATGGGTGATGACGAGGATGAGAACTGTGAAGGCATAGCTACTGATACGCCTACAGGTATGACTCAAAGAGGAACCTATATTCTACTTATTAAATTGTGGTTCTATAATGCACGCTCTATTTGTTGGTTACGTTTTTTGCGCAACGTTTAGAACGGTTTTGAAGTGAGTGCAGTAAAGCAAAACCAAAGTAATCACTCTAGCCAATTACAACAGATGAAAAGACAACAGAACTGAGGAACCAATCAGAACTCGAAGCAATGTAGCCGGCGCCAAGCGCGGGAAAATGCGTGCGACCAAGTCACGATTGGTTTTAGTTTGGCATCTGATTGGTTTAGAAAGTGGCGTCAGTTTTTCGAACCAATCAGAGAGCGTAGTAAATCAAAAACGAAAACCGCTCTAAATACCTACCGTTATGTTACATTTCTCATCTCGTGTAAACCTTGTCTAGAACCTCGCTTATCCTGTAGCTCGGGTTCACACACGGCAAACGTTCGAATTCTCCCAAACTGTCGTGTTTGCATCATAAACTCGCTCGCGTTTTAGATTTCTTAAATTTATTTTCAATATATATTATAGTTTACAAGATGAACGTATTTTCCTTGTTTACGTTTAGGAAGGTCTTTTAAAGTTAACAACACGTTAATTTCACAGGTTTTGAATTTTAAAATGTCAAACTCGATCTTCTTCTTTATTTTTTTAAAGAAGGCCTGATGACGTCAATAACTGAAATATCCTCTGACCCAGACCTCTTGCCCACTGGTCTCCAGGCTCAGCGGTCGTTACCACAGGTGGTGCCATTTTGGGTGATCTCCACCTTGGTGGTTATAGCAGCCATTGCTATTCTTGTGACAATATTTGTCCTGTATCGCTGGAATTCTCGCTACAGTGGATCATTTAAACCCGAGTCGGCTGCTTCGTCCAGTTGTGGAGATTCGCCGAAACACGTGGCCCAGGTCTCGAATAAACCTCGAATTTACGTGTCAGCGCACGATGAGAATGTATAAGGGTGTTCTCCAATGTGATCCTTGAGAAAAAAAAGTCTTATGTGTTGAATGGTGCTAATCACCATGGCAATAAAAAGAGGACGTCATGCATTAGATCACTGAGAAAGGTCCAAAGTGGATTCGTTGATTGTCAGCCAACGGTCGAGTTGAAAAAGCTCTTTATAAACGAAGATTGTACGTTATCAAGCAATGTAGATTTATATTTGCTGCTAGAGTGAACAGAAAACAGTTTAAAAGAGCGAGTTGCTGTGCAGCTTTGTAATTAGTTAAAGGCGTACCAAATGAAGTTTGCTGGAAGTTTGTGTCGTCTGTGGATCCATTGTGGTTTTATTCTTCGAGTCTTGAGCGCATTTATCGGCAATCATCAAAACTGCTCATGTGCTATTCAGTAATGCAAATGCCTTGTTCAATTTTACCAGAGAACGTGTAATACTAAAGAATTGTTTAAATGATATCAAATAAACGCTTGTATGACATTACAATCAAAAGGACATTTTTCCAAAAGATAAAGGTGCCTTGAAAGACGGGTCTTAAGTTCCAGTTAGGGACCTTATTACATGAGTCCTCTAGTCAGGAAGCCCATGTGGGGCCATAACAACCCTTGTTCTCGTGTATTACTGATAAAGATTTTGAGTAATGTTTGCTACATTTTGGCATTACTTGTGCACGATTTAGTATGAATTAAACTTAGCACATATACAAGGAGGCAAGAAAGCGCTTTTCATCTGAAAAATAATATCCCAATATGGCATGCTGATACTTTACATACAGAAAAATAACGACATGATGATTACAGGAAGTTAATTGAGAACTTTACGCACGAGAAGATTTCATCTGCAAACGAAGAACCAATCGTTCTTTAATGTCGCGTGATTCATTTATTTTTGCTATCATAATCAATATTCGGAGGACACACCAGTGCTGACTGCATTTATTTATAACCAGTATGCATTAGAAGCTGTGGCGTGAGTTACTTTAAGGTGATACTGAGAGAATGAAGCGTGTGAAAGATATAATATAACCCACAGACGTCTCTCTTTGCGCACTCAATTCATCCCCGCGACAGAGATTCGACACGAAAAATTCCATACTGCTGACGTCAGAACCGCAGTGTGTCTCATTGGCTGTTGCTCGGTTTTGAATTTTCACGCCCGTCGAGTTACAACCAATCAGAGACACTATACGGATCTCTGTAGAGCTACGTCATCAGTATGGAAATTTTTCGGGTCGAATCTCACACGTCTCTCTTGAGCGGGGCCGGGAAGAATTGAACGCGCGAATGGGGACGTCTGTTTAATAAGGTCAAAGGTATAATTTCAGTCAAAAAAGGCTGTGCCTCCTAAAAAGCTTGCTTTTATACTTAAGCTGCGCATAAGCTAGCACATGTTTTGCGCTTGTAAATTAAATATTTAACGAGATCTGAATAATTTACTAACTATCAAATTTTGCGATGTACAAACAAGAATTAAACAATAAGTTGAGTGTCGAAGCACTACAAGTAGAGCCCGCGATATTATAGTTCAGCACACACGAGTTGCCAGGCAACCTCAGTGAGAGCTATCGAAACGCCTGCAAGTAGATAGGACTCGGAAAAAAGTTGATAGTTTTGCTACCAACTTTTACAGTTGATGCGGTGCTTGTGGTGCTTTTGCACTCGACGACATGTCACAAAAAATAGTAGAAATATTGAAAACCAGTTAGCGCATGTAATTGAACATTATTATGGACTGGGTTATAAGTAATGGCAAATGGACCACTCAGAAAACCACAGCCAATAACATTGTAGAATGATCGAAAAGAAAAGTATAAGGTATAAATTCATCACGATGAAATGTTGTTACTTGTCACTGATTAGCTCAACGTAGAAAGCTTGGTTTACCATTCTGCAATGTGATTGGTTGGTTTACCATTCTGCAGTGTAATTGGTTGGTTTACCATTCTGCAATGTGATTGGTTGGTTTACCATTCTGCAATGTGATTGGTTGGTTTACCATTCTGCAATGTAATTGGTTGGTTTACCATTCTGCAGTGTGATTGGTTGGTTTACCATTCTGCAGTGTGATTGGTTGGTTTACCATTCTGCAATGTGATTGGTTGTCGTTGTCTGACTGGTTCCAGTAATCGCACAGTTATAGGAAACGATCGTTGAATAGTTTTAAAATGACATTTTTTTATTTGATTCATTTTTAAAAATAAACCTAATGATGAGATATATTGTGTTCGCTTTCTTTATATTCCTATAGCTAGCTCCTGCGCTTGTCAAGAGAAGTATGTCGACTCTTTGGCTTAGACTGCAAAACAGTCGTATTTTTGCGTTGGTGTGTCAAACAAATGAGCGCGGTCTTTGAACGAAAGGTCTGGAGCGAGTGTGAAAACGGAGAGTGGAACTGGGGTGAGACGCGCTTCACACGCCGTGCGAGGCTCGCGCGCTTCGCACGCGAGGATCCACGCTTTCGGCGCTTCGCGACTTGCGACCAGCGATTTAGAGAAAAAACGACTGTTTTGCAGTCTACTTTTGGCTCGTCCATCAAAATTTCCAGTTACTGCTGGTGTTATTAAACGTTGAACGAAGTTTCGCCAAGCCTACGGGCGTATGAATTGAACGTCAGGGAGGAGAGGAGATGGTGGAGAGGGGGGGGGGAGGGGGGGAACTATCTACAGTGGCTCTTTCCCCGACTTTTTTACGCTTTCAGTCATTCCCATTTTCCCTATCTACAGCGCAGGTTTTGCAAATGTTGTACAAGGCAAACTTTACTAGGGTGTCCAATTGCGGTATTGTAAGCGTGTTCCCGCGAGTTTGATCCCGTGAGTTTGCGAGCTCTCTAATGACTTTCTGATTGGTTGATTTTCACTTAGACCAACCAATAGGAACAAACATGTTGGAGTTTTTTACCAATCAGTTGCAATCGTTACGTCACTTTTCCCGCGCTTGCTACCGGTTTACTACGAGCTCTGATTGACTATTTCTGCAACGCGAACGCGTTGTGATTGGTCTGATATAATATACAAAAGTCATTAGAAGCACCTTTTTTCTTGAAAAAATCTTCATTGCTGAAACACGCCATAACTTGGCTTTGAATATATAATACAAACAAAAGATCAACAAAACAAAACAAGTATCAGTGGCGATTGAAGAGGGCCTGGTCTCCCTTTTTGTTGAAAAATACAAGGCCCGAAGGCGAAGGGCCGAAAAGTGGTCGCATCTCCCCGGCCTTATTGGAGCAAGAAAATCGCCCCCCCCCCCCCCCCCCCCCCCCCCCCTCCTCATTTTGCCCACCATTTTTTCGAACAAGAAAAGGCCCCTCTTCACTTCGCTCTATCCTCCTCTTTTGAACACACCTGTCTCTGTCACTAGGTGCATGTATTTATTCATGATCATTATTCACTCCTTTTGATCGGCTTCAGTCACGTTTGTGTGAATAAAATGCAGTGTCACTTACGTCGCAAATAATGATTAGATTTGCCTCATGGCGCGGAAATCACAAAGAAATCTGCCGCCGGGATCACTCAAAACTGATAAAAGTACGAAATTTGTAGACTTTTTGTAATCAAAAAGGATCATTTTTTGTTCGGAACTTGACATGCGATGCGAATTCAAATTAATTTTTTTCATAGTAATATTTTTACAAAACCGCAGAAATACTCCAAATTAACAGTTATGAATATGGGATCAAAATATAAAACTAAGAGATCACGATACACACATTAAACTCACATTAAACTGAGTAAAATGTTTCAGAGCAGCGAGGCAGGAGAATTTCTAAATTGAAAGCTTTTAAATCGTTAGAACGACCACAAGAGCTGAATTCGTGTTTTTTCCATGTCATTATGTTTGCATGTGGTACCGATTTCATTAAGTGTATACTGACGCATAATTTCAGTCAAAAAATGTTAATGAAGCCCTTAATAATCTTTAACACTGATCTTATCGCACCCTTAGCGAATCTCGTTGGTTTATGCGATGCTTTCAATAGATAAACACACCGTCCCGCTGCAGTTCAGCAGTTATGAGTTCCATGTGAAGCGTGGCACTGCCATAGAAGCATTGGTACAGAGCACGTGTGTTCTATATTGACTCCAAAGACATCTTGCTGTTTTTCACCACTCGTTTTACGATGTTGTTGTTTACTGGCTCTTTAATATTCCTTTGCGTCGTTGTTCTCGGGGCCGAAGGAAGCATTCCATCGCAAAACACCACAAGTGCAGTTTTCTTGTCATACGACAACTCCAATGCTGTGTACGAGGCGTGGCGAGGACCCGGAGAGCTCTCGTTACTTTTCAACAGCCACAAGTCCAACGCGTTTCTTGCGTATCAAGACGACGGTAGCTACAACCACTTTGATTTATTTCTGATCAATGGAAAGCTCCGAGCACGAGTAACATTTGATGAATGCCAGTGGCAACAGCTCACAATTGCAGGAAACTTCTCTGATTCTCGCTGGCATCGAGTTCGCTTGGCAAGACAACTCGACAATGTCACTCTTACGGTGGACGGATGCATTTCGGAATCTATACCGTGCAGATATACGTCTTCCGAATTAGAAATATGGGACGTTCTTTACGTTGGAGGTATTCCATTGGATATCAGCATGAACTCTTTGGCAAATCCGGGAATCTTTAGCGAAAGCATCACATCTGTGTAAGTATATATAGAGTATGAGTAAAACGTTTTGAGCAGTTGAATTTTTGTGTCCCCAAATTAGTATGGGATTTTCCCAGGCTATAAGGCATTGACACGTTAATAAAGTTTTCTATCTATAAAGTTTTTCTATCTATTTGTAAAGAACGGAAAACTTATATTAAATCCGATGTCCAGCATGAAAAATAACTGTTAAAACACACCTAATGGATAGGTTTTTTTAATTAAAGATTGAAGAAGTACAGAAGAGAAAGCTTGTAAAAAATAAATGAAATGTCAACGCGCTTATGAAAAATAAATAACTTCAAGGTTTTTGAATACTTTACTAGCCGCGGTTTACAGAACTGAGCTGTCATCTCGTAAAACAATACATCATGTTAGTAAGGAACTGGGTATTGGTTGAGTTCTATTAACCTTTAATGCAATGATAGCAGTTATTACAGACGGTCAGCGTTGACATGCAAACGAGGCGAAAGGGTCAATCTGGCATTGTATTGGCCCATTAGCCTCATTTGTAGGCTCGATTACCAGCCGCTGTTCGGGAAAATGAGACAAAACGAAGACCGGACTCGAGAGAGCGGCGAAATCGAGTCTAACTCGTTTGTATACTTTTAAAACAAAAGAATATTTGACTGCGGGCTCAACTGTAATAACAGCTATTTAATTCTATGATGACTTGAATCTTTCATACAGATTCCAGGGATGCATTGGTCACGTGACTCAAATCGCACCTGGAGAAAGTCCTAAGCCTTTAACACTGCGTTACAGCGTGGAGACTGGAACCGATTTTGAGAGCTGCTGCGCGTCTGGCGGGAAATGCAATCCAATAGATGACGTAACTCGTAAAGAATGTGAATGTCCCGGATACGAAAAGGAAGAGCTGATTTGCAAGCGTCAGCTTTATTCAAGTGTGGCTAACATTAATCTTATGGCTAGTTCATCGACTCCATCTAAATCAACTCAAATGGCCTTCTCCAGCAAAGACACTCCTGGTTTGGTTTTCTCAAGTCAAACGAATGTGGAAGCAACTTCTTCGTCAAAAATCATTGAAAGGTCAACACCGACTCGCGCCCAGTCAGCCTCGAAGCATGCGCAAGACATATCGGGATTAAAAGCACAACATGCTGACGTGGCATATCTTCGTCAACCGAGCTCGGTCCCAGGACACTCAAGCCATTCGCAACAACTTGGCTCGGTCCCAGCTCCCACACGCTCGTTTCCTCCAGTTGCATTGCTTACATCAGTTGACGGTAACAGTTCAGCAATGGCAAAGAAGAGCAACA
This sequence comes from Desmophyllum pertusum, assembly GCA_029204205.1. Taxonomy (NCBI): domain Eukaryota; kingdom Metazoa; phylum Cnidaria; class Anthozoa; order Scleractinia; family Caryophylliidae; genus Desmophyllum; species Desmophyllum pertusum. Next base: position 757,357 of record MU826829.1, on the reverse strand, counting down.
CCTTGCGTATTCTAGGTTCCTGTGTCGTGCTCTGTCCTGCTCTGATAATTTCGGTTCTCAGCGGAATTATGAACCAGTGAGGAACTTTAAAATCGACTTATTTGTAGTCGCACAAACTACAATTTCCGCAGCAGGACTGATCCAAACAAATGCTGCTAACTGTACAGTGGACTCTCACTGACTAGTGAAGAGTTGATCTTGAATAATTAATCGCGTCGATCAGTCGTTTTCGGCAAATTCTCGTTAGACTTTCCGAACCCGAAGACTTTCCGAATTCGTATTGTCCAATCAGAAATTGAGAAAGCACTCCGAAGATGCTCGTCAACTTATCGTCATCGGGATACGTCATGTTAATAAGCCGGAACTTCCTTGTTGAAAGTCCATGAGGGACAAGTTACAATTCTTAAAGACAGGATCCGTCAGGAAAAAGACAACAAACTGGGACGCGATCGACACATAATTGTGTAAGTTTGTTGTTAAAACAATTCTCATCTCGTAACTTTGGAGCATGGGTCAAGATGTCAAGATTCAGAGATTGAAAAATTTAAAAGTTTTTGAAAGCCCGAGTATAGGGTTTATAACTAATAATGGATCGACTGGTGGGACTTTGGGAACTGAATCTATTACATAGATGGTATTTCCTTTTTGTCGTAATGGGCCGGGTTGTTCAAAGGACGATTAAGCTAATCTAGGATTAGCGTGAATTTTGATTTCAGTTTGGTAACTTTTCAGTGAGCTTTTCTGTTTATATTTTTTGTCTTTCTGTGTTGATTTTGACTAATCTCAAACTTTACAAAACATTAGCAGAGAAAAACACTTTTATACAAGAGAAATTAAAAGCTTGATTAACTTTTAATCCTGGATTAGCGTTAATCGGCTTTCGAACAACCAGGCCCTGAAGTATAGTCGAACCTCACGGTACGCGGACATCCTCGGGACCGGCCAGAAAAAGTGTCCGCTTAAGAGAGGTGTCCGCTTATGGGAGGTAAAAATGTAGTGTTTGTATGTAGCTGGGAACATCACCAAGTGTCGGCTTACGCGAATATTACGAGAGGTCAGTGTCCGCCTACGGGAGGTGTCCGTTAGCGGAGGTTCGACTGTAGTCTTCTTTCTAGCACCATGTAACCTGTCAGTTTTCGGGTCGTCACGTAACGCTTCCAAGACATGGTGGGGAGCAACCTCGTTCCCATGCAGGGTCTCTCTTCTTCCCGCCTTTTGACGGGAGGAAGAGAGACCCTGGGAACGAGGCTGGGTGGGGAGAAGCGTTACGTGACCAACCGAGAGCACTTCTGTGAGCGCGCACAGACTATTCATTGGATTATTGATGTCTAGATTTTGCTATAGTTTTAACTTTTCTCATAAGTAGAAATGAAGCGAATAAGACAAACAAGTTTATTCGTGGAGTGAAAAGTTTATCCGTGTAAATTTGTGGGTCAGCGGAAAATCTTGTCTGCGCAGTCTCATTGTGGAGTTGTTTTGTGAGACATGCGCATTCAATATCATGTATCGCATTCTCGTCCCAAGAGCTTTCGTTTTTTTTGGTCCGAGGGGCTCTGGGGACGAGAATGCTTATCTCGCGTTTTTGCTGAACAAGAAATGGTGTAGTTTGAAAAATAATTGGAGACTAATTGCCATTATTTAACGATTAACGTATTTATAAGAAATTTCACAATACAAAAAAGCTGGTCTGTATATTGGTATAACTATTCCTGTACAGGATGGTATAAAAGTAATAAGTAAATTTCTAAAAATAGATTGTAGCAAGTATAACAGGTATAACAACATTGTTGTCTGTGATTTCTGCCGATATCTGTTCAGTTGTCTGTTGGATCACAAGAATACAAACAGCTCGCAACAGAAAATCAAGAGAGAAGCTAACTTTTAATTGTAATTTCTCATCGTTTTTGACCACTTATTATGAAGAAATAAGGAATACAAATAGAGCATTGCATAGCAGACACGCGGCAAACAGCGAGCGGAAATTAAGAGCGATTCAGCCAGGCGAGATCCTAAGATAACTAAAACTTCCCCTTGTCAGCGAATTAACAAACTATTTGCCACAAAATTACCGAACGTTTAACTGAATCAAGATTCTAATGCTGTAATGCTTTTGGAATACTGATCTAAAAAAATACAAGTTTTCATTTTGCTCAGGTTATTCGTCATAACTGTAAGAAGCTCGAGCCAACGCATGTAGGTAAACAAAAAAGGAAATAATCTTGGTAATTATTTTGAAATCAACGTCAACAGTAACTATCCTGTCTTCATCCATCTGTCAGAAAACGTCAATACAAGGTCATTTGAATTCCAAATTCATCCCTGACCACATTCTTATCGCTTTTGTGAGCGCTGCAAACGCCTGGTTTGCGGGCCTTTTCTGCAATTCGCGAACGAAATTTCACCGAGCTTGTTGAAGCTCAGATCATCGGAGAGGACTATTTTTTTTACCTTTGTGGAGTGAATGACATGCACTGTCAGTTTTAAATACTTCCCCATCCACATAAGCGCTTATTTAACATGTCGAAGATCTGGCGCATCATACAGATTTCTTTGGTGATTACCATCTGCCATGAAATAGGCCATGGCGGGCGACTACTTCGAAGAAACTCAACAGACAACACTTTGAAGTACAGCAGGTTCGCTTATTCAGCGTACACTTCGCTGTCGTTTACCGATAATTCCACGCTAGTGTTTCGCTTCAAAACGATGAAGAAACACGGAATGCTGTTTTATATGGACGATGGCGGTGTTAAAGAGTTCATGGATGCATTCTTGTTGAACGGGCAGTTACGCTTGCGATTGACCATGGGCAGCTGTCAAAGACAACAACGGTTTATAAACGGTTCATTCGTTGACCTCAAGTGGCATAAACTTACTTTACAGCGAACTTCTGAGTCAGTGATTCTCGCAGTGGACGGCTCTGCGTCCAGTTACGTGCTTTGTCACGGACTCAGGAAAACCGATTTTAAGAAACATGGTCCTTTGTACGTCAGCTATTTTCCCTCCCAGGAGTGGTCTCATATTAAATGGACTTTCCGTGATTCCTTATGGAGTTCCTTGAAATTTGGCGGGTAAGTCAGTAAGTCAATAAGGGTTACCAAGAATTCAAAAAAGCGGCTGTTTTTACAAATATATGAACCGAAGTTTTCACCAAATATATAATGTCTACAGTTTATTGCTAAGGTATTTTTGAAAGCATTACATCATGACCATCTTGACAGAAGAAAACCGCATTGGGAACCATATTGGCTCAGTGGCAGAAGGGAAAGAGTTCAAAATTACAATCTAGTTTTTCCATCAGCAGGAATCACTGAGTTAAAAACTTGGTCAATCATACAGCGCTAACAAGATTGGCTGCCCTTTTCTGGCATTAATAAACATTTTACCACTTCTTATTCAATTATATATAATAATTGTTATCCTCACTTACTGTGAGTGAACACTTTGATTTCCCTTTGCCAAAAATTGACCGCTATTTTTCCTGTATTTATTTTATTTCTATATTTTCGCAAAGCTTTTCTGCAAAAACAAAGTGTAAATTTGAGTTTCCTGACTATTCTCCTGCGGTTTGATCATGTCAAAGTTAAATCAACTGAAGTGTTCACGCATTTTTGATTTTTTGATTCGCACAGTAATCCATTCCCTCCTCCCAAGAAAATAAAGTTCCTTATTTTGGAAAAGTTAAACAGAAAAACAGATAAAAGTTGTTATTAATTCTCCAAAAACCGAGGCCATTATTCCATCATGCCACTGCGAATTTTCATCGTCCTTCTTACATTATTTAGTGCTTTCTTTCCCCTATAATAGTCATAATAGTTGTGATAGTCCATTCTGGCCCTAACAAACTGCCGGTGTCCTGTTAGAACTCAAGTTGGATGCGTGGATGACGTCAGTGCGTGAAGTATATTCTCCGCCAAGAAACATGGTTAGATGTCAGCTTCTATTCGACCAAAGTCCTTTGACAATTAATAGACCTAGAAAGCAAAGTACAACTTTTTAATGCTTGTACTCGACCGCTCTTCTCACTTTTTTACTTCCGGTGGCGTTGCTGAGGAATTATGCGCATGAAAGTTTCCCTCGTCGCCACACCGGAAGTAAACAAGCCAGAAGAGCGGTCGAGGGACTGGACCGAGTCAGTAATGGATCGAAGTACGTACAAGTTCTGATAAATAGGTCAAGGATCTTACAAAGATGGACTGATATGCTGACCACTCATTCAACCCGAAACCAAGTTTCATACGATTTATACGCAAATCTTTGTTTTCAATTACCACGTTTGCCAGGATTCATTTTCAGGAAACCCATGCGCACCATTCTCTAATCACTGATTGTTGGCTTATAATTCGCCAATCATGAAACTACGCGCCAGGAGACTGAGAACCAGCTGTCTAGAATTGTTTGGGTAACCAGCATGAGCTGTGATTGGTGGTCCATGGTTTTCAATGGCAACCATTTTCGTAGGTTATCCAAACGATCCCAGAAATCTCAGTGCCAAAAGTTGGTGCCCAGTCTCCCCGAATTTTCTCCCTCAGCAATTTAACCACAAGCCAACCATTTACAAGATTCAACTTCCCTTCAATAATAAGATCTGTTTACTCTATAACTTTTTCGCCCGGCCGATCATTGACCCACAGTCACGACAAGTTATGCGTTTTTAGGGTTTTCCTGCGCTAAGAATTATGGGTAAATGTACCAGTCGCCATCTTTTTTCTTACGGTGGATTCGTAACGAGGGGCTTGAACGCTTCGCTAGTGATCACTGGTTCACACTTGTGAGATAAGCATAAAGTGCAAATAAGCACAAGGATCTTCACACTTGCGATAAGCACAAGCACAAAACGACATACGCACGCGCAGTGCATTAGAAATTACGATCAACACTGCATGATGGGAATCATATCGGTGATTGAATTCTTGTGCTTATTTCACAAGTAGCAACCAGGCTTTAGTCTTTCGTCGGAGCAAATTGTTTAGACTGCAAAATTTAACGGAAATAAAGGCGGTGTTTATATCCGAGTGCACGCATAACTTGTACCACCGCCATCTTTTTTCCTACGGTGGATTGCGATAACGAATGTTACACAGTACGGGACAGCCCAGCATATATCAGTATATACCCCTGTTACTCTGGCCAGTGCTAAACAACAGGAAAGCAACGTACAGATGTACAATTTACCTTACTTTCCATGCGAACCTTTTTGTTGCATCAACCCATAGCTCCCATAAGTCTCCGGTCGCCGCTTCATCTCACCTTGCACGTGTTCTTGTTCAAACACTGGAGCTGAAAAGTACGTTGTAAAAAAATTAGTTTTCGATTAACAGATTTTACGGTTACGCTATTTTGGATGATTTTATGCAAGTTCCAAATGTGAAAAGTTCAATTGGGACTGAAACATTTTCAGCTTCTGATGGCGGGCAAAGAGGATTTCTGATCAAAGATTAGGGCGAGCTTTCGTTTACGTCAGCTTCCTTTTATTTCCACATTTGAATTAGCCTGCAAATACTCCAACCTCGTTCCCAGGGTCTCTCTTCTTCCGCCAAACGCGATCGCGTTTGGCGGAAGAAGAGAGACCCTGGGAACGAGGTTGCAAATACTCATCGCTCTAGCATAATTTTTTGTATATGCTAAATAGAGCGGTTTTCAATTAATTGTTGTGAACCAAAGCAATTATATTACAATGGCCAATCACGTACAAGAAACGTAAACAACAGAATGAACCAATGAGAACTCAAAGCAAATACACGTAACCGGCGCCAAGCGCGGGAAAACGCGTGCGACCAAGTCGCGATTGGTTTGGTTTTGCATCTAATTGGTTGAGCTAGTATATAGGTGGCGCGAGTTTTTTAAACCAATCACAGAGCGTAGTAAAGCAAAACCGAGGCGTAGTCAGTTTCAGGTTCGCAGATCTTGGGGCGCTAACATAAGATAAAGATAGGGGTCTAAGCTGGTTCTTGATTCAGGTTAAGAGGTCTAAATGTTTACCCCTGCTGTCTGTGGACATGCGAGACAACCGCCTGCCTGAACTGTCCAGAAGCTTGCCTTCACAAAGAATGGCCGCGAACTGAGAAATTAATTAAAATCGAGATCTCGTGACTGATACAGTATTATTGATCTGCCGGGTAGAGCGGTTTTACGGAGGTTCCGGGAAAACGATAAAAGTAATGCTGATTAATTAGAGTGGTTTTCATTCTGATGAATGCTGTAAAACTACAGAGTAACATGTAACCGGTGGCAAGGGCGGGAAAGCATTCCCGGTGGCTTCAACATCACGTTACTCGAACTGACCAATCAAGTAGGGCTCTTGATGAAAATTAAAAAAGTTTTCAAAAAAGTTTTCATTGGAAGAGACCCATGTATGGGGAATGCTTCTCTTAGATCATCCTCTCTTGCCAAAAGAAACACATTTTATTTCTTTCGGGAAAAAAACACGCTTTTTGCCACTTTCCTTTGATTCACCCGAATGTTTAACCAAGCTATATAATTTTGGAGCCTTTGTAAATAAATCCAATTGTTGTGAATACACAATAGACCAAAATAACAGCTGACAGCAAAGATTAATTACAGATAAATAATGAAAAGCACATGGTGAGAATTTTTAAAAAGATAAGTTAAATTCGACAAAATCCAATTGCTCTCTTTTTACTTAGATTCGAAGGCTGTATGAAAACTCCAAAGTACGCTACAGGTGACGAAAAGTTCCGCCGAGCTCGTCTGTTGAACAGCGAACGCACCAAACCAGGCTGTCGTGACGCGTGCAAAGACCCCAGTTTTGGCGGGAAATGCCACAACGGTGGGAAATGCGTGAACAGGATCGTAAGGAGAGAGTGTGACTGCAGAAGCACTGGGTACAACGGTCAAAACTGTTCTCGGGGTAAGGAAAAATTGTCGGGCTTGTCAACTTGAATGAATGGTATAGATAATAAATATATAATAAATAAATAAATAATGCTAGTAGTAATATCCATGCATTATGATATTAAAAGAAAATAGAGTTTACCTTGTACGTGATTATTCGGTCCTTTGGTCTTTCATTTCATGGAAGTCATGCAATGAAATTGAAGCAAATTATTGAAGCAAATTGAAGACTTTCGTCCGCTTTGTTAAGGCTCGTCAATTTTGAATAAGCGTTGTTTCTCTGCCAGTCCAGGATGTAGCTTCTATAAAGTCAATCTGAAATTAGAACACAAGTTAATGAACACTGAGCATCAATATGGAAGAACTAGAGAGTTGGTTTAGTACGCTTCTGCTATATCAAGAAAGAAAAATTAACTGTTAAGACTGACTCACTTCGCCATGCATCTCACACAGCTCAGTCATACGAAATTAATGCCTTCAACTTTAGATTTGCATACGAAGCTTGTTTGATAAGAATCTCGCATCACAATCATTCACTACACCAGTTAACAAATGAAACTAAATCTAATTGTGGTTTTGTGACGAGATGAGCGATTCTTTGTTCATTTTTATTTCATTTGGCGTTCAATAAATTTTCCGTATTTCATTCTGACTGCATGCTAACAAATGAGTTCAGCTTCTGCCACCGTGTACAACTGATATCCATGGTTTGATGTAGGAAGCTCGTTAACACTCAAAAGCAAATCGAATTCAGTCTGTAATTATTTAGTGTGAATATTATTTACGTATCGCTGACATGTTGAAGCTTTTAAGCGTGTTTATACTCTTTTCCACGTTAGTAGCACTTGTGGACTCCATGGCGGGACTGCGATTCAGCGCGGACACCATAGGGCCTTACGCTGAGTTTAACGGCTGGCCTATGCCTACAATCAGCGAGCTGCAGTTTTACTTCAAGACAGGCTCAAGAAAATCCGCCATTCTCTTATACCAGGACAATGGTGTCAAGGGCAAAACGAAGGATTACCTCGAAGTATCGCTGGTAAAGAATGGCTATGCTCGGCTACTTATCCTCGGTAATAGATGTCCTAAAACTGAACTTCTTATAAAGCGAAACTTTACTGATAACTCCTGGCACAAGTTGACAATTACAAGACGCGGCGTGCATCTCAACTTGAGCGTCGATAACATTTCATCTGAAATCATCTCTTGCGCACAGCCCCCACGATTTTCTGCACTGAATGGAAAAGCACAGAGCTCCCTTTTCATGGGGGGAATTCCGCTCCTAGATTCCCAGAGAAATCCAACCATCGATAAATGGTCCAAGGCGGACCTATTCAGCAAAGTCTCGCAAGAAAGCAGGTGAGAAATGGTAAAATGTGTTACGTGAAACTGCGGGATGTGCGACAGAGCGTGAACTGTGATGAAGCTTTTACAGTCTGCTTCAGCTGAGAAGGCAGTAAAAGTTAGCGGAAATTTACAACGAGTCACTTTTTAAAATTTTATTTCGGCAGAATAATGCGAGCTGTAGTACTACAAGTATTAAATTCTTATTATAATTCCACGTGAGAGATTATCACAGAGAGCATCTTGATTGTAGGCATGAAATAGACAAATGTCTGCACTCTGTACTACACAGCTGTAGGCTGACAGAAGTCTTGCAACACTGAATCACAGAGGTCCAGTGCTAGAAATCTATCGGAGTTAAAACTTAAGGTCAAGTTGATTTTCATACTGATACTCGATGGTGTTCTGCAGACATTCACAAATTCCGCGCACTTTAGAATTGATTCCCACAATTTTGCTATTAATTATTAAACAGAAAAACTATGCATATTTTTCCATTCTGACCCTAGCCGCTTATTTTGAATGATTTATATATAAATTATGAAGGGAAACTGTGGTTTTTGAAATCCAAGACAAAAACTTACGGAATAGTATAGAGCATGTATTTTGTCCTTCCCACAGGTAGCCCAGGCGCAGCAAACCACAGGAAACCCAGGCGTAACAAGAATTTATAGTTTATATTTTCCAATTAATAAAATAATTTAATAAGCACTTTAAATCGCACGCAAAGCCGGTCAGTAAAACCCATGTCTATTATTTTTATTAGTGGGAGGCAGAAAATTTTGATCTATTGCCGACATTTTTCGGTTTTCAAAATAGAGAAGTTCGCGCGGTTTTCCCCGCCATTTTGACTGAAGTACAGTGCTTGTATGGGAATCCCATGTCAAAAGATAACCGTAAAAGATATCTCAGCCTAGTCCCTACGCGTTCTATCTTGTTTAGACGACCGCGCAAAGCCTGGAACGGGAGGCGAAAACCTAATACGATTTTACTGATCAAATTTGTAGCATGCAGCTCTCTGTTGAGAAGCATGCAATCGCATTTTCAATTTTCAATTCATTACGTTTGCCTGTATGACTACGACAAGACCGAGTCAAAATCCGCGGTGAAATTTTCAACAAAAAACGCAACTGAACGCGAACGCCTGCAGCATCTCGAATTTATAAAACTAAGAAAGTGGATTTTTTTCTATTTTCTAATAACAGCTGGTTCCAGGGATGTATTGCTCTGTTACGATACAGCAGTGAGGTGAAAACCTACGAGAATGTCAAGCTACTCAGCAGGTCAAATGGCGTGTGGGAGAACTGCAGTGGCGAGGCTTGTTCAAGTTCTGACCAGAACAAGTGTGAACACGGAGGCATCTGTGTTGATCTGGTGGTCACGACCCAGTGCGATTGCGAGGGGACTGGGTATGATGGTCGCTTCTGCGAACGATCAGGTATGATACATACACTGCATGGGTTTATAAACTTTAAAAATCATCCCCTAAGAACACAACCGGGCCCTGATTCCTAAGTATATAACCAGACCATGATAAGAGAAGATGAAGATCAACCTCAATTTTTTACAAACGTCTTTTGAGTCAATCTGACACAATTTTGAAATGTAACGATAACTGTTAATTAATCATCTTGTGTATTGCTTCGTCCTTAGTGAACCAGACATCTACAGCAACTTCAGATGTAAAGAACACACTCTCCACAACTGCACCAGATCACACTGGACCCAGTAACAACAACAATAACAACAACAACAACAACAACAATAATCCAAGTGGATCCAAAGGTGAAGCAACAGCACGGGAAAATAAAAAGGCTCGTAATGATGTGTCGTCTCTGGTCGCTTCTCCTGGATGGTACCTTTTAGTTTCCATGGCAACTTTGCTCATGCGCCTTGCTGTCGCTTGATAATGACGTCAGCGTATTGCGCCAGCAGCTCAGAAGTGACAAGTGATGGTTCAATTCAACACAAGATACGGTTCAACAGTAGTTTAACAGGCGAGGAGAGAGGAAAGAACGTTAAAACAAAGTCTATCAAGACTTTATATGACTTGAGTCAGCTGAAGAAAGCTTTGGGAAGACAACTTATAAATATTTATAGTACATAATTGTTTTAAACAATTAAGAAATGAAATCTTAATCTTTAAAACTGCCCCATTATATCTTTCCTTATCCCCATTAGTCCCCAGCCCCCCATCTAGTATAGATACACAGCCCTCGTTACTAATCCCCGAATACAGTCGGGGGAACAAGTACCAGTTGATGACGAAATCCCGCCTCAGAGACGGGACTGAGCCCACGGTTTTCGTCCCTGAAGTTGCTAAGCAACATGACGTATTTGCTGGCGCGATTGCTTTCGGAGCTAGTTTTTGATTGGATAAAAAGATTCAGAAACTCTTCGAGTGCTTCAACGAAGATTTGCCAGAACAGGCACTTGTTCCCCTGACTGAATAAAACGAAATAAGTTTTGAGCCTCTTGTCGATGACTCGAACAAAGCCGAGTAAAGCCGAGTAAAGAACTGAGTAAAGCTTAATTAAGACAATCATTGAATGAATTAAACTATATTTAATCAAGGGATTCCTTCACTTGTATTTAAATTGGACAATAGGTTTTCGTAGAAAACGTGAAATTATGATAATAATTCGTGAATTGATATATAGCTGTACATCAACATTGATGCAACAATCCAGAGATAAATTAAAATAAATTATGCTTGCAATGTTAATTATAACTGGAGTAATTATTACACGATTGCCTGTTGTTAATCTAGAGTCTTTCATGAATAGTAATAAATTAAATTGTACCTAAGAGGGGAAACTGATTTAGCCTGAAATCAGGCTCCTGAAGAAAATTTGCGAGCGAAGCAAGCCGAGTCGCTGCTCGCTTCGCTCGCAAATTTTCTTCAGGAGCCTGATTTTATAGAGCGGTTTTCAATTGAGTGTCGTAAAACCAAAACCAAAGTAATCACTCTGGCCAATCACAACAGACGAAAACAACACAAGGAGCCAATCAGAACTCGAAGCAAATACATGTAACCGTACCAGCGCCAAGCGCGGGAAAATGCTTGCGACCAAGTCACGATTGGTTTTAGTTTGGCATCTGATTGGTGAAGAAAGTGGCGCGAGTTTTTTCGAACCAATCAGCGAGCGTAGTAAAGCAAAACCAAAGCAAACGCATGTCCCTATCGGCACTCAGTTTAAAACCGCTCTACACCTTACAAAGTGTGAACATGAAGGCGCGCTACTAAAAGAGAGCTTCCAAGCGAAGACCAAGATCATTGGTCATGCAATGAAAAAGGAACAAAAAGAAACTGTAAATCAGACGCTGTCGAAAATAGGAAGAGAAAAATTACTTTCATGAGCGCGTCTTCATGTTTAGTAAGAGTTATCTGTTAATAATAGCGTTTGTTAAACTGTTTAGGCTTAAGAGCAAAATAATTTTTATCCGATTAGGAGTAATTTTTGTTGTACAGTTATTGACTGCCCAAAATACTCCAAGGTATCGCTGCATGAAGTAATTTTGACTTGATAATTGCTGAATAAAATTCAACTTATATCCTGTCACTGATAGAAATAACTGTTATACTGAAATAAACTTCTTCGTACTTCCATCTCTGATGTGAATTTTACTGCTGCTAGTATTAGAGCTTTTGTTACACTCCTGGCCTCGCTTTCAATGTTATAGAGTGACGTCATGCGCGCGTTTCGCCCCAATCCTTTTCAAAATGGCGACTCTCTTGTTCAAATGCATTTTGCGTTTACTTTCGTGGCTTGTGTCCATATAGGAAATGAAAGAAGAGCAAACAAGGTAAAGCAATAATAACTTGTAAGACTTAAATCTCCATCGGATAATTATTAATCACGTTATTTATCATATGTTACTTAGCAGCCTGGCTCACCAAAAATGGACAATCCAAGCCTCAGATAACTCTGGCTGAGTCCTAAGCTCAAAATGTAAATAGGCCGGCATTTCCGAGTTGCCTTTTGCCTCTGTTTCAAAACGAGTCCTGGTGCACAACCTTTGTTATGGAAATAGTGGATTTGCATGACAATAAACGTGCAGGTAAAACTAATTTCCATAACAAAGGTTGTGCACCAGGACTCGTTTTGAAACAGAGGCAAAAGGCAACTCGGAAATTAAATGGCCTACGCTCCTTGGCGTTTTATTTATAATGTTGTAAGGAGAAATTTAAATGGCTGTCGTTGCATTGAAAAACAAGAATTTTCGAAGAAAATATAACCGGGCTTTTTTTATCAAGCAAGCAAGCCGTTTTACCTGCTTTCTTGCTTGAAATCTATCAGATTAGTCACGGCAGTCACGCTGAAGTCTGATGTTTGCGTATAGTACCTACTGTCAATTTTCTTGCCTCTGAGCAGTCTTTGAAGATCATTCCTCAATATAAAGCCAAAGTTGAATAAGAGGAAAAAACACGACAACATAGGTACGAATCGGTGTTGAACCATCAATCGCAGACGTTCCGCGTTGCACCATCATCATTCGCAGCTATTCTAGTCACAGTTCGACAAATTGCGTGAGTCAAAATGTGATATTGTAACGTAATGGTTGTTATTTATAAATCTTCTGCATACAAGGAAGTGAATTGCTGCACCAACACGAAAAAGTAATGTATTTCACACTAAATAAACAGCAGAGTATTCATGTTCAAATCAAAAGTAATAGCTTGATATGAAATTTGACCTAACGGCGACCCTGGTTTATCACAGACGTTGCGAAATCTCTTCAAGTCACAGTTAGACGTGACTCATGTGACCCCATGACGTAATCGTCCTTATTTATAAATCTGCATTTCTCAGCAAGTTTCTGTTTTTCTCAGAAAATATACGGAAAATATATGTATTTCACACAAAATGACAATTATTTAACAGGACAATATTCATAAAATATCATTTAGGCAAAGGATGACCCTGGCGAAATCTAACGTAGCCTTGATAAAAAAAATTGATCTAATGGCGCTTCCAGTGTATGTGATGTACGTACGCACCTCACAGACAATCTCTTCAAGTCACGATTCGACGTGACCCTATGACGTAATCGTCCAAATATAAATCTGCACGTCTCAGCAAGTTTCTGTTTACATAAATCTGCGAGTCTGGGCAAGTTTCTGTTTTCCTTTTCGGAAAAGAAATATATTTCACACAAAACAAACAGGACAATATTATGACCCTGGCGAAATGTAACGTAGCCTTGATAAAAAATTTGATCTAATGGCGCTTCTAGTGTATGTGATGTACGTACGCACCTCACAGACAATCTCTTCAAGTCACGATTCGACGTGACCCTATGACGTAATCGTCCAAATATAAATCTGCACGTCTCAGCAAGTTTCTGTTTACATAAATCTGCGAGTCTGGGCAAGTTTCTGTTTTCCTTTACGGAAAAGAAATATATTTCACACAAAACAAACAGGACAATATTATGACCCTGGCGAAATGTAACGTAGCCTTGATAAAAAATTTGATCTAATGGCGCTTCTAGTGTATGTGATGTACGTACGCACCTCACAGACAATCTCTTCAAGTCACGATTCGACGTGACCCTATGACGTAATCGTCCAAATATAAATCTGCACGTCTCAGCAAGTTTCTGTTTACATAAATCTGCGAGTCTGGGCAAGTTTCTGTTTTCCTTTACGGAAAAGAAATGTATTTCACACAAAACAAACAGGACAATATTATGACCCTGGCGAAATGTAACGTAGCCTTGATAAAAAAAATTGATCTAATGGCGCTCCTAGTGTGTCCACCTAGTAGTGAGTACAATGATTTAATATTTTGACGAGTCAAACTCACCGACGTTGCGAAATCTGTACGCCGCTCCGATGTGTTTACGCGGTCCTAAATTAATATTTATTTGGACCAGTCCAACTTTCACATAGGCTCGATTTCCGCCGCTCTCTCGAGTCCGGGCTTCGTTCTTCCCCGAGAAAATCTTTCACAAGGCGAATACATTAATATATATTCATACTCACCCCTAGCTCTCCTCCTAGCACTTTGGCGGAGTAGAGGTATAAGAGATTCACGACAAAAAAAAAAAACAGAAGCTATTTTACTAACCGGGCTGGGCCCCAGGCCCACGCCCGGTTAAAAAACTGTATTGAAAAAAAAAAAACTATCAATGGTTTCACAGTACACGAAATTCATGTAATCTTATTGGGTAAAACTAATGATCTTGTAAACCCAGTGAATGCGCTAATGTGCTACAGTTCAGCTCATCTAAACCAAATATGAATCTCAGTCTTCTCTTTGCATTGCCTCCGGCTGAGAGGGAAACAATTAAACTGAGAAAACGTTCATCTTTTTTCATCAGTGTTTGTTTATCTTTTTTATGAAAGCTCTGTTAATCGTTATGACTTTAGAATTGCCGAGGCATGCATCAAGCCACTTTTAAAACTTAATAGTTGAAGCGGCATATAGCATAACCACAAGCTCTAGAAATAGTAAATAAAACAGTTGACGGTCCAAACAGGTGGATTTAATGTCAAATACGTGCTGCTTTTAAGAACAGAAGAAAATGCGAAACGGAACATGATAATCGCCTTTAACCAAGGCCAACTTTTGGAACAGTATTTCGTTGAAAGCCCTGTTACTATCTTTATTGTAGATAAGTTAACTCTAGGCGTAATTATGAGGAATTCATTTGTTGATATTTATATAGAAAGGTTATTCGAAGCAACTAAAACTGAAGTATTTATAATAATGGAGAGCTTTCTCTACCAAGATTATAATTGGTGTTATATCGATATTACGTTAAAAATATATGTTAACTGACAAACCAGGACAAGGTTTTCCACCAACCATCAACAGAGGATTAAGAAACATTCAACCTACATGAGTACATGAGATTAGTTTTTATCCATTCTCGTTCCCAGATCCTCCGTTTCTTTTACTCGTTTCCGGCGGAAAGAAAAAAAACGATGGGCCCTGGGGACGAGGATGGTTTTTATCAGTCAAAGGACTTAGCTGAAAAATGTCTCTGTTGTGAACCGCGTCAAAGCCTCCCCTAGCTCCCCTCCCCCATATTTTAAAATACCTTGTTTCATGGTGGGGCATACGGGATGAGTTTTGCATCGTATTAAGGGGAAAAACCATGTTCAATGTCTTGTTTTAATTGAAAAATCGAAGCATTTGAGTATAGCCGACCGATAGGCTATATTAGTAATCATAAACATCAATATTTTTAATGTTTGCTCAAAGCAATTTTCGTTTAAAAGGTTTATATATCGGCAAACCGTTTTATGACTAAACAATTACTACGAGAATGGATGAGCAGTTTTTTCAGTTAATTTTGTTTAAAATCACTCAATCGTCTTGATATTCTCATTTTAAATTTGCCTTCAGCTGGAAATTTAAAACAACCCATGCAGAGTAATTTTATGTTATAAGTTCTAGCTATTTTGAGCGGCTCATCACGACACATCTCTTTTGTAATTTAAAGGTTCTCTAGTCGGCTATAAGTTTTGGTTTACCGGCCTGTCAAATTCAAATTTGTCTGAAAATTCTTTAAAAAATAGATCAAGTTGTATGTATACAGACTTGTTACTTGTAAAACGAAAGATGTGGATGCGGTATAAACGATGTAACAACAATTCTTAGATTCAAGTGGTTTACAACTGATAATAAATCGCAAACGTACCAAACTAGACGATCCAAAACTGACGCTGAGTAATTCTAAAATGATTCAGCTTGCTTCAGTTACCGTCGATAGCTTTGTCGGGCTTTTGATCGAAACGGCTACTACAGCTGTAGTCACTTACCTTTATTATTTAAAATGGTATTCTTTTTTAATATATTACGTAAAAATCGGCGATTTCATCATGCCAAAACAGGCAAGTAATTTTTGAATCGAACTTGAAATGACTAACGCCGCTCCTTACCACGGATTGAAACATCAAAAAACTTTCCACCGCAAAATTATTAACAACAACTCTCGCGTGAGAACATCATGTTTATTTTAACGCGAACAGCTTTCAAAGAAACAGAAGGCCGAATATGAATAATTATTTAATGGGCGGTCTTTCCCGCGTTTTCATTTACCGCAGGCCCGTTTTCTGGTGAATTTTCAGGCACACATGCAACAGGATGAAAACGTGATCTATTGAAAAACGTTTAAATTTACTCGTGGGTCGAAAGAATGTTTCCATTTATAACTCGAAAGCTCCTCAAATAAGCAGCACGTAATATCAAGTTGTAAATTTTTAATGGGGCGACTCGCAAAATGAACAGAAAATTACTCGATATTTTGTAAACAATTAAACGCTAAAACTAAAATCTCGGCGAGCCGAATCAGGGGTTAACGTTGCAATTCTACAATCATTGTTTTAAGAATAATAGCACATGATGAAGATGGGAATAGAAAGGTTTTAACACACAACCTTTATATGCTGTGATAATGAGTGGCGTTTCAACGATATCAAAAAACAAAACTGGATTGTGAATGGCTGAGGAGAAAATTACATCGTAATAGAACATTTCTTATGTGTTAAAACTTCACGAATAAGCCCAAATAATGAGACTTTAATGTGTGAGCAGGTGAAATACTGAGCGCAAGGTCACTCACATTGTGCAATGGGGCTTCACGCGCGCGTTTTCGAAGGATCTGGTTTAAGGAGCTTTTAATAACTTCAACTGATGTTTATGACGTGTTTTATTCCGTGGAGAGGTTTTATTAGTTTCTTGTGCTCCTTGAATGTGCGTTATTCCACGAGATAAGAGAGGATTCGACTTCACCAATGAGCTTGACGCAATGACTGATAGTGGCGATGCGGTTGAAGGTTGATTCGGGCCGGCGAATCACTTTGTTTGTGTCCGCTATTAAAACCCAATGCACGTTTCGCCGCTTTTTAACTAACAGAATGTAAAAAGACTTTCGCTACAAGCTCTTACAGTAAATATCATACACGGACAGGCATTTGGCTTGGCTTGGCTTGGCTTGACACTGCACCATGTCAGTAAAAGATGTATTCTTCATGTTTGCAGTGTTGAGCTTGCTAGCACCAGCATTGATTCAAGCGGCGGGACTGCAGAGCGCTGGATTACGTTTCTTCGGCAAGCCTAACTCGCACGCTGAATACGAATCATGGAACGCGCGTCCAAATGCAACACTACAGTTCTTCTTTCAAACCAACTCGAAAAAAACAGCTATGTTATTTTATCAGGACAACAACGGGCAGAGTCAGTTCATTGACTTGTTTCTCATCAAAGGAGAAGCTCGATTTCGTGCAAGGATCCAAGGAATGCAAAGTACGGAAAAACGCTTTATTAAACGCGACTTTGCTGACTCAAAGTGGCACCAGGTTAAAATTGAGCTGTCTGAGAAAGAAATAACGTTTTCTATAGACACCGAAGACTTTATATACAATGCAATGCCGATTGCATTCGATAAATATGTTGACTCGTCCGAAAACGCCGGCCTCTTCGTCGGTGGAATTCCGCTGGAAGACGGAAGATGGTCACACGGTGGGCTCTTTTACGACGTTTACGGGTAACGTAAAACACTTTGTCATTTATTATTTTCCATTGCAGAAAGTTAGCTAACAGTTTCATTCATGATTACAGTTGTTTGTGACAGATGACGTTGAAGTACTCTTCAACAAGGTCAGCTCATCATAAGCTGACTGTAATTCGCGCGCCATTCGTGCTAAGATTGAGTGGGTTTGAGCACGTATATTGACAGGGAAAACGCTTGCGGAACAAAACAATTCGTTGTACAATTTATTTACTATTTTGTTGCAGTTGTCAGTCAGTTTTCAGTCGCAGATTAGTTGAACGTTATAAAACTTTCATTCGTTAAATGATCATTAATGAATAATCATTGTGTCAGTGTTTTGTTATTTTTAATTCACACTCAAATGAATTATTAAACTTGTTACGGCAACTTCATCTTTCAATCTCGTTCCCAGAGTCCTCGTTGCCCTAATCCAGCGGCAGGAACTGGCAACAAGGATCTCTGGGATCTGGGTAAGGATCTGGGATAAAGTGTTCCGCCTGACATGCGCAGTAAAATCGGAAGTCCAAGAATATTGGCGTCCCTTTGTTGAAAGACACAGCGGCAAAATGAGTGCGCGTGCGCCAACCTGCTCACTCATTTCCATACAGACATAATGGCGGTAATTCAAAATTCCCGGAATTTGTTTTCATTTCGAGCGATCGTAAGTGAAACATGAACTCTTTGAGCTATGTTTTCGTGTTTCACTTACGATCGCTCGACTTCGAGCGAAAAATTCACTATTGTTGCAAAGATAATTAGTTTGCTAAAAAAGATATGTGAAAGAAGAGTCTCTCTCGGAATTGTTTTCAAGGTAAAAACCTTATCTGTTCCGTGACGGCCTTATCCACGCGAAATGAAAACAAATTCCTTGAATTGCCGCCATTATGTTTGTATGGAAATGAGTGAGCAGGTTGGCGCACGCGCACTCATTTTGCCGCTGTGTCTTGTTGAAACATGGAGTCGAACACATGCGCAGTACAACCAGAAGTTCAAGCATCCTGTCATGGCGGAACACTTTATCCCAGAGGTCCCTGGTGCCCGTTTCTGCCGCTGGTTAAGGGTAACGAGGACTCTGGGAACGAGATTGTATTTCTTTACACTGAACTAATAATTGCATTCACGTTTGTTTAGGAGGCTTACCGCCATTTTTGAAGGATGTATTGGTGACATCAGATATAATCGAGCTCCAAACGGGCGTTTAGAAAGAGCAAGACTTCGACATTCAGTTGAAGCTGCGGATAACTGTTCTGGAGCATGCGCCAAGCGACCTCAGAGATGTTCCAATGACGGCCGATGTATCGATAGGATAAGGGACTCGGAGTGTGACTGTACGGGGACTGGGTACGAAGGAGAAACCTGTGAAATACGTAAGAAGAACAAAATCATCAGTCGGGTTCGGGGGAATAAGTACCAGTTGAGCCCGCGGTGTTGGTTTCCGAAGTTGCTAAGCAGCATGACGTATTTGCTGGCGCGATTGCTTTCGGAGTACTCGTGAGTGCTCATGCTGGTTTCTGATTGGATAAAAAGATTCGGAAACTCTTCGAGTGCTTCCATGAAGATTTGCCAAAACCGGAACTTGTTCCCCCGATTTCGTACCAATTCTATTTTTGAACACTTTTTCCCGCGCAAAGTCTGCGTTGTCATGGTGACAACAAAGGCTTCAATCTGCGTCAAAATTGTTGGGACGCTTCCTTCGCTCCCTCCTTCAATGTTGATAGGAACAACTTGAGACACCACAAACATTGAGGGAGAGGGAGAGATGCAAACATGGATGCATGTATTATGACCTGAAGTGAAGTGTCCCAACTAATTGTGACGCGGGTTGTTGGTCATGGATGTATATGATTATGATTAATCTTGTTGTTGTTGAATAGCTTCCACAGTTGTGTTTATGGATGGTAATGGTGCATATATGTCCTACCGACTTGACCCCGACAGCAGCCTTCGTACAACAGAAAAAAACACGATGGATTTCCTGTTTTTGACAGAAGCTCAAGATGGTGTTTTCTTTTACATGGGACGAGACAGAGATCATTTGCTTGTAGAACTTGTCAATGGAAGCTTGAGAGTGCAGCAGGATTTTGGTGGAGGTAAGCTTTAAAGAGACTGGGACATAGCTTACGTAGCTGCTGCTGCTGTTGCCAGCGCGCCAGGAAACTCGGGAAGGCAAGATGGGGGAAACGAACGTAAAACGCGATGGTGAGGGGATTGGGAAAGAGGATAGGGGATTTTCACTCTTTGTGCATCGTACTTCTGCATAACTTAACAGCTCAAATGAGTGTTCAAATCCTGTTTGGACACTTATAAGTTCGAAAATATTTATTATCCTTATTAGTTTTGCCATTTGTGACTGTTTTCAGAGTTCTCGTGAGCGTTATTACAATATACTGAGACTCTTCGAGTGCTTCACGAACGAAGATTTGCGAAAAACGACACTTTTACTCCCGACTGAATATCATCATTCCATTGCTCTGCCTAACGGAAAAAATTAGCTAAATATTGAATTATAATTTTCATGAAAAAATCTCTTTTAATCTGATGATCTTATTTCTCCTGTAAAATGTAGGTCCTGTTGTCGTGCAAAGTGGCAGCAATGCTTTGTCGGACAGTTGCTGGCATCACGTGGAAATCCGCCGCAGGAGAACTCGTTTAACGGTCATTATCGACCAAGGGAAGTCTGGAAAAGACAATGCATCGTCTCTGATATATAAAACACTCAATCTTAACAACGAGTCAGATATTATTTATTTCGGTGGTGGTCCATCAAAAGTGCTGCGTTTCGCCAAAGCCAAAAGGCTCTCGTTTAAAGGATTTCTCAGAAAGTTTCGATTTGAAGGACTCAGTGTTCTTGATAACGCGTTAAAGGATAAAGATGGATTTTCTAACACTGGTGTGATGCAAATTTTTCCTAATAATGTGGTGTTACATGAAGCTGAGAACAAGTGTGAGCGGTCCTGGGGGTCGGGATGTCCCCCCGGTGAAGACGATTCAGACAGTTGTAAACCGTCAACAACACCGACTACTGGTGAGTTAGTGCATGTTTCCTTCTGGTGACATAATAGACCATTTCCGAATTACCTTTTGCCTCTGTTTGAAAACGAGTCCTCGTGTCAACTGGCCACGTGATACAGTCAACTCTCGTCTTGCGGACACTCCGTTATTACGGACACCCGCTATCAGGGGCGGATTTAGGGGAGGGGCCGAGATTGTCTGGGATATTTTTTCTTTTTTGAAAACAACGTCTATCGGATGGTATTTTGCAATCCGGGTTTTGTTTTATTTTCAGAGCTTTTGCTTTCGTTACTTGAGATATATTTTTCTTCAATATAGCTTTGGAGCATGACGCATTTGCATTCATCAATCCAATGGTGATGGGATGACTCTAGTTTAATTAGGCCCCATACCACTCCGGTTACTAGGATTTCGTTTGTTCAAAAGTTCGAGTTGATTCAAGTCATGTTTGACCACAACCACAACTGCATTTGATTAAATATTTCAACATTTCTTGTTCAATATGGGATTCAATATGGCATTTGCCAAATTTAAGCGCCCAGAATGCACCAGATTGCATCTCAGAGTACTTAAATTATCAAACTTTTCCGGGGAGGATGCCCCCGGACCCCCATAGAAAGGCGCGCCAAAGCGCGAAGAATGGGCGCTAATACGCCCAGATTGACTCTCATAGAAATTTCTACGGCCCCCTCTTTCTAAAATTCCTGGATCCGCCCCGCCCTTCACCCGG
Source organism: Desmophyllum pertusum (assembly GCA_029204205.1). NCBI lineage: Eukaryota > Metazoa > Cnidaria > Anthozoa > Scleractinia > Caryophylliidae > Desmophyllum > Desmophyllum pertusum. Next base: position 735,909 of record MU826829.1, on the reverse strand, counting down.
CGAAAGCTAGAGAGGTTTGACTGAAAATATGACTCCCGCTATTGCGGACTCTCGCTATTACGGACTCCAAACTACGTCCCGAGGGTGTCCGCTAAAACGAGAGTTGACTGTAATGGATTTCATTCACAAGTCATTTTCATTTCAATGATTTCGCACTTGGACTCGTTTTGAAACAGAGGCAAAATGGCCTATTGATTAACCTGTCTGTACAAGGTATGTGTGTTTGTGGGAGGCGGAGAGAGAGCCCTGGGGAGAGGAATTAGCGAGGGCGATTGGGTACTAGATGATGTTAGTAGTAAATGGTTTGAACCCAGGAGTATCAGTAGTTCATCTAGTCTATTATATAGTCAAGTACAGGTTAGTGTTAGTTCTAAAACGGACTGTTGTTGGTGGTTGACGTTAATTTCTACGACCTGAGCGAAAGTCATCTTCAGAGTCACATGACTCTGAAGATAACTACTGGTGACGTCAGTCGCTAACAACAGTCGTTTTCAGCACTCTCTCACCCGGATGATTACACTAGACGAACTAAAGCTTATAGTGCTATAGCGTAACTCAGGTTTGTCTTGGTATAGGCTTAAGCTTAAGAAATGGAAGCCGGTCCCAAAGGGTTGTAGCTACAACAAGGTCGTTTTAAGGCAGGATTAGGGAGGGAGATGAATGCAACCCTCCTGTTTCGAAGAGCAAATCGATCTGCTAATACATTTGCTGTGTCACGACTGTCTAAATGCTATTAGTAAAATCTGATTGGCTGAGCTACTCGAACACTATCAGCCATTAGTGTGCAGTGGCTGGAGGTCGTCACAAAATTGCGGTTTCTTTTCGTTTCTACGACGTTTCGGTGGATGATTTAGAGTTAATACTAGACAATTGTTATGATTTTTACTAAAACATTTAGATTATGAGCTCGAGATTTCTATGACGGCCTCATCAACTATCACATCATAGAAATCTCGAGCTCATAATCTAAATGTTAATTGGTTTGTTCGTTTTTTAAGGTACACTGACAAGCACGACGTCTCCGACCACAATTCTGTCACGTGCTCCGCCAGGACCACGTAAGACCCCGCCTCCCGAAACCGCAAAACAACAAAAACCGACTCCAAGGCCAAAAGGAGTTTCACCGTGGGTCATTATTTTAATAGTTTTAGCGGCCATGGCGGTCGTGTTTATCGGCGTGTTTCTGCTTTACCGCTGGAATCATCGCTACACGGGCTCATTCAAACCAAGTAAAAACGAAGAGGGTCAGATGCAAGAGCCTGGGGTGGAGCCCGCTGAACAACACAGTACCAGGGTGTACAGTCAACCGGCGTTTTTTATGTACAAACCTCCTAAGAAACCACCGACTTCTGAAAGGCTTGAAAGCCCGGTGTCTATTTAGAACTCTAGTGATGTTGCGCTTGATTCGAATCCTTTTCAAACGCTTTTTAGCGAACCTATGCTGGTTTTGGAAAAGAAATGATATTTGGACCGATTTTTGTTGAAGAGACTGACAATGAGAAATTAGTTTGTCTGGAAAAGACACTGAGGGTTCATCAAGGACACGCAGACTTAAAATGTGCATGCGTTCCTCAATTTATAACAGACGAGCTGGGTTTACCAAGTTAACTGAGTTCGATTATCAACTGAAACTCTCCTCAGATAGACTGAGATGCAGCTTTAATATCATAGCTTTACACAGAGTAGTGAGACAGCTACAGTATGTGCCTGGGGCCGGTTGTTCAAAGGGTGGATAACGCTATCCACCGAATAAATCACTATCCAACGGATAGCGTAATTTGTTTTGTTAACACTTATCCACTGGTTAGCGATTTATCCGGTGGATAGCATTATCCACCCTTTGAACAACTGGGGTCTCAGGACATTTTGTGGAATTTGTTGTAATGTTCGGATCGAATTCAGGGTATTGGGGAATTCTATATCAGTGTGTTCTATCAGAAACCCATATATGGGCTTTTGGTTCTATTGCAAATCACGAATTTGATTGGTCCATAGACCACGGTCGCGCGTGCGGGAAATTTTTGGCGGGTAAAATATGTGCTTAACATTATAAGTATCTGACTGCTATCCTTTATATATATACTGTATGTATTTATACACCGGGGTCGTATAGTCCTGAATTGTTCTGTACACAGCTGTTTCGAGAAAGGTTGTCGGAAAAAAGCGTACGCGACAATCCCGAAAGGTAATCTGGGATATGATCAATTAATTTTAATAAGTCAAATAAATACATCAAACCCGCGATGCCTACTTTTGTTGCTTTCTTTTAGCACTCTTATCAGATTTCCCTGAAATGCTTAAGTCAATGCAAGGAACCGTGAACTTAAAACTACCCACAATACCTTTCGGGATTGTCGCGTGCTCTTTTTTCCGACAACATTTCTCGAAACAGCTGTAATCAGTGACCTTTGGGCTTCTATGCCACCAGAACTACGAAATCAGTGTTAAAATTGATAAACACTGAACACAATTAATTTTTAAAAGCTCAAATAACAAAAGCTGAATAATTTTAATATTTATGAATAAGGGAAATGGGATATTCCATAGTGGACTGAGACTTTACTGGTCGACAATTTCGGCAAAAAGTGGACGATAATCGCCTCATTTATAGCGTAAAGGAGGAGGAACGAAGTATTTAACATGCATGAAATAATTTATAGAAAAGGTGTGAAGATTAAGGTTTGTATTGGAAAGTAATGATCTTTTCTCTGTTGTTGTTGTTGTTGTTTACAGAGATTAAACTGTGCGTTCGCGCCCGATTATTCCCTTTTTACCTTATTTGGAATTCGAGGCTTGTGGCATAAGAAACGTGCTCTTGGCCGAGCGGAGAATAGGACAGTGTTTGACCCCAACAACAAAAAATAAGTATCAAAATGTCGCTACCTATCGGCGACTAAAAACATTTAAATTCAGACTCAAAAGAGCTTTACCTGATGAAAAACGTAATTTCATATGGGTTTTAAAGTAGCCTGCCTCGTCCCCAGTCGCTCACTCGGTCAGACGAAAGAGCGGGGGGATCCTTTCGAAGAGCCTGAGGAGGAGGCAGGCCTGCAATACTTTTTTATTACATGGACAACAAAGACAGCCGGTCTGACTAAATGAACTAAGCTTTTGGCGAGAATAATAGATCTCGTACATCCGGGACCTAAACAGTGTATTTTGATATGTAACCATGGTAACAGCTTCAGTAACCTGTCGAGTGAATGAATAAGAGCAATGATAAGAGAGACTCTTGGGGAAAAAAGCGAACATTTTAACTCCTGGTTTAGAATACAATTCCAAGTAATAATAACGATGACAACAACTGCTTTTGTTTTCAGTAATTATTGGGACATAAAACTTCGCTTGCAAGGAAGACTATTATCAAAAACAAATAAAAACTATTGTAACAACGTTACACTTGCGTCCTTTTCTCTACATTGTAAGTAGTAGTGTCCAGTCCCTGAACTCTTCCTACCGCCACCCCGCCTAGGGCGGTGAAAGGAGGATTTTCCTTTGCCAAAACTTAATTAAACTGGTCTAATTTTTTCCTGTATTTATATTTTGAAAGTTCTATTATTATTTAATTAAGGAGAACGATTTTAAATTGTTCCCAACAGTGTTATGCGTCCACTGCATTTATCTTTTACTTTTTATGTTTGTTTTTCTTGCCCGTCTTTTTTCATTTTTACATTTGTTTTTTCTGAAGAAGGAATATTAATATTTTGAGCTGCAAGAACAATAGAGACCGAGGAACACGGTTTCAAGTCATTTCTCTTCTATCAGTCGTAAAAGTTCCGTTTTTGGCTTTGTTGCCGATCCAAAACAGCAGGATTCGTTCAATACAGGTTTTGAGGTCAGTGAAACCAAGGTGAAACTGAAACGTAGACCACTAAAAATGTATTTGTCAGCACGGGGTACACGTGGTACTGCGGTTGGCTGGGCGCCCGCCAAGCCGCAACAGCCATTTTGCAGGTGGCGAACAGATTGCAGCAGAACAGTCAGAATATCTTTGGATGTGAAGCCTTTAACCATGAAACAGGCTGAAAAAATCGCTTCGTATCCCAGCACTGGCGAGCATATTTATGTTCTTCGTTCCTTGAGCTATACACATCACGGTAAGTTGTTGTTTTATGTTAGTGTTTCCATTTTTCAACTCTATACTCACTATGCAATAATATTTGTTATTGAAAATAATAGAATATTATCTTCAAAATCTAATACTGGCTATAAACGAGGAAATTGATAGCAGAAATTACTTCAATTTGTTAATGCAAATGACGGCATTTTGATATTTTATCTTTCTATTTCAACGTTTATAATAGATGTTTATCATTAGGATACAAAAGTAACGAGAGTGCAGATTTCTGGTCATCCATTAGAGTTTGGGGTTTTCACACTGGTAAAACGCCGTTCAGTCCTGGCAATTTAAGACTGATCTGTTTCACTCTCCGAATCAGTTTGTGATGCTGCCACTATCTTCTAAACGTTCTACATGCAAATATAAGGGAAACAAATTAAAACAAAAAGTTTTTTTTATCTTCTGCAATTTGATTACGAAACGGGTGTTTTGACGACTAACAAGCCGTTTCAAGGGCACCGCTAGAAACAGTAGCTTATAGTCTTTATCGAATTACCGACAGAATCGGTTTACAATACACTGGTCCAAATGACGTATTAAAATATCCAACTTTCTAGAGCTGTAAGATGTCTGTAATGTCTAGATTCTGACGGGTCTTTCGTACCACGTGACTTAGCGGCCTGTCGCCAATGACCAAAACCACATGAATCACAAAATTTAGCAAAACCCAGTGGCTGACTATTGTATGGCAAACTCGCAATCTGATTGGCTACGCATGGCAAACTCGCGCAATCTGATTGGCTACGCAGGTGCCTTCTTGCAATCGATAACAGTCGATTAACGGGTTGTAGAGTACTGTTTATAAACTTAAGATCGATGAAGCAGAAGTTAACTAAACAAAATGAAACTTGTCGAAATTTAATTTGTGTATTCTTTTCAAAAATCGCCAATCTAACTGAGTCGTAAGTTACTCCCATAGAGGGACACAGAAGGCCCTCCCCGACATGTCCCTTACGCGAGTGTACTCGATGATTATGGGCCATTTTTTCTCACAGGTATCTACATGGGTGAAAGCAAAGTGGTGCATTTTCAAACTCCCCTTGAGACCGGTCGAATGGACAGCTCAGAGATCGTAGAGAGCGACTTTCAAGAGTTCCTCGGACCTGATGGCTCCGACTGGTACATGTACAAATACGGTGCGACTGAGGAGGAAGTCAGCGGAAATCCGCGCGGATCATGCACCACTTGGCACAGCGACGAGATTACAACTGTGCTTGAACGCGCGCGCGAGGCACTGCGGGAAGGATTTGGACAGTTCAATATAGTGGGTAGTAACTGCGAGGACTTTGCACTGTACTGCAAGACAGGCCAGCGCTCCCAGACCAGCGGTCAGTATTTATCAGCCATGCGTAGAATTGAGGCCGTGCGCCAAGCTGCAGCTATTGGGTACAGGAGTCCCATAGTTTACGCGGGCTGTGTGCTGGGCTGGTTCTCAGCTGAGGATTTTGTAAAACAGACAAACGTAAGCGGCAACATGGAACGTTCAACAAACAGGAGAAGGTGAAGGAAATGCATAGTAGTATTATTCCCTAACATTCCTGTTACAAATGGAAATGGTTGTTAGACATTTAAATGTTTTAGTATTGAAGACATGTTATGGTAGCCACGATGACGAACAGAAACAAAAAAATACGATGTCCCAATGGAAAGAAATTCAAATTGTTTTTAGCACACAACTAAAAAGAACAACTGACGTCACAAGAAAATCACAACTGCGAGGCAACGTTACCTAGCAACGTTCAACGCACATCACGTGGGCTGTGTCAGCACACCAAAGAAGATCCGAACCCAATAGCCCTTCTTCGCATTACGTCAGACTAGCTAATTTCTCCCCAAGCCTCGCTCCAAAAACAGCAAAGATGACCCATGGAGGTGCCAGACGTTTGAGAGGAATTTCGAGTAATCGAAGCTTGGGGGTGAATTCTGCCAGCAACTGACGTAATATTGACCCTATTAAAAAAGCAAGTTTGTTTTGTTACAGTAGAAATTCAATGTTTCGTTTCTGTTGATGATCAAGATCACAAAACTATGTAAGATAAACAAGTCAAGGTCAAGTATATTTGATAAATAAGTTGGCATTGTAATTATATGATAATTTAACATCTTGATACTTTTTTTTATCTTTTGGGGCATGGCGCGTCTATGCCCTTCCCCTAAACACGGCTCTGACTTAAGTACAAGTACGACTAGTGTAACTAGCTAGGGCCACTTTTAGTGTGACTAGTGTAACCAGAGCCACCAGAGCCACTTAGATAACTAACACTAGCGACATTGCAGAAAGGAAACAAAGAACTTCCAATGCAGGTCCAAGTTGAAATGTTGTTGTATTGTACTGAACACTGTCTAAAAAAAACTGAAGTTGCAATTCTTTGTTTTCAACTGCAATGTGTAAGTGTCCCTGGTTACAAGCTCAGCATCGAAACTCATCTTACTGATTTTACACTGATTTTCTATTATAATTCTTGGGAGAATTTGATTTTGAATCAAAGTCTTTTCACCTGAGATTCCCAAAGAGTGCTATTAATTAAAGTTCACAACTGAGGAAAAAATCTTGAATTGCATTTTGCAAATTGTCAAAAACAAACAGCACCACATGCAAGCACTGCTCAATAGCTTTCAGTTGAATGGTCACACACTAGGGTTTCATGCACGGACTTAAAAGTTAGAACCACATTTATTGACTCAAGGTTTGACTCTGGGAGTGAAAGAGTTAATTTTCATAAGCTGCCTTCTTGAATTTGTTACAAAAAGGTAAAAAAAGAAAATGAAAAATAATGTAAAATCAGAGACGTGGTAAATTACAGAGCTACTTCACGGATGGCGCATCTTCGCCGTTTGCAATCCATCTTAATCTTCCCCAATCTTAGCCATCTATGTCCCTGTTTGGTTTATTATTACCTCTTTGGTGTTTTCTACCTTAGCAAACTGTTATTTTAAAGTTTAATTCGATTTGAAGGTAATTTTGTACATGGGAAGAAATGACTAAATATATATAGCTTCTTGTTGAATGATACTTCACTGAAGACGAGTTTTTTCTAAATTCTTCCACTTCTTAACTTAAGATTGCAGCCTTCTCTGGTAAATCGCTCACCGTTCCTACGTTATAGTCGCAAATCTTTTTCCTTCATCAATTTTTTCCACGCTATTTACTTTACTTTGTAACATGCACAAGGAAAAAACGCGCTTTTAGTCGGCCAAAAATAATCCGTCACTCCGTCTCGAGACGATAGGGACTAGTAATTTTAAAATCTGTAATAATTTCCTGTATATTTACAAAGGTGTTTAACGAAGCTATGTCAGTTCAGGGCTTTGACTCTGATAGACTGTGTTAGTTTGTTGAGAGCAAGAGTAATCTGGTCCGGTGCAATGGACGACGAGCTCTGAAAGAAAGAAAATAACAAAACAGGACGATTAACTTATTTACTGACCGTATTGCATAAAATAATAAACTACAATATTTCAACAGTCAGAGGAACAAGTGCTGTTCGCCAATTCTCGTAGACACACAGCCTTACTCGAAGATTTCCGATTCTAATTATCTAATCATAGAATACTATGAACACTTCCAAGAGCTCAGCACGTAGGTATCTAAGCTTGTCGCCACGAGCATACGCTTCGTTGCTTAGCAACATCTCTATCACAAGCCGCAAGCTCAGTCAATAGCTGGAGATGCGTTTTTCATTCTCACTTTCTGTGATTCCGACAGTTAAAACTGCTTGCCGTTCCCCCATATTATGTAAAAAAACCTCCCAATACTTACAGGCCTCCATAGCAGGGTAGGAATCTAACTGTTCTTGCAAGGCAAAAGCGAGGATATCCCGATCAGCCTGAAAACATAACCAATCACACATAAGCAAAATTCAACTTTTAATTTCGCGCAGTGCAATTCTAACCCAAGCGGATAGCTAGGGAATTCTCTGTTACACCAGAAGTCTACAACTTTTAAAATTTTGTATAAAACTTTATTTGTATTTAACTACCGTGTTTAAGAGTCCACATCGGATCAAATCATCAGCCAGATCTCCTCCTTTGTCGCCTGCAAAATACACATAATAAACCGTTAATTTAAAGTACACTCGAAAACAGTTTATTTTTACAGTACAGCAATTTTCGGATGACTTTCAACCAATCGGAGCAGGCATTAGATAAATGAAAGTTTATAAAAATAATATTATACCTGGACGTAGGTCACACATGAGATGTCTGTTCATCTTGTCATCTAACTTGAGAAGTAATTCCAACTGTGAAAGAGTGTTATTGGTTATAAATTAATAATATTTCAAAATATACTTTTTTATGGGTCTGTCAAGCATGGCGGTTAAGAAGAAGAGAGGATGCACATGCTCTATTCAGATTGTATTAATTCACTGACCTGATTTCCTGGTTACAGTCCCCTCCCTCCTGAGGTATCAGTTTGATCTGACATTTGTTAATGATGGCCTGTCAACAACAACAACAACAACAAACAATAAATAAACTAAAAAATACAGACAAGACCCTAAGCCAACCACACCATATATTTTCATACTGATTCTCATTTACAAGCTGTAGCATCAATATTCTATTGAGTCTTGAGAAGTTTCTTTACTTTCTCGAGGCAATTTCACCGCTTTTAATCATATTTTAACAACTGCTAATATATTTTCCTCTACCAAAGCAGATTTCAAATAGACTACAACTAATCCCTGCTTCCCTTAGTACGCTGAGCAAGAGGCAAGCGCGTCTCACCAACAGATTTCACTACTAAGGGAAAGACGGAGGTACTGCTCTTGGTCTAGATTTCAAACGCTATTGAAAAACAAGATTGCCTATACCCTTCTTGTTTCTTCATCATAGTGATCATCATTTTCACTCGGTACAGATTCTACTCCTTCAGGCGACTTGGGTCTACAATACAAAGACAGCATATACAGTTAACATTGACTTTCCATCAGTAGCTCACTGGACTCTGGACCGAGTGGTCCAGGTTCGAGTTGGGATAACTGGCAGTTGTGGGCCACTAGGCCCATGAAGACTTAATTCACCATTCCTCTTTGACCCAGTAGCACACAGGACGAAAACATGTTCTCTCATGAGAATTAGTACAGAAAATTTAGATAGTGAACAAAGAGTTGGTGGTTCTTGTACTAACCTTTGTCTCGGTCTCAACTCTATTCTTTGATGCATTCCAGTCAGAGGAAACAGGCCATTTCTAGGAAATAAAAATAGTATAATAATTTGTGTTTCTCTGGATCTCAAATCAAAGACATGTGTGAAGTGCGGTGGCCTAATGGTTAGCGTGTTGAGCTCCAAATCAAGTGTGTTCTTGGGCAAGACACTTGACTCGATCACAATGCCTCTCTCCACCCAGGAGTGTAGTGTAAGTGGATATGGGTGAATATTGTTGGGGCGACCTGACAATAGACTACCATCACATACAAGGGGAGTAGCACTAAGCAATCAGGATAAGCTGCGGCAGTGTGGGCCACTTTGGTCTGAGCACAGAGGTAACTACGTGTAGTTGCTAAAATGGCAGGTTTAGAAATCATGCACCAATGGTATTTGTTGTGCTTGACTCACCTTACTTCTTCCAAATACTTCTCCAATTCCAGTGCAGGAGATTTGCCTCGTCTAAGAAACAACGATGGTCACCATATTTAATACCAATGTGCACACGATTAAATGACTGAGAAGTTAATAATAATTTTTTTTATTTTTTTGTTATAAACTTAAACAATCCCCTTTCTCTTCTTAAATATCTCAAGGCGTACAAAATGTTCCCTACAGCCTGTAGCTCCCCCAAATGGATTACATTAACTCTATCACACATCATATAATGATTCATACTTCCAATTCTTCTCCTTGCCAATGACGACCAACACTCTCTCTGGATCAGTATCTTCACGATTGTCAGGAGGAGATACTGAAAAACAACATTATCAACAGAATAAAAATATCACTTATCATGATCAAACAGCTTGTTACAAATTTCTGTGGGAACTAATAATTATTATTATTATTATTAACCTTCAATGGCATATAAATAAATACATTGTGCGGTTACAGAAAATATCCATACCCACCCCAAGCAAGGTCAATTCCGAGGGGAGGGGGTTCTCAAAAGCCGAAATTTTTAAAGGAAAGTATGAAGCCTATTGGAATTTCCAGGCGGTGGGGGATAGAAATTCCGGGAGACAATATTAATATCACAATTTTTACAGCAAGCAAATCTTTGTAAATATATTGACTTGATGACATGTAATTTTACCGTCATTGTCCACCATACAGTGAGCTGACAGCAACTTGAGTGAATGAACCTAAAACAAGCATACGACAAACTGTCAGTATAAACAATCAAGGAATATACTTCCATCTTACTGAGATTAATCCCAGTCTGATACTGACAGTAGTTAAGAAATACTGTGAAAATCCCACAAATTAATAATAATAATAATAATGATATTTTTATAGCGCCAAATCCACTACTTCAAAAGGTACGTTTTTAAATTTATTTTAAAAAATGTCACTGGAATCACTAGTCGGACACTAGACCTTATGTCAAACGGAATAGTGTTATATAGTCTTGGCGCTGCCACAGCAAAGGCTCTTTCTCCGTATGTTTTTAGTCTAGCTTTTGGAGTTGCCAAGAGTTGCTGGGAAGATGATCTTAAAATGCGCGAATATGTTTGATATTGAAGTAACTCCCTGATGTAGCAAGGTGCAGCACCATTTAGAGCTTTGTAGACCAGCAGGATAATCTACTTGTAGATATATGATCAAATTTCCTGGTACGCGTAACAATTCGAGCTGCTGTATTTTGAACGGATTGTAATCTTGAGAGTAGATGCTGTGGAAGACCATATAGCAGCAAATTCCACTCGTTATTCTACCATGGTACTTACCACAAACAAGCCTGGATGCAATAGCAAGTCTCTTGCTGTGGGCCGCTCTGCAGGATTTTCAGCCAAGCATCTCAGTATAAAATCCTGTTGATTAAGGTGTCATTTAGATTTTAGAGACTTGGAGAAATTTGACAAGAAGGACCCGTAAAAAACGCAACACACGCTACAGTACATTGTGACTTGGGTCACCCCACTCAACTAATCAGACAACATGTGGTCGTTGTACCTTTTGGTGTGGCAGTTCTAATCCTGCGATGGCTTTGGTGACATTTTCTTGTAACACGGGCCCATCGGTGTCATGCAGTTCCAAGGCTGCCATCTATAAGATGTCATGTAATGCAACATTCATTGGTAAATAGAAGTAAATAGATGTAGATGAACGTTTAATCATTTGTCTCATAATGGAGTCACTTTGAGGTGTTGATCGCGACATTTCGACTGCTTTACTGCTAGTCTTCATGACGTGATGAGTAAATTACCTTTTAAATAATAGGTTTTTTTCATGATCGGACTGGTAGGGAGGAAAGACTCACAGAGACAACTAATCACCAGCCTCATTTGGTTTAATTTGGTTCTGGTACAAGTGGTGCTGTAAACTTAAATATTCCACTGACAAGTATTACCTCAAGAGCACACATTCCAAATGCGTAAATATCAACTGCGCAGTCAATAATATGTCCAGGCTTTCCTGTGAGAAACAATTATGGCAAATTATTATAATGTGGGGGAAAAGGGCAAGAAGACTATGCGAGTTAAAGGCAGGAAGCAGGACAAAAGGCAAATTTTTAAATTAATTTAAAGTGATAAATTACATTAAATAATTTAATGCAGGAAGAGTACAGGAGGCAGAAACTTTAGGAGAGATGAGTTGATCACTGCTAGGGCTGAGAAGATTAAACAAATTATTTTCTTTTGAACACTAAATTAGCTGAGCAGAACAGTGTAACGTACCATATTCCGGGGCAATAAAGTGCATGTTCCGCCTTTCTTCTCTGTAAGTCTTAACATGGTTATGAATGGTGTCAGGAGCAACTGGAAAATTAACACAAATGTAATGACCATGATTAGTGTACTCTAGATTCACGATCACGGCATACAGGGATTTGAACCTGGGCGGGGTAATTGTATTGGGTCCTTGTGCAAGACACATCACTCTCACAGTGCGGCCTCTCTCCATCCAAGTGTATCTACTGGCAGACTGTTGCAGAAATCTGACAAATTTGCTTTGGGAGGCAAGCAATGACAAAAATTTGACTTCTGCAGTGGTTGTGTGATTACCTCTGCTTTAAAGGGACACCGTCCCGCCGTATTTGCTCAAAACTGTTATAAATGCATGAAATGGTCCCTAAATCTATCAAATAAGAACTTAGTAAACTCTACCTAAATGATAAAAAGCAATTTCTTCTTCAAGAAATTTGATACTGCAACAAAAGTTTTGCAAAATTTCAAAGATGTCCGAGCCAAATTTGAAACTTTGAAAAACTGACATCCTGACGTTTTTTCAAAATCCATATTGCAATCCATTTCCATCCTCGCTGTCGTTCGTCATCCTCACTTCCTAATGGGTTTCCTGTCATTTGTCGAGTGTTATTCTACAGAATCAAACCATTATTGTTCAACTTCCTATGATCTAGATATGTTTCTGAGCTTCCCAAAATCATGCTAAAATCAGGACAGTGTCCCTTTCACTGGTGCATGCTTAAGTTACTTACATCCTACCCTGATGTAGCAAACCTTACCTGAACCTATCTTGATCAGGCCATTGTGCTGGATAAATATTGTATCACACGACAAGTTCCCATGAACTATCGGTGTTTCACATTCATGAAGATAGCTACATAGAAAAACAATGACAACACAAGGTTTTAGAACATTATGGAGGAATAAAATCACAAAACGATTATTAAACTGCTGGCACTGTAGTAAGTTTCAGAATACATCTTCCTATTTTTTGATCATCAAGATCTCAATATTACAGTATATAATATACAAATTAAAATTTACCTCAAAGCTGACAAAATTTGCCGTAGCCATCTTTTCCAAACCTGTAATGAAACAGTTCGGAAACAAAAATCTAGATTGAGTGACATGAAGAAATCAATGAGTAAGCAATGAACACTTGTGATTCATTGGTTGATTAATTGATACTCAAAATAATTGACTTGTTTTTTAAAGGAGCTACAACACACATGGCCCATCGTAAAAATTCAGCTTAACCCATCGAGTGAGAGTCAACCTCGTCCCCAGGGCAATCTCCGCTTTCAAGATGGCGGGTGGGCGTGAAGAACACCCTGGTGAACAGCAGGTCACGTGTCTCCACAAATATTGGAGATTTTGATTGTTTCAAAATGGCGGCGGGCTCGCGATTGGCTAATTTTGTGGTCACGTGACCCGCTGTTCGCCAGGGTCTTCTTCGGCTCGCACCACCATTTTGAACGGCGAGAAGACTCTGGGGACGAGGTTGAGTGAGAGTCTGAAGTAATAAGTGGCAGGGGACAGGAACCTGGGAGTAAAGGGAGCGGGAAGTCTAGGGGGGGGGGGGGGGGAGTGGGAAGTCTAGGGGGGGGGGGCAAGAGAAGAGAGGATAGGAGGCAGGATTCTCAAGGTGGCGAAACCAGGAGAAATAGGATTTGTTTGCAACATTGCATAATATTTTTAAATAGAAAAAGCACAAAGAGGTGGGAACCACCATGGAAGGAGCGGGAACTGCGAGTACAAGGTACGGGTAGTTCACGGTGGGCACAGAGTGACCCTAAAACGCCGACCTTCATTCCATTCTTCACGTTTTGATGCAGGCTACCTGAAATTTTACAATAATATATAACTCAACATTCTAACAAATCATATCAAAATGGCGGAAAATGCAAACTTCAATACACCATAACTTTTGATTGGATCAACATATTTCAGATATTTTTTCAGTTTCAGCATTCTTGTGGCATGTTCTTTCAGAAACTGTCATCAAATGTTCATAACATTTAAAAAAAAAATTGGCACCAACTTTGCGACATCATTTTTCAAAAAACATACGATTTGTTAGAATGTCGAGTTATATATTATTGTAAAATTTCAGGTAGCCTGCATCAAAACGTGAAGAATTGAATGAAGGTCGGCGTTTTAGGGTCACTCTGTGCCCACCGTGTTCAGACCGCCCATCACCCAGTGCTCGACACTAACTTTTTGGGATACTAGGCAATGGGCTAGTAAATAAAAAAAATCACTAGCCCACAAGGACAAGCCACTAGTCCAAAAAAAAAAGCCATGAAAAAAACATATAGGATCATCGGCCGTAGAAGGACGTTTTCTCGAAGGTAAGGAGTTAAAAAAGCTTGAAATCTTCTTCATTCTTGCAGTGACTCAGTCAGTGACTGGTCGCGCAAAAAAAATCCAAGATGGCGGACCTATGGTGGCTCTCTCCCAGGTCCCTTTTGAGTGACATGGAAGCGAGGACGCAAGGCCTTTTCCAAGATGGCGTCGGTTTTGCGAGTCGATCGTACGCAAACGATATGATATGGATTGCAACTCCTCTGGTTTAAATTACTCAAGCTATGGAAACTAGCTCCTGATGAAGCTTTCTAGAAAAAAAAACTTCCCAAGTTATAGAGTTGTAGTAAATTTATTTTTCCACGAAACTAACTAGTCTAGGGGCTAGTAGGAGCGTATTTTTACTAGCCCAGCATGAAGTTTTACTAGTCCTGGGCTAGTGTACTAGCGTTAGTGTCGAGCACTGTCACCCACCCCCACTAATAAATGAGTTAACATTATAGCTTATTATTATTATTATCAAGATACCTTTTCATTTAAAGTCTTAGTAGAGTAACTCTTCCGCGTCTTCTTCAGGAACTGTTTCAATGAACCAGATGTCATGTATTCAGTGATGAAGATGACGCGAGGATTTTCAGACCTGGTATCAGTCCAGAATTTGTAGAATTTAACAATGTTTGCATGCTGTCAGAAATAAAACAACACAAAACAACAGTTGATTGTACAAAATTTAAGCTACCAGTGTATAATGAATAAATTCTGATATAAAAACGTTCTTTATTTCAAATACTTACATCCAGTTGAATTAGATTTTCAAAGACAGCTTTTATATCTTCCTACAAAAGAGATCGATCATGGATAAATGACCACTAAAACAGAATCATTCTTATTATTATACATTCAACTCACTATCTCTTTTCTGATTGGCCGAAAGCGTACAGTGAATTTTCGAAATCAGCGCCTTTGAAAGAATCTACGTCATCTAACTGCAGATTAATATACAATAATCATGTCAATGCACTCAAGGTCACGGGTAATCATGTCAAGTTCGCGAGAGGATCACGGGTAATCACGGGTAATCATGTCAAGTTCGCGCGCTTTACGTTGCTTGCCGCTTGTATAAAACAACATCGTGGCAGAAGCATTATTTTTTTTCGTTGAATGTATAATGAGGGGGACATTGGGGGGCTCTGAATACCGCAACACCGCAAAAAAAAATCGAAAAACACCGCATCACCGCACGAAAAGTTGACGAAACACCGACACCGCAATATATTAAGTTACTTATAAATGAAGACGGCTTGCGACTGGCTGCTGAAGCATAAAATATTAACTGGACAGTAGTATTTGACTATACTGTGTTACAAATTAACAGGTTTAAACAAAGGTCAGGGGCACCCAACGAACATTTTTTGTAAAATGCATTATTTTACCCAGATAAATGAAAATAAATGATATAAAAGCATTTCCAGGTGTTCTTCTGCGTTGCTGGGAAAAATATATCTGTTCCTCTTTGCCAGCATGACACACGGGGAAATTCCCAGCCAGCTGGATAAAAATTGTCTGTTTCCCAGCCAACAATAATAATAATATTAAAATAATAATAAGTAACCAAAAGGGGCATGGGAACTAATTAAACATCGATGAAAAACCTTTCGAATATTGTTTTGTATAATGTACTGCC
The DNA here is from genome assembly GCA_029204205.1 of Desmophyllum pertusum. Classification (NCBI taxonomy): domain Eukaryota; kingdom Metazoa; phylum Cnidaria; class Anthozoa; order Scleractinia; family Caryophylliidae; genus Desmophyllum; species Desmophyllum pertusum. Next base: position 719,960 of record MU826829.1, on the reverse strand, counting down.
GTCTCAAACAGTTTGAATATTCGGGAAATTTATGTTTCCTTTTCTCAGAAAATAATGACCGTGTAATCATTACTATTTCCCAGCCTAAAAATAGACCGAAATATTTTGCCAGCCAGCAAGAATTCGGCTGGGGAACAGATAAAGTGAGGAACAGATTCGTTGGGTGCCCCTGGGGCACCCAACGAACAATTTTTGTAAAATGCATTATTTTACCCAGATAAATGAAAGTAAATGATATAAAAGCATTTCCAGGTGTTCTTCTGCGTTGCTGGTGAAAATATATCTGTTCCTCTTTGCCAGCATGACACACGGGGAAATTCCCAGCCAGCTGGATAAAAATTGTCTGTTTCCCAGCCAACAATAATAATAATATTAAAATAATAATAAGTAACCAAAAGGGGCATGGGAACTAATTAAACATCGATGGAAAACCTTTCGAATATTGTTTTGTATAATGTACTGCCGTCTCAAACAGTTTGAATATTCGGGAAATTTTATGTTCCCTTTTCTCAGAAAATAATGACCATGTAATCATTACTATTTCCCAGCCTAAAAAATAGACCGAAATATTTTGCCAGCCAGCAAGAATTCGGCTGGGGAACAGATAAAGTGAGGAACAGATTCGTTGGGTGCCCCTGAAAGGTACATGCTTTTAATAAATAAACACGGGTTAACGAAGATATAGAAGCTATAAATTTAGTTCTGGACGACAAGGGTCGACGATTATTGTACAAGGGTCCAACAAGAAACCGTAACACCGCAAATAATTTCGTTTCACCGTACACCGGAGGTTTAAAAACACAAACAACGCAGGATTTGAGATCACCGCAATACCGCAATGTGGGATTTTATTCACCGAAATACCGCATAAAAAACTGAGCAACACCGCAACACCGCAAACCCCAACGTCCCCTCTATAATAAAACAATTATCGGTAAGAGGTTATCAGCCTCAGCCTTCGGCTTCGGCTGATAACTCTTACCTCGACCTTGATTATTCTGGATATCACATAAACCTCATCCAATAATTGTTAATAATCAGCCACCAACAAGAGTAAATGCATGGTGGTCACATATTTATTAAAATATTTAGCGTAACCCAGCGACTCGCAATCTGATTGGCTATGCAAGGGCAGTCTAATTTTCGATAGACTGCCCTGGGAGCGTGCGCAAGTAAAATTGCCAAAATCAAATCAAAACTAAAAAAATAAACCACTTTCACTGAACATTTTTGTTGAATAGATCCGTCTCGCTTTCTATCGACTTTGATAGTTGACTCGGGGGTTCACCCCTCGCCAACTAACGAGCTTGTCATATTGTTAAATGTAGGACTTATTTACTCTCTATTGGAACAAGATAAGAAGGACTCTTGGAACAATTCAGGTTGACTGGTCACTTCTGACTTGTATACTTAATTTATTTATTAGAACAACAATTCAATATACCTCTTGACTTTTGAAGGATTTCCTCTCAGAAAACTGTACCTCATTCCAAACTACCTCAACACCTTCTTCTGTGTCCATGGCTAGGAACGAGTGATCAATACCAGGAACATCTCGCTGCATCACCTTAAAATCAATCACAATAGTACCGGTGATACACATGTTATTTTATGTTATTTTGTCCAGAAGCTGATTGTAAGGGCGCATCAGCATTGTCCTGCTGGAAAGAGCTCTGCCAATGATAATGAATGATGATGTCAAAATTGAAAATCTTTATACATTATCTGGTGTCATAAAGTGTAGGCATGCATGCATGCGAAGGTCTACATAGCCTTTTGCACGCATTGCATGCCTATAATATGCAGATAGTTATTAAAATCATTCTCCTGCGAAAAGATTTCCGTGTACGTCCGCAGACAATAGTGATAATTCGTAGTAATGACATTCCGCTGTTCTAGTTCTTATTCCACGTTCCTCTCGTCCATTCCTGGTTTTCTTTTTAATCTGAAACATGAATGACAACCTTGTCCTCGTGCTCACAATGGGTGATTTTTGCAGCAAAAATTCTAAAAATATCTCAAGGTGTAGCTACGCCGTGTCATAGGCCCAATAAGGGAGATGGAGGCTCCAGGGTGATATGTAGCTCATTTAATTTGCATGTCGATGATACATTTTCATTTCTTTTCTTAAAAATTTCATTTATGGGCTAGCTAAATTTTGGGGAATCTAATATTTGTTGGCCTCGCCCAAGGCTTTCATGTTTGATCAGAGTAACGGCTGCTCACTTTGCTGCAACGTAGACGTAATAATTCAACAACAGTACAAAACCTTACCTCTTGCCTTCTCTTCTCCCATCGTCCACAAGGACTCTGCTCGACCACATCATCATCGTCATCATCACTTTCGTCTCCAGAATGTTCAGGATGAACCTCAATTATTCCAAGTGTTAAATTACTGGCCATTTCGCTATAAAAATTTCTTTCAAGAACGGATGCAAGACAACTTTCACTCTGAAATGGCCGACAAGTAAGAACGAGCGAAACAAAAATTGAATGGAAGACTGGGTACAAGTGAACCGCTGACCAGTAATATGATCATGACTGGCTCATCGGGACACAATAGTTACGCTTACATCAAGTACTACCCTATGGATTGTGCAGTTTTCCCCGGGGTGATGGCGATAAAAATATCAGTATCTCATTGAACGTCACGTTTAAACAAAGAGCTCTGAAGCGAGGAGGTTTGTGGTAGAGCCATCTTGCATCACTGCTGTTAGATTTGCCGCGAAAGAAAATCTCATCTCGGCAGAATTGTGAAGGTTTGTATGTCTAGACAGGTCACTTTCGATTTAGTTTGTGAGGGTACTGGTTCGATAGCAGGCCAGTTTGAATAATATATTTTTATTTTATTGTTTCATTTACTGGAATAGGTGTTAAGGTAGTTGTTTTCAATACTTACTAAAACATCTCTGCTATAACAGTTACATGCAGCTCGCCAATGCAAAGGTTCTCAAATGTCGTGTTTTGCAGGTGGTCATCACGTGATCTTGTCAATTGAAAGCAGTCAGTCAATTCCAGCAGTGGCCATCCCCCGCCCCCCCCCCCCCCCCCCCCCCTCTGGGCAAACCCCTGGGCATTTGACTTTTTTGAAAAATTTTGGTCAAATTCCCCACTGACAGTGGGGACAAGCAAGCCGTTCAAATGACAGACCCCACGGTCAGGCCAAAAACCAAGGCAAATGCCCCACCCCCGGGCTCATACTTCTCAAGTTTAAGATCAATGCAAAGATTCAAGACAGAGAAATATAAATATTTGTCTTTTATAGCCAGTGAACAGGCATAAAACGGACACAAATACCTTTAAAAATATTCACAAGGTTTTGTAGCCCTTGCTGGACGAGTCATTCCACAACAAACTCTTGGTTCTTGCCAATAAAATCAGCGTGGCTGTTTAATTCCCTGGGATGGACGACGGTGGGATAATGTCCACCCCCCGGGCCGAGAGAAAATTACTAATGCCCAACCCCTGGGATTTATACAGCATGTGCAAATGGCCTGGAGGAGTGGGCACTGCTGGAATTGACTGATGCAATATCACTATTAAAAATATTGTGAAAACATCAGTTAATATTTTATTTTGTTTTAGAACTGGATAAAAGGTGAATATAAGCCATACTCACAAAACAAGATTCTGGTACCTTTTAGGGGTTAATTTCCAAATTTCTGACAATCACTCCCATGTGGGAGTCCATTAGCTCCCCCCCCCCCCCCCCCCCTGTAACAAGCTAGTGTGGTGCAGCTAAGATGAGAGGCTCCCCTCTTAAATATGCCATACTGTTGTGGAAAAAGACTCAACATTGCATAACGGTCTATTCTCTCATCTTTCTCATTGGTCAGTTTTACCTGATTTTAACTTAATATGTAATTAATAATCATAAATAGTTACATGTATGTTTATGTTAACTTGTGCATTTCTAGTTTATTGTCCAAGCATGTCTCAGTTTGGAGGGAGTCCATCGTATGGAACCCTTTCTCCTGATAGCAACGTATCCTATGGCAGACCATCGTCAAGATACCAGGAGGGCGGTGAGATTAATGTACTAACAAATTTATCACCAGACTTTCTCATCAGTTTACAGAAAGGAGCCCAAAAGCGTGACCACTTTTAATAATAATAAAAATATTAATTCACATTCTTTCGTGCGTGCAGACTATCCAATCAGAAGACAAGAATAGCTTATTCTTGCTTCTGATTGCATGGTCAGCACACACTTTTGGGCTCCTTGCTGTAACAGTGTGAATGCCAGACCAGTCTCAATGTAACAGTTGGTAGCCATCTTGGATTTTTTTAAATAAAATCCGAGTAGTTTAAATTTATTAAATTGTTCAAGCACATAATAAACTTTTCTCTCTGTTCTGGTATTTCGGTAATTCGGAGGTCCCGGGTTCAAGCCCTCCACCCTTCCATTCGCTGGAGTTGTTGTCATCGGTTGCCCCCGGCCCGAGTTCAACTCCTGGGCTGTGCTCTGTAAATAGCCAACTGGTCTGCCTCCTGCCAGTTGGGATTTTCAACCATGTCATGTTTATTTGAAATATTTGTTTCTACACACAGCCCCACAAGCTTCTAGCTTTAACACAAACCGTGTATAAATAAACTAAAGTTGATTTTTTTTTTGATATTCGTTAAATGTCGTTAAATATTCCTGAACATAACAACATTAATTTTCTTTGTTTCTGATTCCAGGCGGTACAGGAGAAAGATTTCAGAATCTCAGTGACACTGTCAGTAGTAACATTTTCCAGATCAACAACAACAGTAAGTAATGATAATAAAATTAGTCAACATATCTTACTACTGAGTACTCTATTGGCCGAATATTTCCTGTTTGTGTATGAGTTAATTTGCTACATACAAATGTGTCTGAGAATGTACAATGCTCTTATTATATGGCTGGCTCTGCGGTAAATCTTGCATTGTGATAGGCCCATCTTGCCCGCTCTAAATTTCGAAACTTCTCTTTTAGCCTCAGCATTGGAGCGCACCCTTAAACAATTAATTGGAGGCAAGGATGGCCAGGAGGAAAAACTGTGAGTTTATTCCATTTTTATTAATTCCTCAGAGTCTTTCATATTATTTTATATATATAATTTACATAATATTATTTTATACATAATATTATTTTAACTCAGAGTCAAGAGAGTAGAAAGAGGGAAAAATTAGTGGGCCAGTGGGCCAGTGGGCCACCATGTTTATTGTTGTATCTTTTGTTTACAGTCATAGAATACAACAAGCTACAAATGACCTTGCTGGTAAAACAACAGCTCTCTTGAAAGAGATGAGTTCCCTCTGTGGTGGAAGCAGTCCAAGTGCCGTAAGTTGAAATTAACTTAAAATTAAGACAGAGCAGAACATCTATTCCCCAATAGATTGCTTCAAAACCCACCTCCCAGGAGGTAATTATTGTCTGGTAAATATCTCTAGCTATCTGGTCTGTAAATACAGTAAACACCCGCTTATAAGAACCTACATTTTTACAAGTCAGCCTGAATAGGTTCTTATATATCGGGTGTTTAGTGGGAAATCAGGCTGTTCAGGTTCTTAATTAGGTTCTTATTAATTCAGGGGTTTAAACTGTTTGCTACTGTTCAGAATAGTACTTTAATCCCATTATTTCAGTTGTGTCACAGAAACTACTAAATCATACAAAATCCAGGGAAATATAATACATTTTCCACAGTTTATTTATGATGTTGAAAGTTCTACTTGTCCTACAATGCTCAGCGCTAAAATATTTTTTGACCCAAATGTTACAAATAAGAACCTATTTCAAATTTCAGGCTGAATGGGTTCTTAAATAATGGGGGTCTAATTTCCAAATTTCAGCCTGTAGGTTCTTAATCCACTAGGTTCTTATAAGCGGGTGTTTACTGTATAATATTTCCTGAATAGAGAAACATGATGCAAGAAAAAGTTTTAAACTGTTTTAAACTATAAATCGTTTTTGATGTTAAACTAAGTTAATGCCTGGACAACTTGGCCAAGAATGTGATCACATCCACAACATTGACCCACAAAACACTTGCCAAGGATTCTGGTAAAATTTTATAACTTGTGTATCATTAATTCTGTTTGACTTTTATAGAGGCAACAACGAGTACAACATGAACGACTCAAGGGAGAATTTAGAGAGTCCATTTCACGTTACTACTCTGTACAGAATGTAAGTATACTCTGGGTACTGATCGAGTCAGTTTTTTCTTGGGTGCTCCTGGTCTCTAAGGCCCAGTTCAGATGCCGTACTTCACATGAGCCAAATCGAATTCGAATTTAGGCCGACCCAAATTAATTTAGACCGGCTGAATTGATTCAGATGCCTTGAGCTTAATTCAGCCGAACTTAAATTAATAGGGGAAAATTGCTGTTATGCTGAAAAATACATTATAATAATTCATGCATTTGTTTCGGCTCATGTGAAGTTCGGCGTCTGAATCAAAGCCGGTCCACAGCCGTTATTCCCGGCTGAGCCAGGTGGGAAGAACGGCTGAGCCGATCCGAATTCATTCAGCCGTTCTGAATTGATTGGCATTCAGACGCAGTACCTCACATGAACTTAATTCATCGAATTCGATTCGGCTCATGTGAAGTATGGCGTCTGAACTGGGCCTTACATTCTCTTGTGTGACACAAGTTTTTATTTCTGCTCCAATATTTTCTCCTCACAGAAAGTGGTTGAAAAGGAAAAGTTATTAGTTGGATCATCAAGACTTCCACAGGTAGTAAATTATATCCACAAATTATTTTGGCTTTGCTTATGGAGCATGTTCACTCAGTCCTGTGGGAATTAAATGACAAAGGCTGTGACAGCCATGTTGGTGTCCCTAACAAAAGAAGGTAATAAAATTATTTTGTACGGGGACACCAATATGGCGGCTATGACGTCAAGTGAATACACTCTATATATCCACTGACCTGTACAAACAGAATAATTTTGTCAATGACAGTATTGTATGTACTTACAGTTAGAATAGTGATTGTGCAGATATAAAATGAATTATCCTTCCAAGATAGCAGTTATGTGGCAAATCTTTCTTGCAATACCAGTCTTTCTGTCTCTGTCTTATGGCTTCTTGGCTAGCTTTGTTGCTGATTATCATTACATTTGTTTTGGGTTATTTCTGAGGATGTGGTGGTCATCAGTCCAAGACAATATCCTCAATAATTGATATTGGCTTCATATTGAGAAATTAAATGACATTATACTTTTAAAATTACTTGGGTGAATCGACAGACAGGCATTGAGCTTCAATGGCATTGTTTGACAGAGTATCGTTGTGGCACTTGTCTGGTCAGAACTGTGATCACTGACTCCAGGGATTTTAAACCTTTTTTTTTTTCATGTTTAAATGAAGAGGCAAGATAGTAATAGATTTGGAGATGGAGAATTTGGAAATGAAAAAAGCAGCTTAATGGAGGATGATCAAAGGAGGTATGTATGTGATTTACGAAGAACTGGTATGGACGTCACATGTATGATGGTTTTTCATTGGATAACCAATAAATCATTTCTTTCGAGAAAACAGATTGACTTAAACCGTTGAATGCATTTTCCCTAAATTTCTTCTAAAACACACCCTTCTTGACATTAATAATATATTAAAGTAGCAGTGAAAATAAATTTAAAACATAAAAATAGAATAATTTTTTCATTATATTTGTTAAAAAATTCAGTCCATTTTACCATGATAGTGAAGTTACCAAAGCCGTGTTTTGTGTTATTGTTCTCAACATTTGCCTTCAACTTGTAACACAAACACAAACCTCGGGTCAAACAATAATTCATGATCAATCTCATTGTTTATTATTTTTTGTTATTTGTTATATTTGCAATGATGCGGACAGGCAAGAACAGGAGCAGCTGGATATGCAGATTGGTATTGACGAATCACTGATACGAGAAAGAGAAGATAGGATCCGACAGATAGAAGTGAGTCTGCCTAGGCTTTATGTTTTACACATCTGAGTCAGAAGCGCAACAGTCCATATAGGCGTGATTATCAGCTGCTGTTAGGGAAGGACCATTTTATTTTGTGGGGGGGCGGTGGGGGTTGGGCAATTTTTCTGAGCTCAAATTTTTTTCCGTCTTGAGTTTGTGCAATAATTTTTTTTCGCCTTTTGCTTGTGAGTGAGTGAGTGAACTCGCTTTGCACAATTTTTTTTCTCTACTTTTGCTGTGCTGGTAATAGCCCAACCCCCCACCCAAAATAAAATGGTCCATCCGGAAACTGACCCTGCGCTCCTCAAGGAGGAACAAAACCCAGACTAAAGCAGAGCGGTGGAAATTGAGCCTAGAGTTCATACAAACAGTAAAATGCAGTTGGAAGCATATGGAACATACCATTGCTACTGCGATCTGTAGTGTTTGTAATTTGTTGTGTTTGTATAGACTCCTGCACTTCTGAATTTGGACTCTGTTTCTTGTGTAAACTGATATTGAATATTATTTGTTTAAGGGAGATATTCTTGATATCAATGAGATATTCAGAGATCTAGCGACTATGGTTTATGAACAAGGAGAAATAGTTGGTAAGTAATAATAATAATCTTAATTATTAATAAATTAGAAATAAAACAATAATATTATTTTATTGTTTTATTACAAATGTGGAAAGTCAGAAAATCTTTTCATTTCATACCTCAATCATGTGATATACCTACAACATACTGTATTTTAAAGCTAAGCGTACTGACCATGTTAAATAAAGTATTGATTGATTGAAATGGCATACCTAAAACAACAAAAAATACGATAACTGGATAATTAATAAAATATTGGTTAGCTTTTAACTCTGTATTGGTTAAATTTTAGATTCAATTGAAGCTAACGTTGAACGAGCTCAGACTAATGTGGAGGGAGCTAATGTACAGCTCAGTAAAGCCAGTCTTTACCAGGTGAAAAAGAATTTTCCTTGTTAGACTATGAGTAATAATTATTGCATGCGGTAGAGAAAACTTTTAAGGATTAAAATCACGCATGTTTTCAGAAAGTTGCAGACATTGCCAGAGTCGCATAGGGATGAGGGCTATTTGCAAACTCCAAAGACACAAGTGATATTAATCCTTTAAATTTCAGGAGGATATGCAGTTAGTTAGTTATATCACTATGGGCCAAATTAGTGTCATAAACTGAAGACATCCGGTATTCTTCGTCAGTCTTCAGCAGACTATCGGAAATATTTGCTGACCTTCCAATGTTGTTCAGAAATCTTTGGAAATTCTCAGATTATCAGTCCTTGGAAATCTTTAGGTGTCTATGGGTGATTTTTGACAACATTCAGAAGTCTTCGGGGGTAAGACCACACACGAGAAAGCGGCAGAAATTGAGCCTTTGTTGCCATCTTTTGTTATCTGCGTAATTCTCGGAAATCTTCAGTAATTTGTTCCTCAACAACCCTTTGTCTAAACCAATCAGAACTTTGATTTTACTCTCTCTGTTTAATAGAAGAATTCTAAGAATTTTTCAGTGTTTGGAAAGCAGTGTTTTTGCTTTTGAGATGTTGGAAGAATCAATAATTTTTTAAAGGCATGAATGAATTATACTAAAAATACTTCTTTTTACTCCACAGAAAAAAGCCCGCACCAAGATGTGCATTTTGCTTGTCATTATATTGGTCGTTGCAGGGATTATAACCTTAATTGTTGTTGTAACAAACTAGTGTTATAGTACAGTGGAACTCCGATTTCTCGAACCCTCGATTCCTCAAAAACCCCGCCGATAACTCGATGTCCTATTCTGTATTTTGCACGTTCACGTTTAAACGAGTCTCGAACTCATCCGTGATATGTGGTTAAATAAATTACTTACTTACTTTAAAAGTCAATTCCCTTGGATTTGTTTCACTGTAATTGTACCCCAGATATTTCGAACTCCTGATTTCGCGAACCAGTTTTCGTTTCCCTTGGAGGTCAGTCCACAAATCGGGATTCCATTGTACTGAATTGAACATCAAATCCGTGATAGACGTGATATAGTGGTCAATTTTGGTTCCAGAATAGCATCAGTTGTGGTTCGATGTAGTAGTTCCCGCAATCAATTTGATCAATCTGGATAAATTACCTGATAAACGCTTACATAATATATTGAAGTTGGAAATTGTCAACACCAAAATATTTGAGAAAATACTACAATAATAAAGACAAATTGTTGATCCAGCACCTTGCCAAACAAATAACATAAAACCTGAAAATTTGTCCACTTTAATTTGAAGTGCTACTCTTTATCAGACACCACGTTCACTTACGTGCAGGTTACGAAATGTACTCAGTTCTGCACCATTCGTGGTGATTTAGAGGACACTGGTCCTAGAGTTAGTTCAGTGTTAGTTTTTATAACGTTATACAACTTAGGGTTTGGGAGTATAAGCGACCAGAGGAGATGCTAGGGTTGAAATTCAGACACAGTCAAAGCTCTCTGAGCGGACACTCTCGGAAGCGGAAAGCTCTACTTACGGCCTTGACATAACCCTGTTAGAACTCTAGCTCATACAAACTCTGTATTTACACATTCCCGTAAGCGGCCAGCTTCAGTTGCGGACACGTTTTCTGCTTCCCGAGTGTGTCGACTGTCCCAGACCCTTGTAAACTGGATTTATACTCTGACTGTATACAGTGAACAAGAAAGTTGGAACAGTACTACTGTCAATTATCTCAAAATTTAAGTTTTTTTAAAAAATTATAGGAACCTTTTTTGTGTTCTGTTTAATCAGTGAGGATGAAATGAAACGTTGTACTATGATCGTAAGCCATCAGTGTAGAATCTATTTCCTGGCCATTTTGCCTTCTCCCTGTGGTCTTTCACAAAGCATGTATACAGCTGTTTCCAGAAAGGTTGTCGGAGAAAGCGCACGCGACAATCCGAAAGGTAATCTGGGATATGATCAGCAAGGTACGTTCCTGACACTGTAGCTGTCGAACCTACTTTGTTGCTTTCTTTAGCACTCACAAACATACATCCATGGCATCTCGTGCCATTTTCTCAGATTTCCCTGAAATGCTGAAGTCAAGAAACCGTTAACTTAAAACTACCCACAATACCTTCCGGGATTGTAGTGCGCTTTTTTCCGAAACCTTTCTCGAAACAGCTGTACATGCTTTCTTGAGTTTTCTTGCCTATGAAAGCTGTTTCAGTCAAGTAATGTACCAATATCAAAACGTGTATACTGTGTCTTGGTAATATTAAAAGTTTTAAAGTATAATTTAATGCGACAAGATAAGAACATTAAGTGTAATATTTGAAGAATGATGCGAAAAAGTTTTAATAAAATAAATTCAGAAAAGACCGGAGTATTCAAACGTGAAGCAAGTCACTGAGCTTTTCAGAAAGGGTTGTGGTGAACTGGTTTTATTGTTCTATTTCTATCCCTTTACCGAGGAATAGGCAATTTCCCGAGTTACCTTTTACCTCTGTTTCAAAACGAGTTCCAAGCGCGAAACCTTCATCTGAAAATGAGTTTTACTCACAAGTTCATTCAAATGCAAATCAATCTCATTTTCATATGAAAGGTTTCGCACTTGGACTCGTTTTGAAACAGAGGCAAAGACAACTCGGAAATTAAAAAGTAATTTGCATAATCTGAACTTCCCGCACATTTTACTCTAGTTCCAGTCCCTTCCTTACTGGCTCCCTCCCGCCCTACAGAGCTTATCACCTATAAGTGATAAGCTTCTGCCCTAACCCATAGCGCAATGTAGCGAAATTTATTCCCCCGCTGCCCGCCCTGTCTTTAGAGAGATTAAGCGTCACGTTTGTTATTCCCGAAAACGGCAAAATTCCCACTTTGCCGTCTGCCGCTTCTACGTCAAAATGAGTAGTTTTCGCGTTTATCGTGAACGTGTGAACTATTTTCGATTTTTCTGATGGATTTATTTAAAGATTGGACTGAGAAAAAGTAAAGAAAATCGAGTGCAAGCTGACGTTTGCCGTATAGAACGTGGTGCTTAATCTCTCTTTTGACTGCCCGCCCGCCGTGAAAAACGTCGTAAATAAATGCAACCGTAAACTTTTCATGAAACTTTATCTTTGGTGGCACTTAGCCTCCTCCGCAGGCAACTCTTACATAAAGGCACGAGTGAGAGACTGGTACGGAGGACAAAAAGGTGACAAGAGAGGACAGAGAGGAACACCGCTTTTCGTTCGCCTCGGCCCCAGTGCCCGCTCTTTTGCCCCTTTCTTGCCCCAGACCCCGGAGACCCAGGAGTTGCCTGCGGAGGAGGCTACAGTAGGTGGCACTCTTTCTTACCGACCATTTCCGTGATTGTTCCTCTTCCGATAGTTACAAATTGAATCACCTTGTTGTAGGTTTAAGTTCCATTCATATTTTACGATACGAGTCGGTGCTGTACAAGTGTCAACCCCCTAAAACGTAGCCTGCGTGCAGACGTCTCCTATTTCCTTGCTTAACCCTTTTCCGCGTGAAGCAAGGAAATAGGAGACGTCTGCACGCAGGCTACCTAAAACGCTATCCTCTGCCTAACTGACGCCTTGACAATGCAACCTCGTTTTACCACTACCTCTCTGGAACCCTATTTTCATTCGTCCATTGTAAATACTACCTCGATAATTGTCTGGCAAATTATCAGTCCTTTTTGGTGCTTTTTTGATTGGACAAAACGCTTTTCGTAGGTGCGTGTCTCCAAGTGTGTCAGTTGATGGCATAAATTAAAATGAATCCTACTTATGGAGACTGAGCAGACAGAAAACAACACGCGTTATTTAGTTTGGTCTTCGATAAATGTATTCGTACATTTAACTCTTTCAAATCCATTTATACAGTAAGCTAATGTAGCACAAGTTTAATATTTGAAGTGAAGATGCGGTCTTTTCCTCTAAAATCCTACAAGTACTTCTCAACCTTATAACAAAGGAAATCATAACCGCGTCTTCTACGATTTTATTTCTCTGTTTAATACTTAGTTTTTGTTTCGATTTAGAAGATACCAGTATATCAAACACTCGAAACAGTGTTTCATCTGGTTTTCAAACAACGAATAATTTCGTCAAAAATGCTCCGCTACGCGTCGTATTTTCAACTCTCTTCTCGGCGTTTGGAAATCCGATGAAACACTGTCTGTCCTGGGTCACTGAGTTCACTATCAGAGTATCACCCAATCTCGTATCCAGAGTCAACGGTCTCCTCGGTCAGCGGGTCGTCGCCAGGTTAGACTGCGACGACCCGCTGACCGAGGAGACCGTTGACTCTGGGTACGAGATTGAGTATCACCTAACAAAAACTGTGCAGTTCAACCTCCAAAGGATCTAGTATCTATGTATGGGAGTTGTCTATTTATGAGAGGTAGGTCAATCAGTCAACAATATTCGGTTATTACAGAAATACGAAGCTGGAAACTAGTTTCTTTCTTGGCTAACCTCAGAATTGAAATAAAACTTATTTTGCATTGTTTAAAGTTTTTGATTAAATATCTAACACCTTTTTACACAGACTTCACAGACTTTTGTTTTCTTCAATTAGGCACAATGAGAATGGCATCTGAAAGCATAACAGCAATTTTTCATATGCGCAGGTGCTTAAGGTGGAACAGAAATGGACATCAGGCATCAGGGCCGGCATAATAGAGATGACGACGACGATGTGATCAGGGCCAGCCCTAGGCTCGATGCTTGCCGCTTTCTCAAGTCCGGTCTTCGCTCCTCCTGGTGGCTCATTTTCCCGCACAGCGGCTGGTAATCAAGCCTAGGCCAGCCATAGACCTAACTCCTGCCACAGGTCACCCAAGCTCTTTAAAAAAGTGTTGCATGTGCACACAATCTAATGCCGTCCACATGCAACAAGTGCTCAAGGAGCATAGGAAAAGGTGCAATGCAAAAGGTATACAACAGCTGGCATACACCAATAACAAATCAATTCCAGCGGTCTTGCAGGTAATCAGTCCACTGCTGTTTGCTGCCAGTATAGTACTTCACAAATTGTCTTCACTCAGCAGGGCTGGGCCTGTCAACGCTTCCACAGAAGCCATTATGGGAGATCTCGTGTCACTCCCCAGCTGTGATCCCACTTGGTGGAAAACTGCAACTGCTCTTACTGCAAAACAGTGTTCCTGCACTCTGGGCTACATGCTTTGTCTTGAATCTTAAAATAAGCTAAAAATCTCTTTATAAATAACTAGATGAGCAAAGATGGCGTTGGTTTCTTGCCAGGCCACGCCTCTTTGGCATACTTCTTTTTAGGAGCTTCGGCAATTGTCATTATTGCATTTTGCATAGCCGGTCCAGCAGGTATTGGTTCTGGTGCATGGTGTACAGGAACACTCGGCAGTGTTGGAGAGGACACATCGGGTGCCGACGTGATTGACATGCGAGGTTTGTGTTGCGCTGTGGGTGACGTAGGGCTGGTAGGCTCAGGAACGCCTGTTCCTGGCAGATTGGAATAAAGACCTTGAGAGTATTGGAAGCTCTGAAGTCGTCGTGTAATGTTCTCTGTCAGGCTTCCCACAGGCGAAACTGGTCCTCGCATTTTCTGTAAAAGTCAATAGATATATAAACACTTTTTTTTGCTCTAAGAATGATGAACATCAAAAATGTTACGCATACAGGTCATGTAATAAATTCTCCCAACTACATTATAAGTAATGAGTGGAGGTAAGTGAGGAGAATAAAGTCTGTTCTAATCCTAGGGGGGTGGGGACGGGGACGACGGGAAGCTGGGAGAAAAGGGATGGGAAGTCTACAGGAGGCGAGAGAAGAGAGGGCAGAAAGCAGGATTCTTAACATGGCAGGAACTGCAAGAAATAGTAATTTCTTTTGCAACATTGCGTAATATTTTTCAATAGAAAAAGCACAAAGAGGCAGGAACCACAACAGAAGGGGCAGGAAGTGGAAGTACAAGGTATGGGGAGAGGGAAGTTCAGACCCCCTCCCCCCCCCCCCCCCCCCCCCCCCCCCCCCCCCCCCCCCCACACACACACACACATCCTAGGGATCAGAGGAGCCAGGGCCCAGTTGTTCGAAAGCCAATTAACGCTAATCCAGGATTAACAAATAATCTTGGTTTCAATTTCTTCCATATAAATGTGGTTTTCCATGACAATGTTTTGTGTAGTTTGACATTAGTCAAAGTCAAAACTGAAGGGCAAAAAATATCAACAGAAAATCTCACTGAAAAGTTACAAAACTGAAATCAAAATTCACGCTAATCCAGGATTAGCTTAATCGTGCTTTGAACAACTGGGCCCAGAAGATTGTGAAAAACATTTGGGTGTCATCGTCTACTGGAACTAGTAGTATGATGCTAATAGTGTTTGACCTGTCCTTAGCAGTTCAAACTTATTATTATTAACTTTGTATGCGAAAAGGGAAACAAATAAGATTTTAGGTAAGTCAAATGAAGCCATGATGCTAATTGCCTGCTGGTAACTAATAACAATGATTAATATACGTGTACTGTACCTTGGTTGGAACAATCACTGATGTTTGAATCATATTTCTGAACTTGCCTACAGTGGGGTCAATATCCTCTAAAATAAGAAAAAAAATCACCTTTTATTAGATACCAAAAAACTTCTGATAATAATCCCACTGAAATAAGCCCCCAACATTTCAGACACAAAAGCCCTCCGATAATAGGCTGCCTGAATATAAGCTCATGCACTTAACATCACTTCCGCACAGGTTGTCGAAACGTCAGTCACCAACAACAGTCCTTTTCAGGACTACAATCACCGGACGATCACACTAGATGAACTATTTTAGATTTAGCTAAAAAAATTTATTCTGATTGTTAGCTCCCTACTGTAAACCTTTTGCATTTTACATCATTGAGGTGTAATGTTCAGAGACTGATGTGCATTTGACGACTATATATATTTCCAACCCCAAATCCCTTTCAACTATAAGCCCAACCACAAAATTTACTAGACCACAAGTACCGGTACATTAATTATGATGATTTATTATTTTCTTGTAAAATGAAGATTTAAGCATTTGATTGTTAAAAGATCACCTACAACATCTTTACCTGGATTTATAATTTCTTCTCCTTCTCTAAATGCAACAGATGACGAAGATCTCCTTTTCCGCTTAAGAGAAGTAACACCTGCTAAATTTGTGCTTCCTTCCTCAATGCCGAGCGATGTAATCCTTTTGTTGTGGCTGTGTTGAACTCTGTCAGATCCTGTTTCCAGATAATAAACAGGATCAGAATAAAATAAGATTTAGAGGTGATCTGATCAAATATCTATTTTACGGGAGGCACGGTGGTCTAATGATTAGCGCTGAATTCCGAATTGAGTGGTCCGAGTTCAAACATTGGCTGGGATCATAGTGTCATGTTCTTGGGCAAGACACTTTACCCTCACAGTGCCTCTCTCACCCTGGAGTATAAATGAGTACCGGCGAATTGTCAGGGCAACCTGACAAAGCTGTTGGGGGGTTAACTTGATGGACTAGCATCCCATAGCCATCCAGGGGAGTAGCAATACTCCTAGTCCAGCCAGAAATTGAAAAGTGGACGTCCATCATTTTCTCCCAGGATTGGGCATCCACAGGACACCCAGATGCCCTTCTGGCTACAAGCTTGTCCTAGTCACATCATGCAATGGAAACCAGAGTCAAGCGCTGGCCTGGTAAGCCATCTAGCCTTGAAATTTTGATCAAATATATGAAGATTCACAAAAAATCTGGGTTCTTAGTGAGGAAGTAAATGGCTGAAACAAGGAGAGAAAGGTATAAAATAAAATGATTCTTACATCTAACTCTGTGTCTGACTCAGGAAGTCCCAACAGTCCTCCCTTTGATCCTTCTTCAGTATCATCTTCCATTTTTACGTTATTTTCTGACTGCTTAAGACCAGCACCTGGCATGGCTGGTTTTTCTCGCAGACATAGCTTCTAGAAGATGCACCAAACCTGATCACACTGTCGACCTGAACTTGTGTGGGTTTTTGTGGGTCTAAACGAATTGTGCCAATAAAAGTTCCATGTGCTGGTGAATAAGAAATCATAAACAAGAAATATGTTATCATAAAATTCTGCATATTACATAATTTATTGATGTCTCTCTCTTGCCTTGCTTGGAATCTTTGGTGTGTATCATGAAATCACAAAAATAAAGTGACTTGGTTTCAATTCTAAAAATCTTTTCAAATGCGAAAATTATGTGTCATGAAATATCACCCTAGTTGTCGTGAACTCTTTAGCTTGGTTTGTTTGTTGCCTCATTTCAGACCATGTGATGTTAATTTATTGTTTCTTTCAAATTGAATCATGAACGCATAATTTTTAGATAGACAAAGCGACAATTCTCTAGAGAAAATGACATGATCCGAAATAGGCAAATTACATACGAAGCTAAATAGGTCATTATTAACATCATTAACAAAATTATAATGCAAACTACTCACTACTCTTGAGGTCAATCAAGAATGTCCGGTTGAGGTGTTTATGGAAAACCAGTGCAGCATGAACACGGGAACATGATGTGTGTTCCAAACTGAAATCACAAGCTTCCTTGTTCCTTCCAAATAAGTAGTACGACTTCTGATCAATGATCAGTTTCTAAATCAAAAGAAAATCATTTTATTGTGTAGGTATTTCCCTGCTAGCAGAGTCTCCTTTTCCATTATTTTGAGGTGGGAAGAGGAGACTCTGCTCTTCGACTAAGAGCAGAGTCTCCTTTTCTTCCCACCTCAAAATAACGGAAAAGGAGACTCTGCTAGCAGGGAATATAGGGGTCTGCTTTTGGCTTCAATTTCCAAGTTTAGTTAAAAATTCCCAATTAACAATTTGCCACTTTAGAAACGAAAAGCAATCTGGTGCGAGTCACATCTCGCAGTCGCTTGTGGAACTGTTACCTTAATCTTAACTTTAAATCTCTCTGCGCCGTATAAGGCTGTCATGCTGCCTTCCCAACCCATGTGGGACTGTTACTGGGGAGAAAATGACAGCCAGCTTCACGATGCATCCCTAGTAACGGTCCCACAAGTGACTACGAGATGCAATTTGCCCCAGATTGTTTCTCATTTCTAAAGTGGAGAATTGTCCCTATTAGACTGAAATGTGTTAATTAATGTAAAATATTCAAACCGCTAAAAGAAATAAAAACCATTGCTCATCGATGATCGCTTGTAATGAACAAGATTTACAGAGTATTCTGTATGAGGAGCAATAACATCTACCTATACTCGCGGTCAGATGCCTAAATCTCACCCAGTGTTAATATAGCACAAATCAAACTGTGCAAACCACTCAAACGTCAGCACAGTATGATCTAGTGCAACAAATACTGAATATTTAAAAGCACAAACGATCAAATTAATCTACTCACGGTATGGGGGACGAAAGACTTCTGTCCCCCAGGGACCTCCCCCACCCTGTAAAGTGGTTAATTTTGCCCTATACCCAAATTTTATCACATAAAAGAGGTCAAATTCTCAGTCTATGACCTACTACACAGTTCACAAAGACCAAAATTAAGTTTTACATGTACTTATAGTTTCAAGTAAGAATGTTAGCGTGATATTTTGAGTTACACATGCTCTTTGTTTTGGTCAAGTTTACCTCCACTAAATTTGTCTGTTTCATGACATCTAAATGAAGTCCTTGCGGCGGCTTCCCTGCCCTGTGATAAATATCATTTCTCGTTGAATTAAAACGCCAAATAATAGACCTGCGAATCCACAAACGCTTACCAACTGGGTACATCAAAAGGAGGATTCTCCGCGGCAGAAGTCTTGTTAGCCGCCATCTTGTCACGCTTTGTCTCTGAGAGACTGGTACCTAATTAGTTTCGGCATATCCCGGATGCTAAATTTCCCTTGATGCTTTGGTGAAGTTTCCCGCCATCATCTGATATTTTATTTTCGTTCTTTCGAGTGCGGTGGAAAAATGAGAGATTCTCAACGTCTTTTTCTGCGAAGTCTTATGTCTAAACAGTTTCTTTCTGAAAAGGAAACAAAGGCTGTGTATCAGAAAGCGTGTGGTGTGTTTGGTGGTAAGTTAAAGCGCTTTTTATACGCGCTTACGAACCTTCCAAACCCGGCGATGACAGCGCGCCAGCTTAGCTTGAGCGGTTTTTCAAATTTTGTTGATATAATTTCAGATGAGAGCCCTCCTGAGAACTTTAATACATTCGTAGAAGCTATCAACAAAAACATAAAACCGTTATTCTTGGAGATAAGGCGGGAATTTCAGAAGAAGATGGGACTGTGCATTTTGGTTTGGTGAGAAAAATGTCAAGTTAATCATTAACAAAAAATCAATATTTTGCATGCAAGTTTAAGCTTATATATAGCTTAAGCTTATTATTAAAGGGTCCCTCTCAACCAAGGTGCTTTGCGTGCCAATATTCTTATGGTGGCCATTTTCAGGTGCTGCGAAAATGGCGGCTTGAAGTTTAAAACTACTTTTTACAGGATCCTGGCCTTGTTCTGGTCACAAAAAGCAGTTAGATGACCCAAGTTAGCACAATTTCGAAAGTATGGCATACATTAGCGGTCATAATAGCCCCACGAGAGATCGAGTTCCCCCGGATGAAAACAATAACATGCGACCACAAAGCACACTGGTTGAGAGGGGACCCTTTAATTGGACTGAGTGAGGTACTGTAAAATTTAGCCAGAGTAAAATGAAGCGCGAGTTGGGCGGCATGTGCAAGAGGCTCATTTTAGAGTAAAAAATATTTTGAATTTTGCACATGCTAATGAATTAGCAAGAATATAAAAGAATAATTAATCGGCCACCATATATGAATAAATGGCGACCAATTTATTTAGTGCCGCTATTTATGAATAAGGTCTGTAGGTATCACTTTTTTTGTTCAGGTGAATGCATATGAGGATGAATATTCAAAGATGGCAACCGATTTTACACCAAATGACATTGCCTTCTTCAAGAAAGCGGTAAATATAATAATTATGTTAGGATTTACAGTGTATCTGTATCAGTGTATCTAATTATTTTAGTATACACTAATACTGAAAGATTGAAAAGAAAATTCAATACTATATAAGGGTCACTAAAAGGAAACTTACATGAAGACAAAAAGGTTTCATCTTATTTTATTATCAAGAGAGCGATTTCAATATTAACAATATTATTATTGAAATACTGTCAACTCTCTCTGTCAACAGACACCTCTATAAGATAGACACCTGTATAAGACGGACACCTGGTGTTGGTCCCTGCATGCCATTTTCAGTCATGTTACAACTATCTAAACTCTCTATAAACCGGACATCTCTCTAAGACGGGCAGTGCCGGTCCCGATGGTGTCCAGTCCATCTTAGAGAGAGTTGACTGTATCTGAATGCCTACTTTTGAAATTTATGTCTATGCAGATGGACCTGATAGTTACGTCTACAGATGGTACCGTGCCGTCTCTGGATGTGACCAATATTTCGGCAGACTTGGAGAAAAAAATGTCAGTTACTCACGCAGATGAACTCATTGAAAGACTTTGTCAGGATAAATGGATGTCCAAGGTTAGTGTTGTATACAGTGCTATTAACCAGAATTATAACAATGTTATTTTATGGTAACCTTGATTTTGTTGTAAATCGCAGTCATCAGGATCATGCTCTTTGGGACCAAGAGCGATGTTAGAACTTCATCCGTACTTGAAGAGAGTGTATGAAGATGATATAATAGACTGTATGATGTGCAGTGAGATAGCTATCAGGGTTAGTAAATAATAATAAATATCTGCATGTATATGGGCGTGTGATTACCATGCAATGTAAAGTTAAGTTACAAAGTTCTAAAGATAAAAAATCAAAGGCCTTCCTAATAAAAATAATTCACTTTGAGTTAAAAGATGCCATTTAACTGGTAGTCGATCTTAATAGACCAATTTCGATATATTAATATTCTAACTTGGCTCCGAGGCTTAGGGGAATAAGACAAAAGAAATCGACAAGAAATCACATCGAGGTTGAGGATGAATAAATCATTTCTTTTGTCTTATTCCCCTAAGCCTCGGAGCCAAGTTAGAATATTAATATATCGAAATTGGTCTATTATCCTGCGGTATGTAAGGCACTCCATAATCTTGGGGCAACAAAAATTGCAATCACCAGCCTTTGTAAGATTTCATAGGAGAAAATTTAAGTAGGATACATGTAGCATCCTCAGCACTGCGAAGGTTGTAACAGTATATGTACTACTGGCAGTTCATGTATGCAGATTTTATTATCTTCTTCAATTTCCAGCAGTGTTTTACCATGACTTTCTTGACTAAACTGTAGAATAATATATTTTTTTAGGGACAGTGTTGCAATCATTGTGAGGGCAAGATTCATAACCATTGTGCTGCTCGCTACTTTCGTGGAAGGTAATATTTAACGCCCCTGATGTCACTCACTTGCAAGCAGCGGAATCTGTTAAGTGTCCCATTAAGGGAGGGTAGGGATGTGGGACAGAGGTAAGCACCAGCTGTATGGGCCTGTATAGGATATTGCAATATCCTATGGGTGAACAAAGGCCCAAAGGCCAATCACAGATGAGTACATATAATCCAGTATTTCATTGGGGGTCCGGAACAAGGAGCGCTGGTTCGCAGACAGATTTAGCAGTCGGTGCAGGCTATTGTGTACATGCTATCATAAGTTACATGTATCTAACCAATTCATTCCTGTGCTTAACCTCAGTCTTATAAAATCTAACAGGGCTCAAAAGACATGTCCAAACCAACAGTGTGGTGCTGTGTGGATGCATGAGGTCCCTCAGTTATCAACGTCATCGCCATCTCAAGTAAATGGTAGGTTAGATAAGAATTCTGGTTGTGAAGATAACTACCCAGTATAGCTGCCAACAACCTTGTCACATTTTGTTGGAACCCCCACCCACCCCTCTCAATGTTGACACTTATTTTTGTGCACCATGGTTTTCTTGCAACCAACATTGAGAAGGGGGCAGGGGGAAATAATGTTAAACTGTTTGAACAATAACAATATATTGAGACAGGGCTTGCAACTAGTTTTGTTTCTTAGGGCCTCCACAGACTAGAGAAATAGTTGTCAACAACTATTTAGTTTTCGATCATAAAAAGTTGTCGATAAAAAAAACCGTTATGTGAAGCTAGTTATCGATGACTAAGGCCCTTAGTTATCGATAACTAGCTTCACACACTGGCTTTTTGTTATCAACAACTTTTTATGATCGACAACTATCTCTCTAGTCTGTTTCGGCCCTTAGCTTCCTACATTTTGTTTAAATAAAGACAAGACAAGGAATTTCTTCTCTATCAACCACGAGTCTACTTCCAATGCTAAACGATAACAAGAATAAAGACATTGTTAATGACATGGTATTGTCTTGATGTGCCACCAAATTCTCTCAATAAGGAGAACTGATATTTTGATCAAGTTCGGTCTCAGCTCAACTCTGCATATTTTTCATTTTTAAGGTGAAACCAGTGTCAGCCCTTCAGCAGAAGCTGGACCTTCAGGACGGCAACGCAGGAAGAGAAGATGAGAACAAAGTGCACAGTTATAAAGAAAACAAATTAGTTATGGTTACAGTTTCAGATGTATATTTGGAGATTGATTAGTTGAACACTTGAAGGGACATTCCCACCACAGCTTGTAACCGCCATGTTGGTCAGTGTTAGAAAAAGAAGTTATATTGTTTCAGTTCAGAAAGTCTGACAAGGACAACAAAAGGCTCCTTGATATTTTTAGGTCAAATAATCGCTTTTTCAAGTAACAGGTACCGTAAAAAGCTATATTTAGCCCCCCCCCCCCTCTCTCTATTAAGCCCCCTGTCTAATAAGCCCCCCCCCCCAAAATTAAATAAGCCCCCAGGGGCTTAACAGAGCTCTTTACGGTATTTGCGACTCAAAACTAAGACTGATCATGCAATCAATAATTTTTCCAGAAAAAATGAAAATGGTTATAAGCTGATTGTCAAAATAAAAACACTATTGTTGCTAGATGTAAATGCCTGGTTGTACTGTGTTTTGATATTTATGAGTTTGTACTTACACTTTGTCACAGTTAATTGAGTAACACTATTAAAGTAACAACATTGAACATGTTAATTGACATAAACCTTTTCTTTTATTAATAATTCCTCTTATAGCCATATATTATTAGTATTCACATTAATTTTCATTGCTTTAGACACTTATCTATTCAAAACTTTGAAGCTAAAGACAGCATTAAATAATTAATTTTATTAAATACATTAGAAATCACTACTCGACTAACACGAAATCAGTAAATGTTTTTCATATATTATTTTCTTTTGGTTCCTGTACACGTAATTTGAAAGGCAAGTGGCCGATTAAATATAAATATATTACATTTTTGTAAACTACCGGTCGGTATCTTTTGGAGACTAATAACTGTTTAATCCTGGTGGAATTCGCCATAAAAGTGAATAACCATAACATTTAGTTGATAACATTGCTGATATTTGCAGGATTTTCACAAGAAATATATCTTACTGTGCATTGCCACTCGACACTGTTTATTTTAAAGTTTTGATTTTCCTTATATAACATTGAAGTAATGTTACATACTGTAAAATAATAATATTTTATTTTAGATAAGAAATAAATAGATCTCTAAAAAAAGTTGTCTATTGTGTGGTTCCAGAAAATATCCATACCTCCCCACAGAAGGTTTTTTGGTTTGAACCCCCTCTGGAATTTCCAGTTTAGCTTCTTACTTTCCTTTAACATTATTGGAATTTCTAATGACCTTCCTTGGGGTGCCGTGGGTATGGATTTTTTTCTGGAACCGCACATTGTTTGCTTTAAATATTTATAGTGCAAGCACTTGGTGTTGATTTTGAAATACATTTTTTTTTGCTAGCAAATGAAACTAAACAATGCCAACAATATGCATACATATGTATGATTGTTTTATATAACAGCTACACCCATGCCTTCTATGGCCAGAGGTAATGGTTCAAATTCCTCCCACTTGTTACTTAAAGGATCGTAACAATCAATCTTTTCTGTTTCAACATTCATGCATGCACCACCTATGGCAAAAAGTCTGTCATCAACAGCCGCTACTGCTGGACTTTCGCGGCGCATCAGCATTGGAGGCAGCGAAAGCCATCTATTCATGCGTGGATCAAAACACTCCACAGAATTGTGATCTTCGTCATAATCACTCCCTCCAATGACAAATATCTTGTTCTTTAGTACTGCTGCACCAAAGTATCTCCGTCGGTAGCTCATGGCAATACAGGCACTCCAGCGATCTAGCCGCGGATCATACCTCTCAACTGTGTTTAATATAGAAACACCATTGTCACCACCAATTGTGTAAATCGCACCGTCCAATGTTACCATGGCAACACCCTCGCGCATTGTGCTCATGGGCTTCATGTGGGTCCAGACATCTCTGAAGAGAGAAAAGTGCCGTCAAATTAAAGTGCTATCAAAACTTGTGGAAAAAAAGTCTGGTTGAGTTTCAAAATTTTGCACTGAGTCTTACCGTTAGATTACTATTTTTAGCGGCTACTAAATTTAGTGAATTTAGAGATGTCATGACAATCTTAAGTCCCAGCTTCAAAATTTTTGCTGCTTTTCATACATTTTATATTCTCAAAGTGATCAAGTGCTGCATTCTTAAAACTTGCCTATACCTCCTTGTCATGAAATGCTAAAGAGAAGATAGATATTAATGCTGAGAAGGTCAGAAAGAGTTAGTGAAGCTCAAAACCATTAAAATTGCAATGATGTTAACCTGACTGGATCATAACGTTCCAAACTGTTGTATTCAGAACGTGAGAAGTCGCTCCCTCCTGATGCATACAGCCAACCATCCAGCTCTACCAAACCAAAAGCATGCCTTGCACATGCCATGGGTTGAACATACATCCACTTGTCAGTAGCTGGATGGTAACATTCTACAGAGCTCAGGGCAACATCACCATCACAACCTAAACAAGAATGGGTATACATGTAGAGCTTATTGACTAAATGGGAGGGTTGGATGGAAACAAATTTGGCTTGAGGTCATGGTGTACAGACTGAGCACAGCACGATCCATCCAAAATATTTTCCCATCCAGCCTACAACAACAACAACAACAACTTTATTCAATTTTTATATATAAGATTTACAAGAGTACTTGCTCCCGCTACTAGTTTACAAACTAATCGAGGCAACAAGGTTAATACAATACTGACCATAGGCTCAATTACCAGCTGTGAGAGAATAGTGGAAATTGAGCCTAGACTAACCAAACACCATCAATATGCATTTTTGACAATTTTTTTCAATAATATTACTGGCTCATATCAACTAATCTGGCCATATACATGTCAGCTCACTGTATTGATTTCTACAGGATTACGGTATGTCGGAAGATTTTTTCATCTCGCTCCCTCGTGCGCTCGCCGAAAAAAAAAAACTGCCTGTTCTGCAGGCTAGAAGGGCTGCAGTACAGTACTGGTATGATAATTTTGAAACAAACCCCCATACCTCAAAAGGCCTTGAAATGAAATATTAACTCCTGGGACTAAGTTGGGCTTTTATTGATCCCTCTAGATGATGTCTCAAAGGTTGTGATAAGCTCTTACTAACCTCCTGCAGCATAAATTTGTCCACTATATACGGCCACGCCCACACCGTCGCGATGCTTGTTCATCGGAGCCACCTCATCCCACACATTGCTCTCAAAGTTGAATCTCCTGACGCTATTGAATACCCTATTGTGTATTTCACCACCAACAATGTAGATCATTGTACTCCGGGCCTTGTGCCTTGCCTGCGTCACAAACGGGATTTTGTCACGCCTTTCAGGGAGCAGATGAAAGTTCTTTGTTTCACTGATTAATCTCATGCAAGTGTCATTACTCTCTACCAGTTTCTCACTTTCAATACAATCAACTGAAATGGAAATATACTTTGACATTGTGATGATGAATATATGAATGAATGAATCATATATGTGAACTGCGGAAATGAATAAATGATCATATCATCAGTTATGAATGCAATTTAAAGGGATTGTTTCACAGTTCGACGCATGTGCCGGCTTATCAACTTTATCAGTTTAAAAAACCATTCACAGTGGCACTTAACTTCTTGATACTTCAGTAATCACATACTATAATTAGTCCAAGAAAAACAACAAATACCTAAAATTCACAAAACATTTCAACGGATAATTTACACCGAGAATGTCAACACTGAATACCAGAATAAATTACCAGAATAAATCTTTCAGGCCAACACTTTATTCTGGTATTCAATGTCGACATTCTCAGTGTAATCCGTTAAAATTTTTGGTGAATTTTGGTCATTCTGCGTTTTTCTTGGACTAATTACATTATGTGATTACTGAAGTATCGAAAATTTAATACATGTGAGTGGGTTTTTTTTCAATGGATAAAGTTGATAGGCCGGCACATGCGCCAAACCGTGAAACAATCCCTTTAAGCAATTGCAAATTTAAGCCTGAAAAAAATGTCCTATGTTTTTTTTTCAGGCTTAACTTAAATTGCATTCATAACTGCGATGATCATTGATTCATAATCATTTTTAAATGAATAAATTTGGTCTGTAGGGGAGGGGGGCGAGTTTGTCCCTTGTTTGTTGTACAACTTTAATGTTTTAAACAGTTATTGCTGTCAGTCATCTGTAATCACTCATCCTAATAATATTATTCATTCCATTTTGAGGCCTTACGTACTGCCAACTGGAATTTACACAGGACAGCATGCTCCCAACTTTGACCACATTTGATCAGAGCAGTTTTCAATTTCATTTCCGCGATACATATTTCGAATCACGCTATAATAAAATTTTTATCCGGAACCAAAACTAGATTATTATGAATTTAAGCGTTTATACACTTGGTAAAAAGCAATATTTAACGCTTGAGTAATCAAATTATGAAAATAAACAAGAATAAAATCGAAAAACGCTTGCGTGACTTTCGATAATTTATTTTTAGGTCTAACTTCCGCAGCGCGCGCAGCGGCTACCAGCTGGATGTAAGGAAACGAAATATTTTTTTAAATGGACGCCGCCGCAAGAATTTCCTTTTCCGAAGAAAAGCAAAAAACAGAAAAATCCTGACTAATCTTATGTTAAATTTCGAGTTAAATTACTAAAAAAAAAAAAAAGGATTAACTTATACAAAACACACGTCTTACATGTAAACAAAACAAACATATCACAATAAAAAGTGGGATTTTAAAATTAATATGTTTTGTACCTTCTAATAATTTAAATCAGTATTTTTTTAAGTGATATGACATGATATGACTTACCTAAAATTTTCGGCGGTAATAAAGGAAGTCTAATATCTTTAAGAAATGCTGGCAAGTGTCTCTTCCGACGTGGCTCATCGTGACGAATCCAGTGAACAACAGAGTCAAACACTTCCTTTTCACTCGCTACATCGAGGAAATCGCTCTTCAGCATGGCCGATATTTGTTCACAAGTGGCATTAAGAAATTCCTCCGACTTGATGACCTGAAGGAAATGTTTCTCAGCGTAGCATTGGGCGTCATTTTTGAGTTTCGAAAAGCCGTGATGGTCGGCAAAATCACCAATTCCCAGACAGTTTGTGGGGTGTAATTGGTTTTTCAAAACCCGCAACAAGATTCGATGATCGTGTTGAACTGGAGTAAATTCGACACGGATAAAAGGTTTTGAACGTTTTTCTCCGTAATTTCTATGGTCGACGTGTAGCAAAAGTTTACTATAAGCTGTACTGCTTCGCAGTCTATACCTTTCAAGGAAATCCTCTCCTGCACACTTTCACACATGTCCGTGGTAAACATGGAATAAAAGTACGCGCTATTCGCCGCTAAAATCACCCGGTGGGCTTTGATTTCTTGTTCGTCCACTATCAGAACCACGTCACAAAGTTCCTTTTTTAAATACAAGTTCTTTAGAGTCTCCAAAACATGGCAAGCATGAAATGAGTCCTTGTAATTGAGGACTTCCATGAAGCTTTCTCTTTCCATCGTAGCCGCCATTTCCTTTGTTTATTAAATTTCCATCCCACAATGCACTTAGAGCATACATTCGATGCACCTGCGATAACCCGAGGAGTTGGCCATTTGGAGGGGGGGGGGGGGGGGGGGGGGGGGGGGGGGGGCAACAATTAGATCATAAGCACGATTTGTTCATCGCAAGAAGACTAATTTGAGAAAAAAGGTTGGGTGTGATTTTTTTTTGTGGGGAGGGTGGGGTATGTGTTTTATATTCTACTGATTGACAGCAAGCAACAATTCCTGACTTCTGCTTCATCACTACACCCCCCTGGACTGTTGACCAGGATTCAACTGCTAGCCATAGATGTCAGTTGCTGAATACCTGCAAGAAAACACCCTCCCCAAAAATAAGATGACCCCCCCCCCCCCTCCCCCCCCCCCCACATATTTAGAGAGCATGCATGCTTACATAGGTCACAGCCTGATTCAAACACAAGAGGGTATTTCAGATCTAGAGTACAGTTGAACCTTTAGAGTAAAGTGTATGTATCGGGTGCCGTTAGTGGAGGTTCGACTGTACTTGAACGCTTATGTGAACCCGGAGCTGCAGGTGAGGGTTAACAGAAGTACTTTAGAATTCTCTGAAAATCCCTCTAGTAATAATATTATGTGAGATAAGATCTAACTTCTCCATCAAACATTTTGCAGAATTCTCTATTTTAATACATTTTTCCTGAGTTGAAACATCACATGGTGCGTTTTTTTACAAAAAGCTACGCAGAAGTTAGGACTTAAATTATCAGTGATGCTTTTATTTTACAATAAGGTTGCTGCTGCAATACACGAAAATCATGAAACAGCGATATTCTAAAATTACTTTGTCATTTCCGAAGTAAAACTAGTATTGAGAGAATGCTTCAAATTGAGTATATACACACACACATCACATAGCAACAACTAAAATCCTATCACAAGTCACATAAACTCATTTCAAATTATCAAAATAACTACAGTTGATAACTTTTGAGTAAAGTGTTACAGTTCAACAAAGAAAAGTACTGTTACTGGCTGCCTTATAATAAATCACTGATTTAGCTACGGCAGAGTTCATCAGTGGAAAAATATTGTGTCAAAGATGAAAATGATAAAAGGTGTACAACACACCATAATAATATCATTACACTGGCATTATTTATCACTAACTGTCCCCAAGAGCGAATGACGTGCTAGAATTTCTTGACACGTTGATAAATGTTTTTACTTGCTATACTTACTATGGGCACAAAGTAGCCCTTATTGCATAACAGATCACGGACAAATTTGAGTTAAATATTTAAAAATCCTTTATCTTGGTGTAATTCCTCACCTTAACCCTTTCCCTCCCAGAGTCATTGTGGTAAAAACTTTTGAGTCTGTGGATGACATCTTAGTAAAGTGTGACCATTCAAATGAGAGCTGCTGAGAAATACTTTCTTGTTCTGTTCTGTTTTTTCCCCCCCGTTCATTTTAGTTTTTAATTTATTTTTTCCAAAGTGAAAATTTCTGCAAATTTGTACTTTGGGCACTCTCAGGGGGTAAGGTTGATCGCATAACATCATGTTGCATTGCGCACACTTAAGTCACACGGTCATTCTTTGAAGAGATGTCCTGTTTATGGCTCCGTCAATTCCAAGCCCGACATCCCCCCCCCCCCCCCCCCGGGCATTTGTCGGCATTTTACAACTTTTCCTTCCTAGGGTGGGGCATTTGCTATAACTGAGCAGCCCGGGGGTGGGGCATTGTCCAAAGCAACGCGATCTTTCGTATTTTAAAAGACGTACACGTTTTGTTGTTTATTTAAAATTTCCTGATTGCCCCGATAGAAAATATAAAAACTGAGTTGATATTAAACCTCAGGTTTGAGTCCCGCACTTTTTCAAGTGTACCGTAGCCCCACCCCACATGTGCAAACATTTGCACCGTTGCTTTCCACGTGCGATACCAAAGATGTCAAAGATGGCGGAACGAAGCTTCGACACCTTTGCGGGACAAGACAGGTATAAATAAAGAGCTATGTATTTGTGAACAATTATAGTGTCCATCATTAATAGTTCTGCTTGGAATTTAGATTTTTAAATTCCTCGATCCTCTCAAAAAGTTTTTGAACTTGTTCGTGGGTCGGGCATTTTGCACTGCTCCTGAAGCCCCACCGTGGGGATTTTGTGCATGTAAGCTGACCCCACCGTGGGGCATTTTCAACCTTCTGACAAAAAAAATGACAAATGCCCGACAAATGCCCGGGGGGGGGGGGGGGGGGGATGAGCGGGCTTGGAATTGACGGAGCCATTAATACAGAGCTCACAGAAGGAGTTTTACTGAGTTTTCACCACAAGCAATTAATTATTGTTTGTTGTAAAATTCAGGCGAATTCTATCCATTGCAGTAGTGAGTAATAACAGGATACTGTATTCACAAGCTACAAACAGCCCTTGAGCACACAAACTTATAAACAATTTAAGCAACTCGTAAACACTGGTAACAAAACAGG
Source organism: Desmophyllum pertusum (assembly GCA_029204205.1). Taxonomy (NCBI): domain Eukaryota; kingdom Metazoa; phylum Cnidaria; class Anthozoa; order Scleractinia; family Caryophylliidae; genus Desmophyllum; species Desmophyllum pertusum. The sequence continues at coordinate 689,578 of MU826829.1, read as the reverse complement.
AAAATAATAAAATTTATGGTAAAAATGTTGTTAAAAAATTTTAAACGCTTTCGATCATCAATAATATTGAAGAATACCTGGGGCCGGTTGTTCAAGGGTGGATAACGCTATCCACCGGATAAATCACTATCCAACGGATAAATCACTATCCAACGATCATTGATGATCTTGAAGATCGAAAACGTTAAAGAATTTTTTTACAACATTTTTATCATAAATTTTTTATTATTTTTATCTGGTGAATATGCCTATAAAACAGGACAAGATCCTCACCCTCAGATTGCAGATATACGATCATAATGTAAAGTTCCCAAAGTAACGGCCCTTGTCACTTTCGGATTTAGCAGCTTTTTCATATCGCTACTTTTAAAGGGTGGCTCCTTTCGGAGAGTTCAAGAGGGTAGCTAAAACATGTCTACCATAGAGCGCTAAAGTCATGACGTCCAACAAAAATTAAATTTGCGAAATTATGAAATTTGATCAGCTATTCAGAGGAAGCATGCCAAAAAACGTCCACTTGCCAAAAATTAGCTCTCCGTTGCAATTTGCGGCCGAGATATGGGCACTTCAGGTTTTAATTTCTCCATACAAACCCTTCTAATTTTTGCGTCTGTTCCTTCAGTTTAGAACAGGCGCAAATTAGAGAGGTTTGTATGGGACGGTACCAACTTTCATAATTTTGCAAATTTGAAAATTTGTGACGTCACACTTTACCACTCTATATCCGTCCATATGTGGACTGATAAAAAATAAAAATGATAAATAATAAAAATTGAATTGAATAAAAATTCAAAAGAATCTGTCATTGTCCTATGGATAGAGGAAAAACCTTGTTCTGGAAATAATTTTGCATCAAAACAAAATAATATATATAATTTATTGTCCTTGGAATAAGGAACATAGCTGGTTGTGTCTGTTATTTCTTACTAAGGCGCTACCTTTGGAGCGTCACTACTCATAGGGGGGGGGGGGGGTGGTCGTCACTTTTGGAACTTTACGGTATCTATAGATTACACATTACTTGTGATTAATGAATAAATAGCAAAATCGAGTAAGTCGTGATATATTAAATTGAACCACTGGCTAGCACAGTTCTAACGAATGAAACATCTAATAAATTATTACTTACTAGTTAGTCTGTTTCATTAATGCTGGGTAATGTAATTATTATAAAAATTGCCTTTTTCTAAGCTAAATGCTCATTGCATGCACCTTATTGACTTGCACTAAGAACTTTAGAATTAAAATTTGAAATATATTGCTACAAAGTACAATTATGTAAAAATAGTGTTCTTATAGTACTTCTCTGTTAAGCTCTCACTTTCTGAGGAAGATTGATCTTGCATTCTGCAGAGGAGAAAAAGAAACATGGAATAATATAAGGATGCAATGCCGATAATATTGGAACTACATTAACCAAACACACAGAAAAACATCATCATAGCATTGCGATAACTCGAACCCCTGATAACTCAAACCTCTCGCTAACTCGAACTGGTAGTATGTTCCCTGCTTCACTCTTTACTGATAGTAATTTAACCCCCGATAACTCAAACAGTTTTGTGTTTCCCCTGACGGTTCGAGTTAAATCAAGATTCTACTGTAGTGTGGAAGGAAATTATCACTCGCCCACTCTAGTCTCAACTCTCAATCATTGCAGCAGTTATTATGCAATAATAAACAAGGCAAGTATGTAGATCACTCCACCACTCACCAAGAGATTATGGATCCAGTTTCTTATAATTAGGCTCTGTGGATACAAAGTAGTCCTCTAACAGGGATTGAAGATACTCAAATGTTGGTCTGTCATATTCGTTCTTCTTCCAACATTCCAGCATGATTCCGTAGAGCGCATCAGGGGTATCCATGGGCTTAGGCATACGGTATCCACGCTCCGCTTGGGCTAGCACTTCGGCATTGGTCATACCCGGGTAGGGAACACGCCCATGTGTTACCAATTCAACCAGCAGAATTCCAAACGACCACACATCGGATTTGATGGTGAATTTGTTGTACAGTGCGGCTTCGGGAGCAGTCCATTTTATTGGGAACTTGGCTCCTTGGTGAGGGTTATATTCATCATCCTCGATCAGTCTTGCCAGACCAAAATCAGCAACTTTACAAACATTATCTTCTCCGACTAAGATGTTTCTTGCAGCTAAATCACGGTGGATGTAATTCATCCTCTCCAAGTAAGCCATTCCAGCAGCGACTTGTGCACCCATGTCAATCAATTCCGGCAATTTCAGGTACTTGCCCTCCCCTTTCAAATACTCTAACAAACTTCCATGCTTCATTAACTCTGTTACAATGTAGATCGGCTCCTCATTTGTACAAACTGCATAAAGCTGTGAATGCAAATCATGCAAAAATATTAAGACGATTTCCGCTGGACATTCGAGCAAAAAGGGCAAAAATTAAGTTACCAAAAAATACTCATAGCACGGTAACATTTTGAATACAGTTAAGAAGAAATTATCGATAAATTAGCTCCCAAGCTGACCCCGCGAGAGAAGTCATTACATATTTTAATTAAAAAGACGCTTCATGTCAGTTCAAAACAAAATGGCGTGCGTTTTTATCATTTTTTTACGAGGTTTGACATTAATATCGAGAATGGTTGAGAATTTAATTGCGGGGTCACTTGGAGAAGTGAATTAAAGTGATATGTTTCAAATAGTATTCAAAATGTTACCGTGCTATGAGTAGTTTTTTAGTAATTAATTTTTGCACTTAGTGCTCGAACGTTGAGCGGAATCCGTCTTTAGTATTTTCTGTATTCTAGGTAAATGCAGCCCTGAAAAACAGGTTTAGTATCATTAGAAGATACAGACAAACATATGTGACACCTTTACAGCATTGCATGCAGACATTGCACTATAGAGTAAGACCAATTTGTAAAAGCAAAATGTTTTGGTAAATATGGCTTGCCAGTCTCCACAAACTGAGCTTCAGAGTTACATGTACAACGAATAATGCACAAGTACCGGTACGAGGAGTTCTTCACAACTCTTCCAAGGGCAATTGCTAAATTGACAGTTACATGTATGTAAAACCTTAAGCAAATCAATTTTCATAACATTCTCGTATATTGATAATGATCTAATATGTATCTGTAAATGAAGTGTACACCAGTTAACTGTTTCATTTGAAATATAAGCATGCAATTCGCCACTTTGGAAATAAGAAGCAATCTGGGGCAAGTCACATCTCACAGTCGATTGTTGGACCATTACTGGGGACGCATCGTCAAAGCTGGCTGCCATTTTGCCTCAGTAACTGTCCCACAAGCGACTGCGACTCGCCCCAGATTGCTCCTCATTTCTAAAGTAAAGAATCATTACTGATGTATTATTCTCGAGTCCCTTGCCAATTTATTGTAATTATTTACCTGTATAAGGTTTGTATGCCTCAATTTCTTCATTATTGCTGCTTCGGTTAAAAATGCCTGCGGTGACATAGTTCCTGTCTTAAGTGTTTTAACAGCAACGTGTGTCGTTCCATTCCAGACTCCAGACCACACTTCCACCAAAACTGTCCGGCTCCCAGTCTGCTGTTCAATCTCAGCGACTCGCGAGAAATTTCCCAAGCATCTTTAGTGTTGTAAGAAAGACCAGACGTGACAGGTTTCTCGGCGCGGCATGCATAAGTTAGTTTGCAGCACAGACCATCTGCTTCCTCGCTGTAGTGCTCAACTAGCTCTGGAAGACTATTGAAGGGTGCCCGCGTCGTGATATAGAAGCCTCCATTGTCCAACTTGCGTATGCGGTAATGTCTGACACTGTCTCCATCTCTGATGGAGAGTGAGTAATTACCAGGCATTGTTTTCTGAATCACGGATAAGATAGGTACCAGAAGGACTTCCTGGAGCAAGGAGCTTCTTTTCAGCATCAGCACGCTTGATCTTGCCAAAGAACCAGCTGAGAGAAATAAAAAAGGAATTACATGAAGCCAAAATTTTATCATACACCTCGAGTCCTTGTTTATGACTTGAATGAACAATTAAGTACATTTTGTATAATTCATCATCATAATCAGTCCTTGTCGGGCCATGAGATGCCTACGGCCTCATCAAGTATAATTACAGGGATGGAAATTGGCACTTAGTTATGAAATGAATGTTAAGTTGGTGATGAAACTTGCTGTTACAGGATACACCAACAACTATCTCCACTAATCTGGGATAAGTGTTATTATATTTCAATGCTAGCGGATTTGTAAACTTTAACTAGCTCATCAGGCAGGAAATGTTTTAGTTGTATTAATAAGTCGCTGAAAGTGACATCTCCACTGAATTCACTGTTAGAAGTCATTAATAAACAGCTGCGTAGACAAAAACAACAGCTGACGTAAACAAATTGACAGCTTTGACGGCTATTGTTCGCTAATTTGCATTATATTCAGCATATGAAAAGCTGAACCAAGCAGTTCACTATATGGCAATCAGACAACTTATAACAGGGCTGTCATTAAGCTTTGAAGTCGCCGACTACACAAGGAAAGTAGGTGGTCAAATACTCAAGATAACACTTGTAGTCTGCCATAGCTGTTGTCTTTTATTTGTAATTTATTTTCAAACTTTGAGTAGCCGGCCATCTTTACCTACAGTTGCCGGTCTTAATAGCCAGTTGCCGGGCTACTAATGACAGCCCTGCTACAAACAAAGCATAACATGATCTAGTTACAACAATCAAAACTGCAAGTTTATGAAAATATTATGAATAAAATATGCTGTTTAGTCATTGCCAAAACTTTTTCCATGCCTCTACATGAACCATATAGCATTCCTCAAGATTCAAGAAACCTAGGTTATGTCTTATAACAGTCACTTCCTCAAGAGCTGATAGCTTGCAGAATCAATGAAGAACGCATACACTGTAGATCATTAGCATATAAACAAATATGCTCAAAGAGAAAAAACCCATGAACTGACAACAATTTTTATCCCGGAAGTAGAATCGTGTGTTTAGGCGGGCTGAAAGTATTACATGGTCAGAAAAAATTCCAAAAGCGAAAGACAAAACTCGAACGAAAACCACTGCTCGCTACCAACAAATATATCGATCAATGAAAAACGAAACTTTTTAATACTCTTGAGAATGCGCGCGGGAAGAAGCGCAGCGGGTTTAGTACTTTCACAACTATGTGCAAGGCTATCGCAACTGCTAAATTCTGCAAGAAACTGACTCACGGCACAGTAACAACGACATATTCTTTCACATGTTGAACTTATTAGCTAATTCGGCGACCAGCTATAAGAAGCTCGATCACGGATCATCAGATGAAACTCGCTAAGTCCGGTCTGGCGATGTGTCAGCTTTGTGCATAATAAAATGCATCAAATAAAACCGTACGAAAGCTAGAAAATTAAATAAAGTTTTACTTACTCCTGAGCATTCACACTAAGTTCAGGTGCCACATAATTGCTTGGAATGTAACCCTCTTTGTACGTGGTTAGAGATTTGGCGAGCCACCAGTCGCTATCCGTGTTATCAATGACTTGAAGTCGCTCGCTTTTCTTGAAGCTGAGGTCTTCGTTCGTCCGTGCTTCATATCATACAGAGCGACAAATACCGTTATACCTTTGTTCGGTTGCATCATCGAGTGGCTTGACATAATGGACGAAGGCTGGTGGAGATTCATGCCGGTCTCTGCTGGTGCAGAAGTCCGTTTGTGCGGCTCCATCTGATCATTCGCTTGGCCGTTGTTCGGTGGCCCTGTCCTCACCACCCTTCGCTTCATACTTGTTACGAGACTTCGTCTTCCCCACAACAGCAACCCATGGCTGCTGCGAAAAATTAGAAAACGCAAACCGAACTCTTCCTCGTTTTCGAAAACTTATGAATACAAGAAGTAAAGAGATGAGGCTAGGGATAAATACTGGAATGATTCAAGCAATGTTGATCTCGAGGGAGGAAACCGAAGGCCCTGATCAAACGCGCAGAGCTGGGAGGGGAACTAGTCACCAGTGCGCGCTCGAGTAGAACGAGAAGTGAAGGCCTGGGAAAGAGATCAGAGTGGGAGTGCGCAATCCGGAACTGTGTACCAAGAACACACCCTGTATGTTTGATCAAAGCCTTCGATCATTCCGATCACAGTGTGAAATATACAGCATTTTAGGTCTTGGTCTTGGTTCCATCTTACCCATGGGAGCTGCATGGGCAAGGAGTCCCCAATTGGATGGGAAAACCGACGTAAAAACCGCGCAAAATGTGCAAGACTCTCGCGGAGTTTGAAAGAAATTACACCCGATGTAACTGGAACTTCAACCAATCAACCTGGATCTCGATATGTACCAGAGCCGCCGAGCTCTCCGCCTCCAGAACCCAGTCCAAGTGCTGTAAAATCCCTTTACATTGCTCTTTATGACTACGATGCACGAACAGAGGAAGATTTAAGCTTCAAAAAAGGGCGAAATTCTGAGGTAAACATCGACGATTTGGCCAACGATTGGTGGAGAGCTCGATCTCGTGAAACTAGTGGAGAAGGATTCATTCCCAGCAACTATGTGGCCCTACATCAAACTCTCGAAGCTGAAGAGTAAGTCAATTCAATTTATATTTTTGATTTTTTTTCGTTCAAGATAGTTAATTACGACGAGATAGTGTGGCAAGAATCAAAATTATTTGGTTTGGAATGTGCTGTGTTGTGTGGACTGGCCAAGAGGTCAAATAGATACGTATCTTATTTTTTTGGAATTCATGTTGAAGCAGGAATCAGCTCTGTCTTTTGTTGTAGCCAATTACAATTTTGATTTGGCAATCATTTTATTCAGTTCGCTTTAAGGGATATGTTTTTTATACCAAACGCATAAAAGTGATAGATCAGATACAGTATACAATAGAAAAATGAAAGATGACCTTACATTCATGAAGTTATGATCGAGCACCCGGAAACAACTGCAACTTGCTTTCCTTGAATAGGCTGTTAATTAACTTATGCTCTCTTTTTAACAACGTTTTCTCTTGCCAGATCTTTAAGAGGTTTCAAAATAACTGTCTATATCACATTGTTGTCAGTCAAAAAAGAGAGAAATTTTGTCTTCATTTAATACATGTATGCTCTGTTGTGGCAGAGTTTACATAGTTTTTACACCACTGCAGTCAATTATTTGAAGTTAGATTGGTAGATATGGTTGTTAGTTAGGTCCAGTAAAATGCCCTGGAAAGCATAGACAAGACATCCTAAAGGAAAACGAAAGCAAAACAATAATCAATTAATAATTATATATTTAACACTAGCTGGATACCCATTTCAGCAAGCAGACTGTGCTTCCTGATTAAATGCAAATCTACTTTAGTCCCAAGGGATCATGTGTGCTGTAAACCTTAACAAAATAATTAACATTGTTTACACCACAAGTGCGTGGGAGGTTTCTCATACATGTATCTTTGAAAAGCTTTTCTAGACTGAACTTTGAATATTACTTGGTTGATGCCAGGGTTTTGAACATATGGTTTTTTTTTAATTACACCTGTAATTTTGCTAGGTTTTAATTGTCATCTTTTAGTCCAAAGCCAGTAACTCATGCACTTAATAATTCAAGAAAAAGATTTCTCCAGGCCCTGCATGAGGTGCCAGAGGTTTTTTTTTTTCCTTAGCAAAAGGCGCTGAAGCCATGAAATCGATTGACAATGGAGCAACGAAAATGTTTATTTTTGCTCGCTTGTTGCAGCTAACACCGCTCACAGTTCGCGCAAAGGAAAAAAAAACCCTCTGGTACCCAGGGTATCTCCAAGCTGGATTCTAATGTAAGACGGAGTATCTTGCAGTTATTTGCCCAGGCGCATTTTTTATGAGGTCACATTTCCATTCTCAATCATAATCAACTGAACAACCATTTGTGTTCCAGAAAATATATCCACACACCTCATCCCCCCCCCCCCCCCCCCCTTGTGGAAGGTATTTTGGCTTGTTTCAAATTGAGCCCCCCCCCCATCCCCGGAAATTTTCAATGACCTTCCTTGGGGTGGGTATGGATATTTCTGTAACCGCACAATGGCAGTTGGTGGTTCCAGATGGGCTCAAATATGGGGGGAGGGTTGGAGCAGAGTGTGAAAATTGACCTTTTTTGCTTCAAAAAAGGGAGGGGACTGTAGGTTGAATTTTTTTTGGCCATTTGGGCCTTATATTTTAAAAACCATACAGGGGGTGGGAGGGAGGGGGGTTGGGTCCTTACCTCGAACCACCACTGAAACGGTATATATTAATAATAATTTTTGTTTTATAATGATAATGTGTATTTTCCTTCCTTGCTTATAAAGTTGGTATTTTGGTGAAATGAAGCGACCAGAGGCTGAAAAGCTACTGAAGACACCGCCCAATGAACATGGTGCATTCTTGGTGCGTGACAGTGACAAAGGCGGCTATGCTTTGTCCGATGAGAGATGGTGACATGGTCAAGCATTACAAAATTCGCACCACGGAATCTGGCTAGTTTCTTTATAGCCCATATACATCCATTTTCCACACTGTCGGATTTGGTTCAGCATTATTCTATAAATTCTGATGGCTTGTGCGATTGTCATTAAAAAAGCTTGTATTAAGGTAAGTGGTGATCTATGATTAGCTCTCAATAATTAATCTACAGTCAACTCTCTCTAAAGCGGACACCCTCGGGACCAGCTCTAGCTGTCCGCCTAAGAGAGGGGTCCGCCTTACAAAGAGTTAAATGTAACTTGACACTATAGAAACTGTGACGTCAGAACTGGAACAAGATCTTTATTAAGGCATTAAAGTTACAATAATTATTGTATATTTACCGTCCGGCTTTCAAAGCTGATCAGTAAGACTATTTTACAGTTTGATTCATGCAAGTGAACGGTAAGTCCACCAGTAGAAAAAAAGAAGAAAAAAAGTCCACCAGCAGGTCAATTTGAATTAATATCTGGCTATAATATATTGATTGTGCAAACAAATGCACTTCTACTGTCTGCCTTGAGAGATATTTTTCACCAGAAGTTTGCTAAAAACTGTGTCCGCTGTCCGCCTTCGAGAGCGTTTAGTTACAGACAAACAAGTGAAATTTTAATTTTTTTATTTTATATTTTTAGTAATTTAGAACTTTTGCATCTTCCCTAAAATTCTTCAGTTCTTATTCCCTTAAAAAAAGCCACAGTTAGGATCTTGCCTAGAATCCAGCCTTCCCAGCGGCCAAAATCTTGGCAAGAATTATTCTCAGCAGGATTTTTCAATTTATTGAATATGATTAATTTTTACCTAATATACATTCCTAAAACAGGCTTCTTGTATCTTCTGGACCCTCCTCTTGTGTGATTTTTTGAAACAGTAAAGCTGTAATAATAATATTATACTTATTTATCTGCCTTCTGTTCATTTGGTATATTATACGAAAAGATCTTGATGATCAAAAATGTTTAGAAATTTTATACCATTTTTACCATTTTTTTTTTCTTTTTATCTGGTGAATATGTCTATTCAGTTCAGGAAAATTTATTGTTACTTTTTTTCACTTCTAAGGCTGAAAAACCCCAGACCGTTGGCCTGTCACACAACAATGTGGATGTATGGGAAATATCACGTGATACACTGAGGCTTATTCGTCGTCTTGGGGCTGGCAACTTTGGCGAGGTGTGGGAAGGCGTTTGGAATGACACCACCCCTGTGGCTATAAAAACACTGAAGCAAGGCACAATGAATTCAGAAGCATTCCTGGAAGAGGCCGAGCTCATGAAGAAGTTGATTCATGAAAAACTGGTCCAACTTTATGCAATCTGCTCCAAAGAGGAACCGATTTACATCGTGACAGAGCTGATGCCAAAGGGAAGCTTACTTGAATATCTGCGTAGTGATGAAGGACGAAGCAGGACGATGGAGGAGTTGATTGACATGTCTGCCCAAATCGCTGCCGGCATGGCTTTTCTAGAGAAGCATGACTATATCCATAGAGATTTGGCAGCTAGGAATATTCTGGTTGGAAACAATAACAATGTTAAAGTTGCAGATTTTGGCCTCTCGCGAGCCATTGACGAAGACATCTATGAAGCCCACGAAGGAGCAAAATTCCCCATAAAATGGACTGCGCCAGAAGCATGCCTTAAGAACCAGTTTTCTATCAAGTCTGATGTGTGGTCTTTTGGAATCCTCTTGACGGAAATGGTGACCTACGGCCGTGTACCTTATGCAGGGATGAATAACAGACAGGTGAGCCTGGGTTTTATTCAGAAGTAGAAAATTACATTTAGAGCTTGTGTCCTTTTTGGAAAGATGTTATTAGGTAGCTCAGTGGTTAGAGCATCCAACCAGTGTGTGGAAGGTCATGGGTTAATTGACTCCCATGGGAACTCAGTTTTTTTCTTTGTCCCACGCTCGTGACAAACTGAATTAACATCTGTTTCATTTCATTTACCAAGCTTAAAATTGACCATCTTAGTTTCTTTCTTTACTTTTCTGTGGTTTAGGTTGTTGAAGACGTTGATCGTGGCTACAGAATGCCAAAACCCAGCCTTTGCCCTGAGAAGTTGTATGAGATAATGATGGCGTGTTGGAAAAAGGAGCCTTATGAACGACCCACATTTGAAACTCTACAATGGCAGCTGGAGGATTTCTTCCAGACAGGGGGGCTCAGCCAAGAAGAACGGATCCAAACAACCAACCAAAGCAGTACAAAGAATTGAAATAGAAGAAATAAGTATGTTCGCGGCAATTCAG